>BSBM01000969.1:0-600000 GCA_027924585.1 Larix kaempferi | reverse complement strand
ATTCTAAGTGGCAAGTGGTTTTGGAGACATATGGAGGTGGTGGGACCCACACTAGCTTGATTTTTCAATGACACATGGCAGCTCTCTCTTGCCAATTCAAATTCATGGGAAGGTGAACACTCTTGGGTGAGTTGGTAAGTCATAACACATGGCATTGAGCATCTTAGGTAGAAATGGGATGGAATAGTAACCTCCATGGGAGAGGAAGAGTCAAATTGGTTGGAGACTAGTGGACACTTGGGCTAGATTCCCTAGTTTTATGGCAACAATAATGAAGCATCTATGACATTTATGACAAAATTCAGACCTGAATTCTTACACCTGACCATTATGACATGTCATCCCCAAAAATAGGCTCAAGGAAGGCGCTCATGGAGTTGGGGAAAGATAAAGACACTCAAATTCGAATTTGGGAGAAGATTGAAGGTTGGAACTAGGAGACAAGTGGCAAATGAGGAATATTTTCTAAATGGAAATTTATTGAATCTATTGAGAGGATTTCGAACCCTTGAAGGCTAATGTTGGTTATAAAATGTAGAAATCAAGTATGAGAATGGATTTTGATGATTTGAGAAAAATTGCATTTGTGAAGAGAGAACTAGTGGATGACTAGTTTCTTGCCTTAGCCAATTTCGAGGGTGAAAGATTCCCATCCAAGTTGGTGTTTGGAGAGACCACTCAGGTCTTTCATGGTGATTTAATGGAGTTTTATTTGTAGGTAGCAGATACAGGAAGTTTCATGGTTTGGTTTAGTGCAGCACTTTCTTTCCACCATTTCCAATTTTGAAGGCATATTCGGGCTCCTTGAGGGATTGCGCTTTGGGTGAGATCTTCCACTCATTGGGAGAGCTTCATAGATATTTTTCTGATTGTAATAGCTTCATATCCTCTATTATTCATATTCAAAAACTCTCAGGTCGAAATACCCATTGACTGTATGCAAAATTATTTATTAATGAGCAAACAATGTCCATTTCCCCAATGCTTTGATGTATGACACTATAAGGTTGATTATTTTGAATGGATGAATGATTATCTGATATATTTGTGATTCATATACTGCCATGGATATATTCTACAAGTTTCATGTACTGTACTTGAGCATTTGAAGCATTTTTACTCAGTTTGTTTGTATTGAGAGGTGAAATAGTGCCATTTCCCCAAGGGTCGAATTTGGGGGTTTTGTTGTTGAATGTGAGAGAGTTAAAACAGTAGTAAAAATCAATTAATGGTGCATATGAGACCTTAACCACATACTTAACACATTAAATACTTATTTTCATAAATTTGTGGGAGTTTGGAGGCATTTGGAAGGCCATTTGCAGTGTTACCCCAGGGGATTTGATGCACAAATTACTAGTCAAAATTACATATATTGATCAGAATACAAATCAAGTTTGCAGCAGTATTTGGAGGGCCATAAAACATCCCTAAACCTAATATTCAATTGTAAATACCATTCATACACTCCTACAGAATATTTGGGAGCATTTGGGTTGATCTGGAGGTCAAAACAGTAAAACTAGTCAAAGGTCGAAATTGGGGAAAAAGTGGAAAAATTGGCATTTTAATAAAATTTTGAAAAGGGGTCATTACAAGGAGGATCCTAAAATTGAGACTGATGACATGTTCTTTCAACAGTAGCAGGGGAGGCATCCCATTCCTGTGTGTGCATCCACCTGCGACAAAAAGACATCAGATCTACACTTACCCTCAATGTGTGGGTCAATTGATGGAGTTTTGCACCCTTGGATCAATGGCAGAGATTTGAGCCATTGGATGAAGGGGGGGGCACCCATAGAGTTCCATAGAGATCATGAGATCTCTTTGTTTGAGGAAGACAAACATAGGGCTGAACACATTCCATATGTTTCAGCAAATGAAATTTATGATCCATCCATTGGATGGATGGGTAGAAGCATCATCGCAATTAAGACCTCATAAGGTAAAAGGGCTTCTTGTTTCTGCAATACATTTTTTATTATAGCTGACATTGTCTTGAATTGTAAGCAGCAACAAAAGTATATTTTGGAGCCATCTGATGTCACTCATCCACATATCGATTGGTTGAAAGATTACTTGACAAACATGAAATCTCCTTACAAATATGTTTATGATTATGGACAAGGGAAGGTAGCTAATCAGGAAAATTGCCAAGATGAATTAATGGAACATTTTACTTGCAGAAGTTGGCCTATGTGGAGGGAATCCACATGCTTAGATATTGGGAAAATGCAGTTGATACTTTGGGATCCTGGCATTCATGGGAGTGACAAATTTCCAAAGATGACAGAAAAATTTTGGTCCTTGCCGGAGAAACCGTGGGATCCAGGAATTCTACTCAAGTTATCCTAGCTGGGTTGAAAACTTTGTTCATTGCTGGTTAAATTGCAGTACAGTTTTTCTTAATTTTTTTTGAAGGCCCAAGTTTAATTTTTAGACTGTACAATGGCTAGGGACAATTATAATCAGAGTGGTGTAGCAGAAGCTTGGTGGAATCCTGACATTGCTTGAGGACAAGCAATATTAGGAAGGGAGGACTGTCATGTCCCCAAATTTTGCTATGGTCCATGGGGTAAATTTTGCCTAAGTCACCTAGGCAATAATTATTTAATTAATGAGCAAGTATGGAAACTACCTTATGGAAGATGTCTAAGGTTGTATTTGGGAATTAAATGGACAAGGAGGGGCCCCCCATGTAGTTATTAACCCCATGACTAAGTCTAAGTGATTAATTAAATGAGAATTTAATTAATGGGGTATTTGTGAGGCAATTATACTATAGTGGTTGATTAATTATTAAGTAATGAATTAAACTCTGAATTTTGGAGTAATATTGAGTTTGTAATATTTTTATTAATAATTTTGGTTAATAATTATTGGCAAGTGGTGATGACAAGAATAGGAGGTCGAATTTGAGCAAGTAGGGCCAATCTTGCCTAAGTGGCAAAATCTCAAGAAAAGCAAGGAATCAATTGGAGGAAAGAAGGCAAGAAAAGAAATTAGAAACTGGCAAAAGCATAAAAGAGGAAAGTAAAGAAAGTGGGAAGATGAAGAAAAGCAATCAAAAGGAAAGTAGAAACATCCATAAAATCTCACTAAGGCGCACTTTCCAATTTCAGTGAAGGAAGGTAAAGGAAGGAAAGTTTTTCAAAGACAAAACTTGCTAATTATCTCAAGATGGCGCCCTCATGGCTTTGGAATAGGATGGGAAAGTGGGTAACCTACTCTCATAGGTTACCAAGCCATGCAAATTGCTCAATAGGTCATCATGGAGTTTATAAAATAATCCAACCAACTCCATTTGACAACTTTTGTCATTTGCAATTTTGGTTTGAGAGCTCTGAGCCTCTATAGTTGAGTGATGTGCCTCAACAAGTTTGCTTGGGAGATGTGCCCCAAGGCCCCATGAGTTTCTAGTGAGTGTTATGCAGGTCCAGAATGTGATGCTACAGCCAATAACATTCATATCAGTTCAACATTGAAGTCACATAGTCAGTTTGAAGAGAAGATCTCTCTTACAGTAAAATCCTAGCTAGTTTGGTGAAGCTTCTCTAGTGGAAGATAAATGCTCTAGTGGAAGTGCCCAAGGATTGATGGAGGGTTGGTACAGCCATATGTTCAGCCAATAGTGATTTCCAGCAGCAGAAACCATTCTCAGAACTGATCCATTCTCTTCTTCTCATCACTTCTTACAACCTCCGCTAAATTTGGTGGTGTTTCCCCCATAAGGAAGAGAAGATATGTGGTTAGCTCTCCATAATTTTCCAGAGACTTAGTGTGCAGCCATATGATTTGTTTCAAACCTATTGAATATCAGAATACACCTTCAAAATAGAGTGGATCATTACTTCTCTTCTTCCAGTCATTCTATGGCCCTATGAGGGGATTTCCTAGTCTTTAAATCATTGTATTGAGGAGGAGCTATTAAATGAGTGAAAACTTGGTTCACTGAGTAACATTTCAACTTTCTGCTGTTAATTAAATTATATCAGAGCACTCTAATATTTCATAACAGAATTTTACATTTAAATAAGTCAATACTTAACTCAGAATAGAAGACTAGCTCATTGAGCATTGTTTAATGACTAGTTTCACTAAAATGACTGTCAAATTCATTCTAATTGTCAAAACTGATTTTTGTAAGTTGTAGGAGGTCATTAATATACCATACAAGCCATATCAGCTCATACTTTAAGAATATGGAAGTATTTACCCACTGTTTGTAGATATTGAAAATTGACTGGCTCTGTCATCCCGGCAGGGACTAAAACCTCCAAACCATCCCTAATCTTCCCAAATCCTTTTTAATGTTGCTCATTGTGTCCATTGAACCTATTTTACTTTCATAACTCAGTTTTTTACCCTCCCAGTCTAGTAAGCATATGCTAGTGTGCCCAAGAAGCTTTGCGGTAGGCTTCAGCGGTAGTTGATGTCTGAAACATAAATGGCCCCAGTGCTTTGTGCTTAGGACTCTCCCTCTGATGTTATTATTTTCTGCTGCACATTTCCCCATACAAATTCCAGAACTGAAAGTTCATCCCACCATACTCAGATTCAGTCTCCATCCCCATCACTGACCTCCTGCTCGGTTTAAAAAAATTATTAAGAAATTTATCTAGTGAATTTTATTAAAATTTCTGAAGTTGAGTTAATATCTTAGTCAAATATTCCCAAGGATATTACACTCTTCTTCTCTTAGACATCTTCTACGCTTGGTATTGTAAGGATTTTATGTATTAGAGACTCTCAGAGAAGTCTGAGATTAAAGTATCTTCAATTGCTGCTCAATACTCTTAATTTTGGTTTGATGTTGTTATTATATTAATTCATGATCCATACTATACTTTAGAAAAGGAATTTGGAAGACTTGGAGGCTGTTTGCATTAAGTTTGATCAAGATTAACTCTTTGGGCTCTATTTCTTGACTATTTTTACGATATTTGCTATTAAAAGTTTCCTGAGTATTAATTTTCTATTATGATGATCATATGTGATTCTTAAGACTCTACTAAATACACTCCAACCCTTTCCTTGATAATTTGTAGGCCTCTCAGCCTGTTTGGGAGAGCTTGGAAGTAGATTAGTTGAGTTGTCCATCCTAGCACACTTTACCCTTTTGCTCCCAAACTCTGCCAAATAATCCCTAATTCTTAGAAAATATTGCCCAATTAAAAATTAAGGGATTAATATCTAGTATACACACTCTATTTGAGTTCAAGTGTAGTGACTGATTTTAGTTTTCTTGTGTTGGTGTTCCTAAGAAGCCTTGTAGAGACTTCAACGGTAGCTAAGTCAAAGCATAAATGTCCCCAGAACATTGTGCATATGACTCAGAATATTTCCTTGAATCTTATATACTTGCTTCTGCACACTCCCCAATACATTTTGCATATCTGAAAGTTTTCATCTATCAAGATCCTGGTGGGTTAATCAGTGACCTAGCCTAGTTTCTCCTTCACTAGTTTTGAGAACTAGTTTCTACTTGCAAATTTTCTGTTTTAAAGTTTGAAATTGAGTTGATATATTCTGATATCAGATCGGGGGATATTATAGTGGTATCATATCACTTTCCGCTATTCCCATGGAAATTAATATTTCAATTTGAATAATTTGCAGCTACGATACTAGCAACTGCTTGGGTTAATCTTTGCAGTAAGGCCAAGCTTCTTTGATTTATTGAATAAATCACCTCCATCTCTTTCCTTGGTTTTTCTGATGGAAGGAATATTGATGATATTATCAAATATATGAAAAGGTTTAATGACTACATGGATTTGAGTTTTGATTGCAGAAAGGAATTGTCCTTCATAGAGTACCATGTTTTTCAAGACAATCTTGAATCAATAAGGTCTGCTCAAAATTCGAATTCTCTCTAGAATAAAAAACCATCTATCTATGGGAGATTCATGAGACAAATTACAGCCAAGTATACCAAGGATCAAGATGCATCATCCAGCTTGAAGGAGCAAAATCACAGTAACAATCATCCATCAAAGGAGAGGAGCAACAATATTCCAAGAGAAGAGCCATGTGGTTCCTCTAATGAATGCATTCAGAAAGAAGAAGAAGAGTTCAAGCTAAGGAATAAAGGTAAATCTGATTTTTCTAGCAACAATTTATTCTTGCATCAATCTAAAGAATATCCCATTGATTTAATCACAAAAGAGATTGAGGAACACTATAAGAGGGTAGGCCAAGCCACTATGCAAGAGGTTGTTCATAGTGTTGAGACTGAATCCAATCATGGACACCCAATATTCTTTGTTGGTGAGTTTTAGATCCCTACAAGGGATATGGAAGATGGTTTTGGTAGAGGAAAAACCACTTGTGGATAATATTTGGAGGAAGAGAAAATATCAACCCTTCAAGCATTCTCAGAACATTATTATGGAGAAAAATATAACCACACTCTAGTTGAGAGTGAACTTGGAGATTTAGTGGAGGAGAGTGTCATCACTACTCCATCTAATGAATATATAGATGTGTCACAAAGGTATTACAACCATTTTTATTTTTTCATTCATCAAATTCCTTTGTTTCATCTTGATATGCCAGCCACTTCTAGTGAGAAGGTTGGCAGAAAATATCCTTCTAGTTTTGAGATCCAAATTTTTTAGAAGGTTGAATTTTTAGAAGAGATTTTGCATGACTCTCAAGAGTTGAATGAGCACACATGTGATCATATGTGTGTAGATAATAGTTCACATGAAATTTTGGAGAAGCATCATGTCCGAGATAAACATGATGAGTCTTCATATTTACAAGTGCTTTAAGAAAGAATTGACTTGCAGGATGATTACCAGGAACCTGTTTCACTCCAAAGCGATCATGAGCCTCTTTCATGTAAGGAATACTTAGCCCTAATGAATGTGGCTGATTACTTCCCATTTGGATCAGCAAGAAAAGAATCATATTCATCATTGAATTGGATGGATATCTACATCACCGAGATGGAGACCCAAGATTGTGCAAGACTAGATCACATTGGTAAGAGTTATTTTTGCATTAGTGATGGATCTATTGTTTCATTTTGAGTTTGTTATGTTCATTGAGAAGAATCCAAGGAATCTATGTCTTCAATATGATTCTTTCCATACATTTCCATTCATACCTTGGATAAAAAATTACATAGCAGATGAGGAGTCATCTCATGGCATGATATTCATAGTGAAGCATGGAGACATTGTGAGGGCTACTGAGGGCATCACCACCATTCAAGTCACAAGTATGGACTACTTACATCATATTGAGGTCATATGGAAGTCACTACAATAGCATGAGAGGGTTCATGAATACCTTCCACCTGGCATACCATCGGATAAAAGAGAGAAGTAGAAGATTAAGTTGAAGGTGGGTAAACCACCAAACATGATCCCAATTTCAAAGCATCTTAGTGCTTTGGGAAGAAGAAACTTGCAGCCACATGGGAGACCTCATTCCCTCTATGAAATATCCATCCACACCATCATGCATACCATGGACAAATCTAGACAACACTTGGTGGAGAACGAGTATGGGGACAAGGTAGATCCCAACAGTTGGGTGCATTGCATAACACCAAAGGAGCATAATGATTGGAAACCAATAAGTGTAATTAAATTTCAAATCTATAAGTCTGATCATGTATGTAAGAAGTTAGTGAAAGATTCAATTGTTTGGGGAATTCATTCAGTAGTATAGTTTTCCAATGGCAATGTTTCATATGAGTCTCAAAAAGGCTGATCCAAGTGGAACAACTGGTGATAAGGAAAGAAGTTATCCATTGGGTGCCAAATTCAGTTTGCATGAAGGAACATATGGGGGATTACCATGATTTTTACTCAATTGATCCCTCTCTTAAAATGAGAGTAGAAGCTCCACAAAAGATCACTAAACCTTGCAAACATATGAAGAGGTGCAAAGGAGAAAATGGAAGGAACATCCAAGAATTCCTTGAACCAAGATTCAAAAGGTTCCATGTGAGTCCAATTTCATCCAAAATCATCTTGAAAGAGAGGAAGGAATGGAATGCATAAGGAAAAGCACCTCCCCAAGTTTGATTCACTCGTTGGTCATCACCAGCTTAGCTTGAAGGGAAAAGTTCTACAGGAGGAAACTAGATGTTGTCGGTATGATCATTATGGAACCTTATCCATGGCCATTGAACTGGATAATGCACCATTTATAGTCCACTATTGAAGGAACGAGGTGTTTGGTAAGCATCTCTGCAAGTATGTACTAGTTATTTCTTATCACATTTTGATGTGTAGCAAGATCTGGAAAGAATGCATGCACCATTTGGGAATTATGCTAACCCTTTTGACAGGGACAACTTTACATGCAAAGTTGTCTAAATACAAATTTGGAACGATGGGGATCTTGCATATTGGCCATGCAAATGAGCAATGGTACCAGGACACATATGGAGTAGTATGGGGCCATTCTTGATTGGCTAAAGAAAGTAATTATGTTGGGAAAATTTTACTCCTACATTCCTCCCCACATGTTGAATGGAATATATTTATTCCAACCTTAGTATTGGTTTGAAACTCACATATATATGGACAGATTTATGAGGATGTTAATGCACAAGTAGAAAAGGATTGGATCCAAGTGCATCAAGGAATCCAAGAGGCACTCCAAAGCCTTCTCCAAATAGTCTAGAATCAGCAGCAGCTGCTTGAAGATAAGAGCAAGAAGATGCTAAGATTCCGAGTGGTTGATTTGGAACATCAAAGATTGCATCCATATGAGCCATCCCTCTTCAATGAGGAAGGGACTGCAAATTTAAGGACAAGCCTCTCTGGTCTATGAAAAATTAATAAGGAGATTGGAAAGGTTATTTGTGAGTTGGGGATTCCCAAGGGAGGCAAGGAGTACATTACATTGTATATCTCTTATTTCAAGGAAACAGTTATGCAACAAGTGACCATATTAAAGGATATTATTCCAACTAATGAGAGAAACATGGTTCTTGTTCCTAAAAGGATTATGCACATGTGGAGAAATAGAATCATCCAAAAATATCTTGTGCAACATAAAGGATTTCCTAGTGATGCTACTTTGGAAGGAGAACACATCTTACAGTATCCAAGTTTCAAATTGCTTGGCAACAAGAAATCTTGGGAGGCGAGGACTGCAATGTCCCCTCATTGATTTTCATTGGATTGAGTTCCCAACCCAATCAATCCCTTGGGTTGAGGAGAAAATTTCATACACTTGGGGTTAATTTTGAAAGTAAGGAATTAATTAATTAAGATTTTTTAATTTTATTTTATTAAGTTTGAGATGGACTTAATGAAGTTATTTTTCATTAATAAATATTTATTTTAATGAAATAAAGTGGATAATGATTCACAAGGGTGCATTAGAGGATAATCTTTGACCAGGAGATAGCTTGCAAAAGAAGAAACGCTGAAATTAGTTAAATCTAGGAAAGGAGGAAAAAAGAAAGGAAAAGATGGCACAAGGCAGAAAAGAAGTAAAGCTCAGGAAAGCATAATAAAGCAGAAAAGTAGATAAAAACAAAAAGCAGGATAAGGAAGAAAAGCAGGAAAAAACAGTCAAAAGAAAAAAAGTAGGATAGAAAATCAAAAGCAGGATAAAGCAAAAGCAGAAAGCAGAAAGCAAAGAAAAAATAGAATCTTGAAATCAAGCTATCCTTATCCACCCCATGAGTAAACACTAGCCTAGATGACTTGCTCAACAAGTCACCTCAAGTCTATGAAAGGAGTGCACGCCACTTGTCGATCTTTTGACAGTTTGAGAATTGAATTGAGAGCTATTTTGCCTCTTTGAATTGGGAGATGTTCCCCTACTTCCTATTAGAGTATTATGACATTCGGTCTTCATCATTTATTTTATTGGAGGTCCTAAAGTCTAATCCAGTGGTTGGTGTTCTCGTTGTGCGGTTCAACTCCTTCATTCAGAAGGAACAATGTTGAAGGGACGAAATGGAAGTTATGGTTTCACATTTTATGATAATTTATGGAACTTTATACCTGTCCCATTGCGTCGATATCATCATTTCCAATAGGAAACACTGTTTTTTTCATCAAAAAAGGTGTCCAAATGAGCAAGTTATGGCCATTTTACTAGATCTGGGGGTTCCAATTGTAAAGAACGCGCCATTGATTTTCTATCTAGTTTGGTGAATGCACTCTATGAGCAGCCATGAATATTGGTTCACATTCCATGAGAATACATATTCTCTATGTTCATCATTATTTCATATCCATTGAATAACTCATCTCTTCTTCTCTTCTTAGACATCTTCTACACTCAGTATTGTAAGGATTTTATGTATTAGAGACTCTCAAAGAAGTCTGAGATTAAAGTATCTTCAATTGATGCTCAATACTCTTAATTTTGGTTTGATTCTTTTCTTCTATTCACTCCTGAGCCATATTGTACTTCAGAAAAGGAATTTGGAATCCTTAGAGGCTGTTTGAATTAATTTTTATCAAGACTAGCTCTTTGGGATCTATTTCTTGACTAGTTTTACAATATTTTCTATTAAAATTTTCCTGAGAGTAAATTTTTTGTCTTGATTATCATATGTGATTCTTAAGAGTCTACTAAAGACACTCCATCCCTTTACTTGAGAATTTGTAGGCCTCTCATCCTGTTTGGGAGAGCCTGGAAGTAGACTAGTTGAGTTGTCCATCCTAGCAAACTTTACCCTTTTGCTCCCAAATTATTCCAAATCCTCCCTAATTCTTGGAAACTCTTACCCAGTCACAAATTAAGGGATTAATATCTAGTATCCACACTCTAGTTGAGTTCAAGTGTAGTGACTGAGTTTATTTTGCTTATACTAGTGTGCCTAGGAAGCCTTGTAGAGACTTCAATGGTAGCTATGTCAAAGCATAAATTGCCCCAGTACATTGTGCATAGGACTCATAATCTTTCCTTAAATATGATATCCTTATTTCTGCACACTCACTAATACATGTTTCAGATCCAAAAGTGTTCATCTATCAAGCTCTTGGTGGGTTAATCAGTGACCTAGTCTAGTTTCTCCCTCACTAGTTTTGAGAACTAGTTTATGCTTGCAAATTTTCTATTTTAAAGTTTAAAATTGAG
This sequence comes from Larix kaempferi, assembly GCA_027924585.1. Classification (NCBI taxonomy): domain Eukaryota; kingdom Viridiplantae; phylum Streptophyta; class Pinopsida; order Pinales; family Pinaceae; genus Larix; species Larix kaempferi. The sequence continues at coordinate 588,933 of BSBM01000969.1, read as the reverse complement.
TTGATATCTTTTGAGATAAGATCATGGGATATTACAGGGGGGAATATCTATTTGAATCACAAACAAAGTTATAACTGCAACAAGAAATATCGAAATAATAATGGAATGTATGAATAGAGGACAATAATGCATGAGTTACCCATTTCCAACATTTTATTTACTGATTTGTATTATGGAAAGTATCCTTGATCTACGCTACAATTAGATCTTCATATAAAATATTCTTCAATGTATCTGGGTTTGGATGTAAATGTAGGAAACAAATAATATTTTCCATTAAGTATATAAGAATATTTGCATTTAATTGGATTCCAAACCATACAATCAACTTTCCACCTTTTCCATATTCATGGTCATGTTTATCTTGAATCTTTAAACCCTTGTGCTTTTGGATATATGAAATCATCATATCCTTCCAACCATCAATCTCATGGAAAAACTTCCTTTCCTCTATGTCATTTCTACATAGAAAATGAAAATGTTGATGGTGAATATCTCCTTCTCTTTGATGCTCATTTCCAACCAAAACAACGATAATTCATTTATCATAGGGCACATAGATAGTTGTCAATGCCTTGTTATTTTAAATGGATGGTTTATTTCCTTCTTTTTGTATGCCAAAATCATGCTCTATTGAAGTTTGAAATTGATTTTTACTCATGCCATCGTTGACCAAATGTGTATTGGGTTCACCAAGTGATTGATTACTCTCAAATGCTTTGTGTTGAGACTTATCATGTTCTAGATATTCATCTTTCAATTCAACTTTTAAATCAAATGAAAGATGGAAAATAATTTCATTGGAAGCATGATTATTCCAAAAAGAGAAAGGTATATCAAATAGCTCATAATTTTTACCGTCTATTTGCTTGAAAATTTTATCCTCATGGTTCCCATATTGTAAATCAACATTGGCATTTTTCTAAACATCTATTTACAACAATGTCATTTGGTAGAGAATAAAGTTGCATAATTGAATCATTTACTTCATAACCTGAAAGTTTCAAATCACCATCTTCCTTGCTTGTATCACTTGGTTTCCAACTATTTTCACAAATAGAGGGAGGTGACCTATCACCATTGGCTTTAACAATTTCATCCTTAAGGTACCATATTGGCTCAAAAATATTGTCATCTTGAATGTGCTCTTCGAGATTTATGAACACCCCCTTTTCATTAAAATTCGACTTCCCATTATACTTAAATTGTTGTTCTTCATAAGTAATGGGCTCAGTGGATTCATTTAAAAATTGGTTTTGAAATTTTAATGGCACCTCAAATGCTTATCTTCCATCTCTTTTTCTATTCGTAAATGTTAGGAGGCCCTCATGTAAATAAGAATCCACTAGGTCTGGAGCATACCTTGTAGCCTTAAATTCTTTCTCTCCTTATTTTTCTTTGGAAGAATTGGGATAAGAGGAATTCAACATGCTACCTTATATCTCTAATGAATCATCAAACACGTCATTTAGATTTGATGAATGTCTTTCTCCTGAGGTATAATGAAACATAACAAATTTGGTTTGCAATGTAAGCCACCGTGGCAGCAGCTTCTAAATGCCTAACATTCTCAGAGACTTGAGGAACCTATCATTAAATTTTGTTTCACCTTAAAGGTCATCACTCCTCAAGCATTTAAACTCTATCAAGAGTTGAAGAGGATCCTTTCTCTTTCCCCACCTACGTAGGAAAATCTCATGAAATTGTTGACAAGTTGAGATGGAGTTGGATGTCAAGTGCCTGAACAAAAATGAGCCTCCCCTTCCAAGTAATATACAAAAATACATATGAACACATTTGCATGCTCAAAATAGATATTGTCAATGAAATATTGTAAAGAAGTGAGATGTTAGTCACCAACCTTATGATCATTTCCACTGAAATTTGGAAGGTTTTTCAAGTATCCATTAGGAAATGGGTTAAGGAGAAATTAAAGGTCGGAACCTTATTTCTATCCAAGGGTTTAAATCTTTTTGGTTGTTCATGATAAAAAATAATGACAAGAGAAAAACATAACCTTTGGAAGTGAAAATCCTTGAGCATAAGGGTCTTGAGTTCGCATCCAAAGATGTAATACTCGATTATTAAGAGATATTGGAATATACTAAATCATTGTAGAAATGTCGTTGAATAAGGGCTTCTACAAATTCTTTACAAGGAAATTATAGCAAGTGATTTTAACTATGGTAATCCAAAATAATATTAAATAAAACTTGGAAACCCAATGTGAATGAGTGGTGTTACTTAGAAGATGGATGTTGAAAATATGTGTGTTTTTCTAGGTCTGTATCATGCACCATTTCAAGATATGAACCAATGTGGAGTCGCTATGTGAGATATTTTACCTGAAGAGTTGATACTTGCTCACCATAAGAAGAAAATATATTTGTTGTTGTTGGAATAGGGATTTATTCCCCTAAGTGGAGTTTCCAAATAGTTTCCATCGGGATATAAATTATGCAATTAAACCAACCAAAGGTGTTGGATTCAATTAGATAGTGGAGTCTTTCGTTGTATGCTTTGAAGTGCCCCCTGAAAAAATGTGCAATGAACTCTAAACTATCCCCATAAATGGTGTTAGTCTATATGTTGCCCCCAATTTGTATCCCTCACAAAGCCTCACTCTACATATCACACTTGAGAGGAATAGGATGGGAGGAATCACAAGGATAGAGCATACTATTTAGGATGCACCTTCCCACATCGCTCTAGGCCATCAAGACATTCCCTAGGCCAAAGGGGTTGTACCCTCAATGTTTATAAGGAAAATGTCCTCGCCTATCACTCAAGAACATCATGTTTATCTATGAATCTCTAACTGGATTTACAACAGACACTAGTGGTCCATGGAGTTGGTTTCTACTACTTATTAAATAAAAGGTAAAAAAAAAAAAAGTTGTTGGGTTTTTTGAGGGGGATAACCTGTAATTCAAATAACAAGGGGATTCAAAAGGTTTCAACCATAGAAATTATATTCTGCACCATGGACATTATATTCTAGTTCTACAATGAGAAATAATTGAGGGAATATGAACAAATATGATCTTAAGAGGAGGGAACACTCTATATCTCTTTGTTGGTACCAAGCCTCCTATGTCATTGTTCACAAGGACCAATGGTGTCATGGATCATGGATTTAATAAAATTTTCAAGAAATTTGTAGAGACCTCCCTCTCTAACTCCAATCACAGCTGCAGAATTCAAGTCTAAATTCTTAGGCCACAAGAGCACTTTGTTGTCCATAAATATTACTCTAAAAACTTGTCTTCTAGAACTGAAATAGATGGGAGGTTTTTCTTCATACCAGGAACATATAGAATATAATCAACATGGAGTACATCACATGAATTCAACTGAAAGGAAGTGGATCCGACTCCTTGGATCGAATAGGTGGTATTATCTCCAAGATCCACCTGACAGGAAAACTTCTTTTCCTTCAGATCTGATATAGCACTCATAAATCAAGTCATGTGATTGGATGTGCCAATATCCACCATCCATGTCTCAACACTAGTGGTAATGGATCCAAATAGGGCTAAGACAATATAGTACTCCTTCCTTGTCTCTTGATCATTGGAAGAATTATTTCTTGTAGGTTCATCTTCTGTAGCAGTAGAAGCATGAAACCTACCCTTGAAATTTCATCTTTGCTTTGCACAACATTCTCTTGCAAAATGACCCTTCTTATTACAATTGAAACATTTAAATTTATACTTATTAAATTTCTTTTTGTAATAATTTTCCTTTTGATGAAAAAAATTGTTGTGAGAAAAATATTTCTTTCCTCTCTTCATCTGTGCCACAAGAGAAAGGTTCTCTTCTTTGGAGGAAGTATATTTTCTCTGGATCCGCCTTTCTTCTTGTAGGAATTAATCATGCCACAGTCTTTCAAAGTTTGGTTTCACTTCTCGACCATTTACTCCAAACAAGAATGTCTCCCATGAAGATGGAAATCCATCAACAATAGTCTATATGAGATCATCATCATCAACCGTCACACTAATGCTCATGATTTGATCTCTTACTTGAAAGATATTTGTGAAGAAGGAAGCAACAACTTCATCCTTCTCCATCTCCAAATTTTGAAGCTTATTCTTCAATTCTCTCTTCTTACTAGGTTCCTTCTTCTCATAAATATTGGTCAAAGTGTCGAAGCATTCATTTGTGGTCTTCAATGGAGTAATCACTAGCATCAAATTGTCTTTCACATAATCATAAATTATTCTCTTTTCTTTGTCTTGATTCTTATTTAAATTAGTGTGCCCCCGACATTAGTAGTAGGCTCTTCAAAAATACTAGATACATAGCCATCCATATCATGCTCTTCCAACAATATTCAAAATCCTGGCCTTGCAAGTATTAAAGTTCAAAGTTCCTTCAATTCAGTCTTCCAGTCTTACTGAGATTGAAGCCATAATTCTTCAAGTACTTTGATCACTAAGGATCTACATAGACTCAAGATTGACTGTTGAAATTATCTCTTTCATGCCCTTGGAGTCTAATACCATGTTAATTTTTTTTTATCGTAATGCAGAATTATAGTAGTACTTGAAATCAAATGAATAATCAATAAGAATAAGCATTCACATGAGACATGGTATTTACCTTGGGGAAACCCTCTAGTACTTGAGGAAGAAAACCCAAGCAAAATATTCCTTAGAATATTGGTATATAGTAGAGAATGACTTTACAATGAGAATATTACATCAAGCACCCCTAGTGCGATCACAGAGCAAGAGAGAAGATGGAAGAATAGAGCTCAGAATAATATCTTGCATAATGAAAGTGTGTTTCCTTCAAGAGAGAAGAGAATTCACTCTCACATTGAATTCATCAATCATATATATATATATATTATTTTTATGCTTCGGCTTCTATTTTATCTTTTGGCTTCATGTGTCGCAACTTAAGTGTTGTAACTCAAGTGTCGCAATTCAAGTGTTGTCTTTTTGTTCAACTTAAGTGTCGACATGCAAAACACTTTATTTAACTAGATCTTATTTATTAACACTTAGTTAACTCTTTTAACTGAAGTCCTTCTTGATAACATCACTGAAGTGAACAATTTGAATTCTCCTTTAATTAACTGAAGTTTTTCTTCTTAACATCATTGAAGTCTAACAATTCGAGTTCTCTCTTATTTAACTGAAGTCTTTATCATTACTGAGTAAATCGAGTTCTCTCTTATCTTATCACATATTATCTTTATCTCTTGTATTATTTGCATGGTCCACATGTGCCAAATTTAATTTATCTATGATATCAAATATACTAAGGATATTTTTCCAATGATGTGATCATCTTGTTCTACTATCATTCCAAGTAGTCATATGCTAAAGTAATCCACTCTAGAGGTGTCTAGTATCTGGAGGAGACTTAATAGATAAAACATGGTTAGTAGTGCATCACACACCATTCATGATTCGACATGCAAAGAATTAACTCAACACATGAGGCATCACCTCAACACATGAGGATCTGTCTTAACATACAAGACCTTAGACTTGACAAGCAAGACTGTACAACATCATCACTTTGACATAAAAAGCACTTACATCAAGACATGAGGCTTAACCTTTACACATAAGTATTAGTCATTCTTGAGTCCAACTCAAGAATCTACTCCAAGTTTCTTGATTCCAACTCAGGCTCCCTAAGGCACTACCTCGACACACGAGGCTCAACCCTGGCGCACAAGATTGACTTGGAGAATGACTCATGTTTTTATAACTTTAACACTTCATACTTTCACCAATGTGAAGATCTACCTAGTGACAGTTGGTTGAGATTGAGAGGTCGCAAAGGAGATGCACAATCGTTCCCTTGGACAACTGTGGAGGCCTAATTTCCTTTACATTGTACCAAGGTGCTACTATGTACTTTCCTTTGTAATGATAATGAAATCCATTCTTTTATTCTCTACATGTTGTCTTGGTGGTCTTGGTGATCTTTGTGTATTTCAATTAGAAGAATGTTGATAGTTTGTTTATATTAGTTTTAGTTTGTTTTGTTATTTTCTTTTCCCTATTGAATCTGATACCAAGTATTGCACAAACCCTTGGTGGGTGCTTTTGGAACACGTGAGCGAGAAATCAGACCATGCAATGATGTGGTGGGGGGGCAGGGTCACATTATGGGAATGTTATTGAGAAAGAAAAAAAAGGGGGGGGGGTCATAATTAGATTATTACAATTGAAAAAGAAGTAAATGAGAGGAATATTATCTTGTAACCTCTCAATTCCATAATGTCCCTTAGGTGGGCACCACATCAGGGGATTGCACTTGGGGAAGTAATATAGGTTAGAGGGGGGTATCCCTCCTATCTTTCCAATATTTCAATATTGATTTGTAAATTCCCACATGTGGCAACCATGCTTCAGAAGAAATAAAGGGGAGTAAAATCCCTTTCGATGTGACGATTGGGTGATCGCACCAGTTGATGAAGTAAAGGGGATGGAATTTATCTCCTAAAATATTGATGTCATATGTCAATTGGAGTAAAAAATATGTGGAGGAAAAAATTCCTTCCAATATTTCAATATTGTGATGTCAATTTGGAAAGCCCTGCGTTTGGTAATCACAATTGTGTTAGAATAAAATGGTAGGGAAATTTCATTTCGTTGCGAGACTCACTAACTACACATGCCACTACCAAATTCAAGATGGAGGTTGAAGAGTAACAGATCACAATAGAACCTTGTATATGTGTATTTTCATATCCAGCTGAAAATTGTTGCTGTTGATTTACCTATGTAGATAGGTATGCATGGTTGTTACGCAATAAGGATTAATTTGATAGGAGCAAAGACACATGATGTTGCTGCAAAACTTCTTTGAGGGTGAAGTGGGGATATGTTGAAGGGAGCCTTTGGGCCCTATAAATGCCATCATGTTTGTGTAATCTAATATAGTATAAAGTGGATAAATATGGGAATATAAGTGTATCAAAGATAAATATGCCTAAATAGGTGATTAGTTGGAGCAAGTGCAACCAATCCAACCATCCCTATCATTGTATAAATACTTATCAAATATGAATAGAAAATTGGTTGGAAGTCCTTCACTCCCATTTATCTTGATGGTTGTTGGTTATGCATGTTGATGATGTAGTCTCTTTGCTTGAATGCTATGTTGAAGTTTATCCTTCCAACAACTCTAGATCGACAGCAATGTTAGCTAGCCTATTTTTGGAGAAAGACATGTCCATTTACCTTTTAATTTGCAAGGGCCAATGGAAACCAAAGAATCAAAGTGATGTCGACTAATTTAATTAATAAAACCAAAGGGAAAAGGGGATAAGTGTCAAATCATCAAGAAAGGGGTTCTTGCTTGGAACCATTTCTTGGTGCATCATGGTTTCTCAGTGCTCAACAAGTGGGGCAGGCACTTCAAAGTAAGGTCAACAAGAAAAGGTGTGATGACCATGTTCCAATCAAGCAGGGGTTCATTACCAAGTAGGTACTTTTCCAAAAATCAAAGGTAGAATGACATGTTCAAAGCAAGTAGGGGTTCATCACCAAGCAAGTCTCGATGGAGAATCCAAGCAAGTGTTCGACACTAAGGAAAACATAACTGAAAATTTGGGTAAGGATGAGGCATTGGGAAAATAATACGAATTGGGAAAATAATTTTGCTCGATGCCCTTGCTCAATAGTGATGAAGAGTTGGTGCTCAGTGAACCAAAAGGATAATCTATTGAGAAAGAGAGAGAAGGGATCTAATAAAAAGGATAAGCACTATCACTGAGTAGAATTAGATGAGGTTCCTCAACAAAGTGCCAAGAAAGAGGATCCTGGAATAGGTCGAAGTATACAAGAACTAAGCAAAGTATCTATGTTCGGTGTGCTTGGTAGACCTTAAAGAACCAATGCTCAACAAAGTGGTGTTGATAATTCTTACTAATTCACCAAGCACAACAAAGAAAAGAGAGAAAGTGGAACCAAGAAAAGAAGGTGGGGAAGTTGGAACCAAGCAAAGAAGGTGGGGAAGGCGAGGGTCACCAAGAAAAAATACACTTTCTCAATGACTATGTGCTCAATAAAGGAGACAAGGGAATCCATCTTGAGTTCCCAAGCAAATATGTCCCCAACCCATTGAACATAGAGTGTTTGTCTTTTCCTAGTGAAGGAACAAAGGGCGTGGAGATCAGTAAAGCATGGAATATCAAGCAAAATTTATTTGCTCAATGCATATACTTCTCAATGACCTTGTGCTCAATAAAGGAGACAAGGGGAGGCATCTTGATTCCACAAGCAAATGTGTCCCCAACCCATTGAGCATAGAGTGTTTTTTGTCACCTAACGAAGGAATAAAGGGCAGGGAGATTGGTAATGTATGGAATGTCGAACAAAATTTCTTTTATTTATGCATATACTTGATGAACCTAAGGGCTGGGAGATCAGAGAAGAAAAGGGTGACTCCTCTTCAACCAACAAGCAAGCAAGAGATCGGCTTGCCAAGCAATGGAGACTAGCACATTGGAAAATGAGATTGGACACATTCTAGAATGAAGATGCATGTGAACCAATAGTCATCGCCATATGGAACTATTCCCTAAACCTTACAAGGCACAAAAGATGCCCACTTTTCAAAGAGAATCTAATTGTTTAAAGGTAAGAATATTTGGGCATCAATCTCCAGGTATCTATTGAAATTAATGAGAATTGTGGAAAAACTCCGAGTTATTATCTTTATACACCTGGTGCTCACTCAATACATGCAGATCTTGAATCTTTGGCACTGAAAAAAATCCTAATGATCAATCTTTGATTGGTCATCATGGAGGTAGTTACATTGTTTAGGAAGGTGAATCCTCAATGGATTTGATAGGTAAGGATACATAGTGATTGAAATAGTTGGGGGGCATAAATAGGCATGTCCCAAGAATATGTCATGGGGATCATACAACCTATAATGCATGCACGCCCATATGTGTATCTAGCGTAAGAAATAAGAGGAAGAATCAATAGGGAAAAGCAATTGATGATTTCCATGTTGCACAGATGGCTAACAATGATATAACAATGCATGCTCCTTTTGAATCCTCCTGTAGAACCAATGTGGCTGATGTAAATTGGTGGTTGAATTTGTGGGCCATCCCACACTTCTCAGTAACACACGCAGAGCATGGGAAACATAATGAGGGAAGACTTAATGCACAAGGTATATGGAAATGCCCCTATTTTCCAAATAGAAGTAAATACGTAGATGCTTGGCATTGAATACTTTCCATGGCTCTTGAACTTGCCTTCAAAACCAACACGGCCTAACTATGACGGAGATCCTTTTTTACTTTTTCATGCTTGGATAATAAACATTTGACTATGACGAAGATCCTTTTTGACTTTTTCATGCTCCTCGTTAACTATGAAAATCCTTCTGAGTGCTTTTTACACCATGATCGTGCTCGTTAAAAACCTAGTAAAATGGTGTCAAGCTTAGTCTTTATTCCTTCCCATGCTCGTAAATACATGAGAATAAGTCACTGAGTTTACTTTTATCTCTTTTTCGGGATCGTAAAACTGTTACGAAAAAGGAACCCCCCTGGAGTTTTATTTAAGCCCTTTATAGACTCCCAAAACATGCAAAGCTTTCCAGGCGAACTTCTCTCTTTCACGCTTGTAAAAGGATGTGAAAAGTCATCTAGACGGTGATAGTTTACCCCTTTTTAGGACTGTGTAGAATATTTATGAAAAAGGTCTACTCTAGTCACTTTTGAATAGAAGGTTCTCTCAGGTATGGCTTTATCCTTTTTCGGACCTCTAAGACTAAAACTATGAAAAAGTACATTCCAGAGTCTTATTTAGTCTTTTCAGACTCTCTAAATATGAAATGATGTTGATTTTACCTTCTATGAACTTGCTAAATTTCAATATTGAAGGACCCTTATAGGGACAAACCCCTCCTATCTCAAGTTTGTAAAACATGTGAGATTGGACTCGTCCTAGGGACGAGCTATAAAGTGTGATCTGACCTTCAAAATTTGTAGGGATAAAAATAACCTTTGTCTATTCCCTTGTCTTCTGAGTCTAAGGAGTGTCCTGTAAAAATTGAGTGCCCAGTTCTGCAAGAACATCCAACCTACTTCTACTTGCTCGATTTTTCTGTTTTTCCTGAAGCCATTTACCTTTCCAACTTTTATTTTGTTTGCCCAGTCCCTTTTTTTTCTTTACTATTTTATGAGTAAAGTCGCATAGCCTCTTGTGCTTGATGATTAACGTATTTAATTTTTTATTGATCCTGGCCTTTTGTTGTTCTAGGCTTCTAGCCTTTTCTTCAGACTTCTTCAACTTCTTGCGAAGCATTTTCTTTGTCTTGGACTTCTTGTTCTTTGACAAATTCTCTCTGCATGGCTTACTGTGTTCAGCAAAGCAATTAACGGGTTCTTCAACTTCCTATTCTTCATCTATGCCTAGAAGATCCAGTAGGGCATCCAAAGTTTTCTCAATTCCAGTTAGGGATTCTGCAATTTACCTTTCGATTCCTTCTGAATTTTCATCTTCTTCATCCGATAATGATTGAGGAGAGACTAATTTTTGAAACTTTACAGACTTGATAGGCTTATCATGCTCAATAATTTCCTATTCTGATTTTAACCTAGGAATCTTCCTCACCTGGAATGACCTCTGAACTGACTTGGAGCTGCTTGGATTCTTTGATTTTCCTTTGATTTCATGTAAGTATTTTTCAAGATCGATAACTTCATTTATTTTTAAAGAAGGATCAAAGAGGGATTTGGCCTTCATTCTAAATTTACTGGTCAGTCAGATATGAATCATCCTCGAGGGATATTTTTTCAATATATCTTGTTCATCCTCTAAGACCTTCTGTTGCTTCTTATCTCTAGAAGGAATTTCAACATCTTCGGGGTTTTCAATTTCAGGTGGTGATTTTTCCTTATTCTCTTCATCATTTTATATTGGAGATGCTTGTTGATATTTCCTCTTTTGACTGTAAATCCTGGAATAACCTGCCTTCACCTACATTTTTTGGGGGGGAAATTATTGACTTTGATCAGGGATATTCTTTTTTCTACTTCGAGTCGACTTAGAGTTCTTGGTTCCTTTTGAAGAATAGATTTCCTTTATCTCCTGGGGTCGAACGAGTTCCATTTCCAACTCACAAAATAACAATAAATGGTCCCAAGTTCGGTGGATCTTGGCAGACTCCTCCATAATTAAATTTTTTATTAAAGCATGGTGATAAATACCATGGCGTGTTTTATGTGGACAAGCCCTGAACTTTGTTGACATCTTTATGAGTATTTTAGGCAGTAAAAAGTGTAAATTGATAGGTGCATCCCTTGTAACATGTAATAGAAATCTCATTTGGTATAAGTAAACAAAAGAGTACCCTCCCTCTCCAGTAAAATAGTGTTGGATCCAATACAACAATTCCTTCCATTCTGGTTTCATACAGGTTCTGGGAAGTCCCTTCCTCCATTTGGGGTTTTGAAATTCAAGGACGAGAAACTAATTACAAGCTGAAACATCAAAATATTAGCGTTTGAACAAGCGTTCTATTCTTGTGGACAATTTCCCAACTACAACAATTGATGTTTCAGTAACTTGAAACTTCATATCTCCAACATTAGCTTGCTTTCCATCAAATCCCTATGTGAAGGCTTTGGATACGCTCTCATGATGTCCCTGTAGCTTCTGGAAAAATTACATCCATCCAGATTCCCTAAACCTATCCCTGAGCTCTGGATAGGCTTCAATTACCTCTAATCCCAAAGGTTCATACCGCACCAGGAAGCCACTTTTCTTTTGAGTAGGCATGGGTGAGAACTGGAGATGGCAGGGAAGGATGTAATTGGCCATTGCTAATTTCAGAGAAAAGTGAGAGAACTCTTCGGAAGAGAAATTAAAGTAACCACATTAGACATGAGTTATAACAAGATACAAATCTTGAAATCATTGATTTTAGGAATAATCAACAGACTTATCGCACACTTAACTAAAATTCGAATGACTGCAAATTATGATTGTAACATGCAATCCTGATAACTTGTCCCATCTTATTGATAGCTTATCATATTTTCATTTTCACCATATGTTTGTTGGTGTCGGTAAATTCAAATTTAGTATCATCAGACCGGGAAAACAAGTGAGTTCTATTGTAGAATGGAAACATATTTTGTAGCACCCTTTGACCCAAAACAACAGGTTTCACTATAGAATGAGAAACTCCTCAATTCTAGAAAATGTAATGTTTGCTTGATCTCATAACCCTGCAAGTGATTAGAGACTACAAAATAGACAACAATATGGTTTAGCAACCTCCAAAATCTCCATTATTCATAGCTCATTGAAATAGAAGATATTTCACATAGCACATAAATGTAGGGATGGAACTCACCATTCTAACTTTCTAACATAAAAAAAACTTGCTTGGAGGTTTGTATTGTCACCTACCCAAATTTATGAAATTATTATTTTATTAGCAAAATACTTTATGTTAAATTTAATTACAAAGTTTTGTAATTATGATCAATCTTGATCAAGGATGAATGTAATTACTGATTATTATTATTTAAATTAATTAATTAGGAGACAAACACCCAAGGGGAATGTTAAATGAGTGTTCACTGACTCACTAGGAGGAATGGAAGCTATTGGAAGGTATGGGATAGATGGCAGCAATTGCACTTCACCACTAGTTGTTGGTTATAGGACAACTACCCCTAAAAATGTGGTGTAGCTAGGGTTTTCACCCTAGCTTGTGCAAATGAGCACCTACTAAGGAGAAGGGACTCCTTAGTAGCAGTTCAGAAAAACAGTAAATGAAAGACAATACAGTAAAATGGTAATTATTCCAAACATGTGCATAAAACAGAAAAGACAAGATAATAAAAATGGTTTTTGTATTGATTATACCTCCAATGTGAAGGTTGGTGAAGCCTTTGCAGTAGACCAAGAGGGTTGCTTCCAAGCTTCTAGTTTTGCTCCTTTCTCTTTCTCCAAAGGGATTTGGAAATGGTCCAAAGGGGCACTCAAATATGAAAGTAGCTCAAGGGTGAGCTAGGGTTTCAGGAGTGATTTTGGCAGAGTAAGGGTGTGGTTGACTATGGATATGAAATGAGGGGCCTCCATCACCTATTTATAGGTTTTTAGTGGTGGAGTGCTGGCCCATGGTTTTGGGCACCATATGGTTTAGGTCAGCTGTATAGGGTTTTTGCTTCCTTTTTCCCTCTTTTTCCTCTTTTTTTGTATTTTTTATTCCCTTTTTAGAGGGTTTTTGCTATTTTGGAGGAATTTTGGATTATTTTGGGGGGAAAAGGGATTTTTTGGCCTTTTGGAGGCTTTTTTAATGGTTTTGTAGCCTTTTGGAGGCTTTTTTGGCCTTTTGAAAGCTTTTTAATGGGATTTTAAGGTTTTAGAGGCAAATATGGTCGGAAATATGGACAAATGAGTCATGTAATGGGTAGATGAGGTAGTGAGCACTTTTTGGGTGTTAACAGATTGGCCCTTGATGTGTGAGGGCAGGAGCTCATCGTATGGCCGATAGACATCATAAGTCTTTTATGGTTTTCCTGGGATGTGGAGAAGAGAAGAAACGAACTAGATCCCAGAACAACGGTCCCGAACAAACTGCAGAAACTGAAAGTACATGACCTCAATAATGAATGAGGAATAATCTAAACAGATGGACAAGGCGGGCATTCCCATGCTCGTATCAAGATATAATAACAATGGGGTCCAAAATATGGGGACCTGACATATACATGGCCTCAAATAATGAATGAGGAAGAATCTCAATATATGAACAAAGCGGGCATACCCATGCTCGTATCAAGATACATAAAAAATAACTGTGAGGCCCGAAAAGGGGGACCTGTAGGATACATAGAGAACCACAGTGTACATCATAAGGGTCTAGAGGGGACACAAATCGGGGACATACTGCTGGGATGACCATGTCTAAGCTAAAGAACTGGTACACTGGAATAACTACAGTGCTGCTGAGTGGGGTACCAGAGGAACTGATGAGCTGCTGGAGCATAGTGACGGGGAGTCATATCCTCAATGGTACACTGAACTGGAACTGAACTGGGTACTCAAGGAAGCATATAACTGGATGGCTTCCGAATACAATCCCCAACGCAACCCGGACATCCACGGGAACATAAAACTGGGTGTTCCGAAGTGACTCACCAATGTGCTAGAATCGGGGGAAATCCGGGGTCTTAGACCAATAACTGAAGGGATATAAACCCTGCGCGATTCTCAACAATGCGATCAAGGTGTTGAAGTCGAGCATGTGAGAAACAACCACTCGAAGAGGTAATGATGACTCCTCTCAAAATGGTTCGTAGGCACTCACCACAGATGGTGATGGGTCCAAGGCGCAGGGACCTCTGGTTCCATCCTCTGGAATAGAGGGGCTGTCATCGACAGAGGGAGACCTGCAACTAGCAAGGCAATGATGTTTCCTTGATATGAGCGCGAGGTGGAGAACAGAAGTGTGAGAGTAATGATGCTAGGACTGTCATACTGTGGGGGATAACTGGGAAAGTAGAGTGGGTGGACTCAAACTTCCTTTGTTCAGAGTATGATGGCGGAGATGATCAGGCAGCATATGAAACTGACTGGTGGGAAAGGGATCATAGCTGTAATGGATCAAGGATAGTGAATGGGGTGAGTGATACTCAAGTTGGTGTAAAATGGCAAGACACTGCAGAATACTCTGAACAAAGGCGACCTGATTGGGGGTGCTGCCGAGATGATCGAGCACAGTGCCAAGAGGCACGGGGGGACTTCTTCATGGGTTAAGGAACTAGAAGAAGTGTGTTTAAAATGGCACTATCGTGTGGATTTATACGAGCCCAGGACAGTTCATGCTCGTGATTGCTTTCAATTTTAAGGAGTCTGAAAGCGATAAGAAGACTCTGAAATAATGGAATGGTACTGTCGTGTGGATTTGTACGAGCCCAGCATAGTTCATGCTCGTGGCTTCTTTCAATTTTAGAAAGTCTGAAAGCGATAAGAAGACTCCAGGGGGTTGCTTTTTCGTGTGTTAGTCTCCAAGGCCTAAAGAAGCATAAAAGGATGCAATGAAGAACTCTTCTAGCCGGTGTGACTAGAGTATTCCCTTTTTGTAATTAGTCTACCAGGTCCGGAAAATGGTTATACTTATACCAGATAGACGCCCTTTCAGGTACTTTAACGACCATGAAAGGAAGCATGCTCGGCGATCTTTTCATTGTTTTAGGAGTCAAAAAAGAGCTTAACAGAAACTCCCTAAGTGCCTTTTTCGTAAAGGACTTGTCCGGCCTGAAAAAGGGATAAAGTTATACCGAACAAAAGGAATGGCCAGGCAAGGAGGAAGTGCTCAATCGAGGAACATTGATGATGACCAAGAACGAGGGAGGAGGGGAATACTGGTGGGATTCCTTGCGGGATAATGAATGGTGGAAAAATAACGAAATAATTGCAGTATGACAGGAGTGAATGGCTCATGTAAAAAAGTGGAACAATTCGATGGCGACCGATGTGGTGCGCAAACCGAGGCTGCAAGGTGTCGGGACACAATGGTGAAATTGCACCTGGTGAGAGGGAGAAATGATCCCAAGCATCATCACGAGCTCGGAAAATTGGATCCGGCGATATAAAAAGTGTCAAAGACGGAGAATGGCCAAGGTGGCATGCAAACCAAGGCGACGGGGAGCGTTTTGGAAAAAATACCCAAAAAAATATGGGGGTGAGAGCGAGAAATGATCTCAACCATCATCACGAGTTCGGAAAAATGAATTCGACGGTGCAAATGGTGCAAAAAACGGAGGTCATAAGGACTCCAGAATGGTTAAAGGAAATAACTAGGTTAAAAAATGGTTGCAAATAAAGGTGAGCCCACCAAGCCAAGGATGCAGTGGTGGGGAGAAATGATGACCCACGGGGGCAGAATACTAGGTGTATCGAATCAAATCATATATACAAGTGACATGTGACCTCCAAAATGGTTGAGATCACATATGTCAAAAAGTGAGCAGGGTTAATTACTTGCCCCCATGCTATGCGCATGGGGTTTGTGATTGTGGATCACATATGTGTTGGTTTGAACAATGGGATCATTGAAACACTGAGATAGATGTGATGGGGAAGGTTCAAAATGATTGATCATGCCCCTTATCCCAGGGTCAAGGTAATCTATTATGCCCCCTAACTCAGAGGTGTCAATGTGGGGCTCTATGATAGCGGGGTCAAGACCAGGCATTTTGGTGTAGGACCAGGAAAAGACATCGCAGAAGTCTTGGAAAAGTTTTTTGTACTCTCCGATCTCATACTCAATGCAAGAGGCTCCTAAAGTAATGATTTCAAGGGAACTACTGGGGGTAGAGATATCAATATGGATTGTGGGTGAGATATTGGCCATGTTACCCTCCTCAAAGGCATCAGGAGCGGGAATGGGATCCTTAAACCATTCGACTTTGGTGGGAAGGAAATATTTGGACTCAACCACAAATTGGGTGGCTATGGTGGAGGAGGACTCATCTGGGAGGAAATAGGAACGATGGTGCATGTATTCCCAGGGATAATCCAGGGCAGTGAGAGCCTCTAGAATCTCCTCATCATTACGGAAACTGTGAGTTGTCAAATCGGTTGACGAGGGAGTGGTAGTCGAAGAGACCATATAGATGGTGTTAATCTCTCCGAATGAGGGTGATACTGGGGGGTGCCATCTCATAGAGAGCTGCTCTGTAATCTGGGAGATCAGGACAGTGATGTGAGTAATGGCCATAAATACCACATATTGCACAAGGGTGGTTGGTACGCAGTGATTTATCATGATGCGTAGGGGATGGATCGAGTTGGACAACCGGGATGTTGGGGTCGTCGTCAAGCATTTGCATGTGTTCCTGTAATGCAGGTAATTGTGGACATTGATGAGTCGGATGGCCTAACTCATCACACAATGAGCATTTGGGAGGAGCATGAAACATGGGGGGGGTTTAACTATTTTGGGCGAGGGCACAACAGTGTATGGTTGTGGGCCTCTGCCCCCAATGTGCTTGATAAGAGGGGGTGGATTCGTAGATGATGAAGGGGTAGTGACACCGAGAGGTGGTTGACTAGTAGTGGCAATGGGTTGCACCGGTTGTAGGACGACATTTGGTGTCAGCGGGGGAACGAGAGGAAAAATATACCACACGGGTAATCCTAAGGTTAACCCAGGGAGGCTGAGAGTAGCCCTAACTGGGGCACTTACTACTCCCGAGGGAGGGAATAGGAAGGGGATTGTGTGGATGGGTGTAACACCAATGTGACTAGGTACCAATGGTGGTTTGGGTAACAAGGGCAGTTGATTGTTGGGTGTTTGTGTATTGTGGGAAAGGGTACATAGGTCAGATACTTCGGTCGCGGGTGACAGGGGTGGAATGGATTGGAATGTTGAGGTCATCGGCATATCTGAGTAAACTCTGGGTCCCACGGAGGAAACAAAGGAGGTAGTTTCACCACAAACAAGTTGTTCAACCATGGGGAGAACATTCTCTGGTGCAGTGGGGGCATTGGGATCGTAATAGGTGAGTTGATCGACCTTGACCACGCGTCCATCATGGGGGAACATTATGGTATGAAAAATGGATGAGGCAACTGCCCGCATGGCATACATGTAGCTGTGGCCAAGTAAGAGGTTATAATCAAGTTGGGCATTGATGACCTCTATGTCAATGAGCACTGTTTTACCAGCCAACTGGACGGGGACATTAGCTAAGAGACCTTGAGGTTGAGCCGAATGGCCGTCGTAGGCTCGCAATGCAATGGTGGACTGCTGGAGAGTAGGGGATCCCAACTTCTGCCAAACGAATGTGGACATAATGCATGTAGAGGCACCTTCATCGATAATGCACCGATGGATGACAAGATTCTGAATGGAAACATAAACTTGGAACGCTAAAGTGGAAGGCAGGCGTGGTTCGGACTGGTCCAAATCAAAGGCCATCAATCGTGAATCATTTGGGTCAATAGCACCAATGGCGGAGAGCAAAGTCTTGCGCTGTGAAGGACAATTTTTTAAGAATTTTAACGCAGACATGGCTGTGGGAGACTGGGCTAAGTCATCTACAATGTTGTGATTTGACGCAGCGCGAGCATTGGGATTATTGTTGATGCGACGAAGTGGGAAGCGAGGTGCTTTGGAGGTGCCATTTAGTGGAGCCGAAGGTATACGTAATGTATGATCAATGGGATGAGCGTTAGTGTTTTTGTCAGTGGGAGAGGCTTCAGGGGTGGAGCCATATTGGCTCCGACAGGTTTGGAGGTTGACATCGATGGATGACATCATTAACAAGTGGTGGGTACCTAAGTCTAACATGGGTTGATCAGGAGCGACATAAGTGATCTGTTGTTGTGGTGGTGCGTTGCCTTGAGGGGGAGCCAACGGCTGAGTGTTCACTACGCCTTGGGTTGGTAAGGGGTTTTGCAGTACCAAAGGTTGATGCTGACATGGTGGGGGTTTGGGTGGCACCTGAGGAGCCACATGCCCTTGGCGATGGGCATCATCAGTTCAGAGTTTCCGAGCTCGCTCCAAATGTGGGAAAGCATGTGTGTAGTGGCCATAGACCCCACAAATAGAACAGGGATGGTTTGTTCGCAAATTAGGATTTTTGGCTTGCTTGGGCGGCCGATCAGGGTTCTGGTTGGCAAGTGCCGCATTATTGTTGTTTGGGGGATTGGGAGGTTGACCACCTTGGTCTGGAGGAGGGTTATTCCCACGGTTACGGCCTTTGCCATGGTTTTGTTGGCCCTATTGGCCCTGGTTATTTTGGTTCTGGTGTGGATTCTATTGGGCATACACTTGCCCTTGGGCAGCAGGTGGGTTCTGGGGTTGTGCAGGTGCGGGAGCAGGCTGCGGTGGATAATAAGTAGGTGGAGGATGCACAGGTGCTGAACCTTGTGGGGGTTGCTGATACGTCTGCGGAACGGGTTGTGGGTTTGCCGTAGGGGCTGCTTGTGGTGAGTAATAAGAAGGCTGGGCTTGAGAGGACACAGGAGCTAGTGTAGCCTGTGGGTGGTAATATGGCTGAGGTGCGACCGGGGGGCGTAAGCGGGGGATGCATGACCAAAGCACTGAGGTGGACAGGAGGGTCTGTGGGAATGGTGGTGATGTGCCATGGGAGTATACGAATTGGTTGCTCCGAACTGAGATGTAGCTGCGAAAGGTCGGGGCCATGGCTAGGACGTGTTATGGAAAAGGGTTGAGGATGCGAGGAAATACGACCAATGATGCCATCTGCGGCATGGGATTCCCTCGGCGCATCGTGTCGGGAGGAATCGCCGCAAGGGGCATTAGGTATGATGGAATACAGATAACCCGACTGGGCGTAAATAAGGTCAAATTGCTAGGCTTTGAGGATGGCCTCTTCTTCGGACTAGGGTCATTCGGATGCCACATCCTTGGCAATGACAGGAAGGAGGGATTTTAGAAACCAATCTGAGAAAATAAGGTCGTCTAAATTGATTTTGCAGAGGCTGCGGCGACCATGCCACTCATGAATGTGGTCAGTGATGTGGGTAGCCGTGTTCTGTCTGCAAGACAGTAGGATCTCAACTCCCGTGTCATAGTGGATAGGTAACTGAAAGAACTGCAGGAAAGTCGAGGAAAGGGAAGTAAAGGTGGCATGGGTCCCATGGGGATGCTCGATGTACCACTTAGCTGCAGAGCCAGTGAGGGTGTGTTGTAACAGACGGAGGCAGACAGATTCGTCCACTATGGAGTTGGAGGAACACCATAGATGGAAGGACATAATATGGTTCTGGGAGTCCTCACCTGCCTTGCCCTCAAACTTAGGGATGTCGGAGGGGAGCTTGGTGGGCATGTGAGGCCACGCAGGGTCATTTCTAATGGGATCGTTAGTCAGTCTAGCTAGGTCAGGAAGGTTGAGACTAGCCATGAATGGCAAACTAGTAGAAGGATGTGACATACTAGTGGTTGTGACCATGTTGGGGCCAATGCCCCCAAGTGGAGGGGCTGGGTTTGGGATGGTGCCCCCAAGTGGAGGAACAAAAGTGGTATGGGACAGTCCTGCACCGCCAAGGGTAGTGTGAGTCACTGATGGAGTGGCGATAGGTATGCCAGCTACTGGAATGGGTGCAGTGATTGGAATGGTAGATGTGGGCCCCATTCAGGGCATACCTAAAGCAGGTGTGGTATCTTGTGTGGTGGTGGATGCTCCACCAATGGTCCCTAAAAAGAAAGGGGTGGAAGTCATGCCAGTCATGGGGCTGGTTGGTGCAGTGTAAGTAGGGTTCTCGGACTCTACCTCAGAATCAAAGGTAAAATAGGGGGCATCAAGATCGGGTGATGGAGTTCTATGCCGTTGACGAGTGGAGTCAAGTGACAAAGCTCAAGATCTATGATGAGTGGTATCAAGTGATGAAGATCTATGTCTATGACGGGTGATGTCAAGTGAACCGTGCTGTGGGGGCTCACCCCAGAGGCATCGAGAATGTCTCAGGGACTCAATGGTGACAAATGGTGTCAAATATCTAGGGGTTGTGTTGAGTGAAAAACAGCTCAAAAACCCTAATGCAACCGAGTGTGCAGAAGGAGAACTCAAAAAATATGGCACTCAGGCCAACAACCAACTCAAAACACTTACTATAACAGCTGTGCTACAATAAGTGGAGTATCAACAGAAATGGTTAGAATACCAACAAGCAGCAGGTTTCCTTAAAAATAAAAATAGTGGACTCGCTAGAGTAAAAGGAGGTAAGGGAGCATGCAAACACCTAGCTAAATAGTATTCTGAATCCACTAGACATATCCTCTGCAAGGTGATGAAATCCAAGTCAGACAATATGGATAGTAGAGCCAAGTGGCTAAAGATATCCCCCTACCAGGAGGGACACCAGGTAGTCAATCCTAGAAGAAAAGCAACTAAGATACCCTGTTCATGACACTTTCGGTTGGGTGAATCTGTCGTTTGGTTCTATCGTCGCTGTATACCCATATGGGTGATACACCGAGAACTGCAAAAGGTATCCTTCGGTTACTGAATGGATTGCGGTATTCCACTTAGGCTTCCGGAACCAGTCTGGCGACTTCAACCCTCCTAAGGGAGAGGCCTTCCCGATAAACTGGTTTTAAATCGTGTCAAAAAATACTAAGGGATTTTGGTTCCCTAATGGACAACAACTATGTCTCAAGTGTAAGCAACCGAGGGGTGTTATTTGGATGCCTATCCCCCCGATCCAACCTAACTATATAAATTCTTATGTGTTCCCCAAGTGGGGTTAGAATGTTGGTTGTGTTAAGTAGTATTTTAGGGCTCACTTGAATTAGGTGATAGAGTGTGTGCGTTTGAGATGATGAACCCAAGTAAAAGTGCCACGGGGTGGGCAACTTTCTAACTAAAAATAACAATACAGAATTTAAACTTTGAAATGCAAAATTTTCTCTTTTCAATTAAAATGCTGAAATTTTTAAAAAATAATTCTATAAACGAAACAGAAATAATACTGTAGAAAAAGGCTGTAGGAAAGTATGGCTGCAGATAGGACAGATGGCTATGCAGGTGCAGAAAATATTGCAGCAAAGTGCTAGGTTCAAAATAATGAAAAAGTGCAGAAAACAGACCGCGGGTCTGTGGCAAATCTGGGCAGTCGGACCGCGGGAAACAGCTCAACAGTCGTAGACAGGTTGCAGGATTTTGGCCAAAAGACACAGTCGAACCGCGAGAAAAAGGTCGAAAGTCGCAGGCAGGTTACAAGAAAATGGCTGAAAGCCGCAAGCGGGATGCAGGAAAAAGGCCGAAAGTCGCAGGCGGGTTGCAAGAAAATGGCTGAAAGCCGCAAGCGAGACGTAGGAAAAAGGCCGAAAGACGCAGGCGGGCTGTAGGAAAATGGCTGAAAGCCACAATTGGGACGCGAGAAAAAGGCCGAAAGACGGAGGCGGGTTGTAGGAAAATGGCTGAAAGCCGCAAGCAGGACGCGGGAAAAAGATCGATAGATGCAGGCAGGTTGCAGGAAAATGGTTGAAAGCCGTAAGCGGGCCGTGGAAAAATGGGTTAACAGCCACAGTTGGATGGCACGAAACAAGTGGATAGCCGCGGTCAGATCGTAGGTAACAGACTAGAAACCGTCGATAGGTCGCCGGAAATAGTCTAAGAGCCATGGTCGGATCGCAAGTAAATGCCTGAAAGACAAGGTCAGATGCAGGCAGGTTGCAGGAAAATGGTTGAAATCCGTAAGCGGGCCATGGAAAAATGGGTTAACAGCCGCATTTTGATCACACGAAACAAGCAGATAGTCGCGGTCAGATCGCAGGTAACAGACTAGAAACCGCCGGTAGGTCGCCGGAAACAGTCTAAGAGCCGTGGTCAGATCGCAAGTAAATGCCTGAAAGACGTGGTCGAAATGCAACTGCGGGAGGAAAAAGACCCGGTTTATGGCAGCCGAAAGAGACAGCCGAAAGGAAAAAACAGAAAAAAATATTGCAAAAAATTAAAAACATTTAAAACTTTAAAACTATAACCAGAAATTCAAAGGAACACAAGGGGAGTCGCCAAAACTGTAGCTAGGGTTTTCACCCTAGCTTGTGCAAATGAGCACCTACTAAGGAGAAGGGACTCCTTAGTAGCAGTTCAGAAAAACAGTAAATGAAAGACAATACAGTAAAATGGTAATTATTTTAAACATGTGCATAAAACAGAAAAGACAAGATAATAAAAATGGTTTTTGTATTGATTATACTTCCAATGTGAAGGTTGGTGAAGCCTTTGCAGCAGTCCAAGAGGGTTGCTTCCAAGTTCCAGTTTTTCTCCTTTCTCTTTCTCCAAAGGGATTTGGAAATGTACCAAAGGGGCACTCAAATATGAAAGTAGCTCAAGGGCGAGCTAGGGTTTCAGGAGTGATTTTGGCAAAGTAAGGGTGTGGTTGACTATGGATATGAAATGAGGGGCCTCCATCACCTATTTATAGGTTTTTAGTGGTGGAGTGCTGGCCCATGGTTTTGGGCACCATATGGTTTAGGTCAGCTGTATAGGGTTTTTGCTTCATTTTTCCCTCTTTTTCCTCTTTCTTTGTATTTTTTATTCCCTTTTTAGAGGGTTTTTGCTATTTTGGAGAAATTTTGGATTATTTTGGGGGAAAAAGGGATTTTTTGGCCTTTTGGAGGCTTTTTTAATGGTTTTGTGGCCTTTTGGAGGCTTTTTAATGGGATTTTAAGGTTTTGGAGGCAAATATGGTAGGAAATATGGACAAATGAGTCATGTAATGGGTAGATGAGGTAGTGAGCACTTTTTGGGTGTTAACATGTGGCATTATCCCCCAGGTGGTGGGAGTGGGTAGGTAGCTCATTTAATGACCCAGTAACAACTGAAAAGGCCTAGGCAGCCTACATAAGGCAAATTCGAATTGAGCAGGCAACTCTTACACAATATTTTCTACAGAAATATTTTATCATGTGTATCAGGTGATCACTAAGAGATTCGAATAGGGAGGCTAGTTGTGAGTGCAATTATAAGTCTGCATACTATTGCTAAGAAGAACCAGAGGTGCTGGTGCAGGTCTTTTGGACTGCTAGTTCTTGAAGATTCCACAGTTAGTGCTACTGCAAGTGGAGATCCTAAATTCCTAAGTTTCTTCCTCCTGGTGGTTCAGTGAATAGGCTCGGGGATCCTAAGGCAAGTACTTGACTATCTTTAGGAATTGGTTGGGTGGAACAGTCTTCTTGGGCTGTTTGTTCCCTATAGATTTATCTAGGTTTTACTGTTTCCTATTTTATTTCATTTAATAGTTTTGTTTATTAAAAGAAAATTTAGTAATCTCTATTTTGAAGAAGAATTGATTTCTGATTTTATTTCAAGTTTGAATGTCAAAGTTTAATGATATTCTGAATTGAAAATCCAATCTCTACATTTTTTCACATGCTTTTTTATGCATCGTACTCTAGTGTAGAGAAACAAATTAAGTATAAATGAAAAGATAGGCATAATGCCAATTGATTCGATAGATAAGTATAGTGATTGAAGTGGTATTTCATTTTCTTCCCTATAGCTAAAATAACAGTAGTAATTACAGTAACCATTACAGTATAGAATATTCCATTGTTTTCATGAAAAACATACATTGTTATTTCCTGTACAAATACATTGTAACTTTTCTTAATATCTATCCTATTCAAATACAAAGCAAATGCTTTCAGTATTAAACATTTCAAGTTTTCATAGTACAGGAATTTTGCAAAAATATGACAGCTGCAAATTCATTCCATACAAAATTGGTCATAAGTAAATACATTTCATTTTGTCATAGAGCATTTCCATTGTAACTATAATTGTTTTATTTTTATTCAATATGACAAACAAATGCAATTAAAATCATATATATCATGTTTTCCAGTGATAGTGATTCCAATGATTTCAACAGCTGCTAGAATTGATCTTTAAATAGTATTCTTATCTTTACATGTACTATAATTCTTCACTATTTTCCTGTTGATTCATTTATCAATCATTTATTTCAGTAGCATCAAAACTCTTTACATTATAAACCCTAACTAGTATTCGAGACTACTAAATTACAGTAAATTTCATTTAGTAGGATGCATTCCCGTTCTTGGTCTTAAACAATTCTGTTTACACAAGGTATTTATACATCATTTAATTATATAGCCGAAAGTAATAGTTGGACAAACCCTAGCATAGGCCGATGAAAAATTGAAGGACGTGGGTAGGGTGTCCATTGTAAATGAAAACTAGAATGTGAAGGCAAAACCTTCACAACAAACTTCTACGGTATAAACTACTTCAACTATTTTCTAAATCACGATTATCCAACAACAAAAATTATGTGTAGGCATTTAAGTACAGCAAGCCATAAGCTATCAGTCAACATTCAACTACTAAACCATTAACACTTTAATACATTGTTGTTTTGTTGAAAAACCACATTCCATCTATTCGTTTAGAAAAGATGAATTCGCTATCATAACATTTGTCATTATAAACACTATTTTTTTATATATTATCATCAACGTCTGAGAATATCAAAATTATACAATAAACCTGGTAGTTTTAAACCATTGTAACAACCAAATGACGAAGGTTTACTCCGTAGAGTTACAATACCTAAGACGAGTCATTTATTCATTAAACTCTTACAATAGACACTGCATCAAACTACTAGCCAACACGATAGTGGACCTAAGAGCATAGTATCACTGTCCACAAAGTTCTTGAACAAAAACCGTGTCGAGATTCAAATACCCAGAACTGTGTCAAACATCTTTCACAGACTTCAACTGATAGGATGTCCAACGAGGTAAGGAAACCACCGAAGCTTACTGGTGAACACGCAGAACTCCCCCTTCATCTCCAAGAGAATGGTTCTCTGACGAAAGCTAACCTACCACAAGAACAACGCATTGATTAAAACAAGTTTCCACAATATGTATGTAGGTTTGTAAAACCAAGAAATGGGTAAGAAGGATTCTTACCTTTGCATCAAGAAGACTTCCTATAGGAAAAGATGGACAAAGCCAACATCCATCCCAGAAAAATGAGATGCCCTATTCTGAGAAACAGCAACGATTACTACTTACAGAGGTTCCAAAACCAGCGCCATTGCTCAATAAAGACCCTAGACGAACACCACTCAAATTCTTACAATGAAAGAAGTTGCAAACTCACACCCTTCAACAAGTGAATCATCGTGACATTACAAAACCATAGCTCGGCTTCTTAAAAATAGAACTGTCAGTTACAGGATGAACTCACAGAGGTCACGGGTTCGAATACAGAGAACAAACATTAACAAACCCTAAAACTCCTCGGCCTGTCGGCCTCCTTTCTGAACCTTAACCCAGCAAAATGAATGCTGAGAAACACGATTCAAAGTTGTTGTAGTATGCAAATAGGGTTTCTCATTACAATCTCAAGATTTCATAAATCAATGGTGGAGATCATTTCCAACTGGGCATATTGGAGTATGGACAACCACCACATTTATTGCTCTATTAAATGTTACAACCACGAAGTTCCATATCAACGGATCAATGGGTAAGGATAGTTACAGGTAAGACTCGAATCATTTGTTTAACAAGCTCCTTCACATATATTTCTCCATGGTGGCTTACACTCATGCTTCCATTAATTACCACTGTCAAGATACTTCAATACCAAGACCAGGACTGGCGTCGTGATACAACCCCTTTGTACTCAATGTTATTTACGATGGAAACACCTGCCAAATCACCACCTCGACGTTAATGCAATACATAAAAATCCATTGTTTTAAATAAATATCAAAGGTATGATTTTATTGTATCGGTTGACTTTGGAATATATTATACATTCATAAACCTTCATAGCTTGCACCATCAATTAACTCATATAGTTCTCGTATGAGTGTTGCCTAGAATTCATATTGGACATATTAATCCAAATGTTATTCTCTAGTTAGGATCGTATATATATGTTTTCTTTTCATATAGTTTAAATTGTTACCAAAACTTCAAATAGAGTTAAATTAAAGGTATAAATGCATCATAACTTTCACATGGTATTTTTGTATAGATTCAAAGCCTACACAAAGTCAGGTATCTCTATGTCGATGCATAGTACATTGACGATTAAAAAAGATAGTAGAAGTATCATCATAATGTCTAATTTTGTATTCTAGCCTATATCATAACAAGCTTTAGACAAAAAGCATTTTGTTGACATATTCATTTCCAAGAGAAGTATCGATTAAAAACTATGGTAATGAGGCAAGTTGTTTTCATGTTTAAAACATCGTATTTTAGAATAGATAAGAGATCCATACCTACAGCAAAGAGTCACATAGATTTCTTTATAAACATTGACGACCATTGGAATTTTTAAATACTCTTATCACTTGTTCGGTCGCTTTTGTTCTTACCTGTGGATCTGCGCATGAAGGACGGGTACAAATGTTTTAGCTAACATAGCTAAGTAAGCCTCGGGGCACCTCGAGGGACCCCTTTCATCATCATTAAGAAAACAAGTCATTAGTACCCACTCAAAAGAACTCTGTCTTAAAAGAAACATTACAAAAAAGATAATTTAGTATCTTAATCATTATAGAAGTTTGACGTGTCATTATATTAAACTGTCATTAGTTAAAACGACACAAAAGTTAAGTTGTTTTCTACATTAATGATTTTGCTATTTAATATTGATTGATAAATATTTATTACTTCCACATTGTGTTTTTAATATTAATGGATGTTTTTAAAAGTTTTAAATTTTTACGAAAATACGGGATGTTACATGTGGTATCAGAGCTCATGTTCGAACTCTAGGCCTGAAGGAGGTCCAAGAACAAGTAGCAGAAAATTTTATACAACAGAAAATTTTACTAATCTGAATTTTAATTATGACGTTGTTCAGAAATTATTTTAAGCTACAGGTATGGAGAGTTCAACTGATCATGTAAAAGACAGATTTCAACCAAACAGCCATAGCTCAGGACAACACTATGCAAAAGAAGGTCACGGTGAACTAAATAACAGTTCGTCAGAATTGTTACGTGCTTTTCATGAATTAAAGGCAGAAATCAGATCTGTGAAACAAGACAATGAAATAATTTTGCAAGCACAAGAACAATTAAACCAAGTGCTATTTGAACAGTTCCCAACTGAGGAACAAGAGAGAGATAATGAAGATATTTCCAAATTTGAGGACCTGCCTCATGCTAATAAAAATAAGAATATGAAAACCAGTGAGGTGAACAACAGTTCAACCTCATCGGGAGATGCTATTGAAGTGCGTAAAAAGAAACGTAACTACACTAGTGATAGCAGCGAAGGAGATTTCAAACCCAGAAGGAAAAATCATAAGGAATATGAGCAGATTTCTCGGGAGTTGAAAAATATTAGACCTCCAACTTTCAATGGAGAAACTGAGAAGGGCGAGACAGCTGAAGCTTGGTTGTCCGGTATGAAGAAATACTTCCAGATTTATAACTATTCAGAGTTCTTGAAATCAAAAATGGCTATATATAACTTGACCGAAAAAGCGGATATTTGGTGGCAAGACATCAAAAGAGTAAAGGGCATCAAGGATAAAGATGTAAGCTGGAGTACTTTTAAACAATACTTTAAAAAGAAGTATTTATCTGAACAGTACTATGAAGAAAAATCCAAAGAGTTCTACGATTTGAAGCTGGGAGGTATGAACATGAAGGAAATGAATAGTAAATTTCTGAACTTACTAAGATATATGCCATACCTCATAGAAGAAACACCGAAAATTCAAAGATACTTGAGCTGCCTACCTTTCAATATTAAGGACAGAATTGAGTATGATAGTCCAAAGACCCTGGAAGAGGGTATGCGAAAAGCAGTTTTCTGTTATGACTCAAATCGGAAAAGAGAAGGAATGTCGAACTGGAAAAGTCATAAGCCCAACAATTTTGAGCTGAATCGGAATTTTCAAGGAAGTAACTTCAGAAACAGTCAACAGCAGAATTTTACAGCACCCAGAAATGCACCTAATAATACCAGAACCAATGAGCAAAAGGCACCTATCAAATGTTTTGAATGCCAAGGTCCCCATTATGAATTAGAATCTCCCTTGAGGAAGAGAAAAGCTAACAACATCAACTCTATTTAGACTAAACCTACTATTGGAGACGTGGCGAGGGAGATGCCCAGAATTAATGCAGCACTCGACAACAGGCAAGCAGATCATCAAATCTCCATGGTAGAGATTGAAGGTATGCTACAAAATCATCCTGTTATTGTTTTAATTGACCCAGGTGCTAGCTTAAGTTATATATCACCAGATATTGTGGAAAGTCTTAAATTGAAAACATAAAAGTTTAGTAAATCTTGGTTAGTTAGACTAGCAACTGGAACAAAGAGGAAAGTATCAGATTTTATAGAAAATTGTACCTTATCCATGAATCAGTTACAAACACAAATCAAGTTGAATATTCTACCTTTAGGATCCTATGATATTATAATCGGAATGGACTGGTTAGAAGCCCATCATGTCATTCTGGACTGTTATGGAAATTTTTTTACATGTTTAAATGACGAAGGAAAAACTGTAGAAATAAAAGGTATCCCAAGAAAGGTAACCCTTAGACAGATTTCAGCCATGCAAGCTAAGAGGGCAGTTAGGAAAGGATGTCAGTTATTTGCAGTGAATGTAGTAAACGAGGAGTTTATCTGTAAAGAGGACATGCTGAAATTAGAAGACATACCTGTTCTAAAATATTTTAAGGATGTATTTCTTGAGGAGATTCCAGGATTACCTCCTAAAAGAGATTTAGATTTTACCATCGAGTTAATACCAGGAGCAGTACCAAATTCTAAAGCTCCATATAGAATGAATATACAGGAATTAAATGAATTGAAATCACAGTTGAAGGAATTGATTGATAAGAAATATATAAGACCTAGCGTGTCTCCTTGGGGAGCACCTGTCATATTCGTTAAGAAAAAAGATGGAACCTTAAGGTTGTGCATAGATTATCGCCAGCTTAATAAGATGACAATCAAGAATCGGTATCCGTTGGCCCGCATAGACAATCTATTTGATCAACTGCGTGGAGCAATGATATTTTCAAAGATTGATCTAAGGTCAGGATATCATCAAGTACGAGTTAAGGATGAAGATATTTTCAAGACAGCTTTCATAACTCGGTATGGACATTATGAGTTGATAGTCATGCCATTTGGCTTGACTAATGCCCCAGCTGTATTTATGTGTTTGATGAATAATATTCTGCACAAATACTTAGACAAGTTTGTTGTTGTGTTTATAGACGAAATTTTAGTGTATTCTAAAAGTAAAGAGCATGATGAACATTTACGGATTATCTTACAAGTACTGAGAGACCATCAACTATACACTAAGTTTAGTAAGTGTGACTTCCACAAGGACAGAATTCAGTATCTAGGACACATAATTTCTAAAGAAGGAATCTCAATTGACCCCAATAAGATAAGGGCCATTAATGACTGGTTGGTTCCTAAGGATGTGTTGGATGTAAGATCATTTATGGGCATACTGGGTATTACAGAAAATTTATAGAAAATTTTTCAAAGAATGCCAACCCCATAACTTCCTTGCAGAAGAAAGGGAAGAAATTTGTGTGGGATCAGAAATGTTCTGATAGTTTCAAGAAGTTAAAGGAATTATTGACTACAGCACCTATCTTGAGGATAGCAGATCCTAACAAGGATTTTACAGTTTGTACAGACACATGCAATGACGAACTCAGTAGAGTCCTAACACAGGAAGGGTATGCGATAGCTTATGAATCTAGAAAGCTGAAAATACATGAGAAGAACTACTCTACTTATGATTTAGAGTTATTGGCAGTCATTCATGCCTTAAAAATGTGGCGTCATCACCTTATTGGAAGAAAATTCACATTGTTGACAGATAATATGGGTCTGAAATATTTATTAGATCAGACAAATCTGAATGCTAGACAAGCTAGATGGTTGACTTTCTTAAGTGAGTATGATTTTGAAATTCAGCATATTAAAGGGAAGGAGAACAAGGTTGCAGATGCTTTGAGTCGTAAGGCAAAATTAAATTTTATTTCAGCCATCAGTACTTATTCAAGAGATTTGGAAAATCAGATTCTTGAAAAGAGTGAAATAGATGAAGAATACAGAAAAATAAAGGAAAAGACAGCAAACAACAGTTCCGAAAATTTTATGGCAAATTACAGTATGAAAGAAAATGGGTTATTGCTGTATAAGAACAGATTGTATGTACCAGACATACCAGAAATAAAAATTCTGATATTAAATGAGATGCATAAAAGTCATTATTTTGGTCATCCAGGTTATCAAAAGACCATTACTATGCTAAGGAAAGAATATTATTGGCCCAGAATGAAGGATGAAGTAGCAGAGTACATAGCTAAATGTTTGGATTGTCAAAAAGTGAAGGTTGAACACCAACATCCTACTGGATTGTTGCAACCATTACCTATATCGAGTTGGAAATGGGAAGTGATAAGCATAGACTTTATTACTAGATTACCTAAAAATCAGAAACAAAATGACTCTATAATGGTAGTAGTGGACAAACTCAGCAAAGCAGCACATTTTATATTTGTAAAGACTACTCATAAAGCTCCAGACATTGCAAAAATCTTTATGAAACAGATTTTTCGATTACATGGGATACCAAAAGTAATAATTTCAGATCATGACTCTAAGTTTACCGAAAACTTTTGGAGGTCACTGTTTAAAGGGTTGAATACAACCTTAAATTTCAGCACATCATTTCATCCACAAACGGATGGACAGACAGAAAGGGTAAATCAAGTTTTAGAAGATTTATTAAGAATGTATGTCAAGGATCAGCCTGGTAAATGGGAAGACTACTTGCACTTAGCAGAATTTGCTTATAATAACCATTATCATGCATCATCCAGACTTAGTCCTTTTGAAATTCTTTATGGTAGTAAATGTGATACACCTGTTTCATGGAATGATCCAGTAAATAGAGTTGTTTTAGGACTTGAATTATTGCAGGAGTTAGAACTAATTGTGAAACAGGTACAAGGAAATTTAAAAGCTTCCCAAGATAGGCAAAAGAGTCGAGCATATTTAAAAAGGACTCATAAAGAGTTCCAGGTTGGTGAGCATGTATTCCTCAAGGTAAGACCGAAAAAAATTTCATTGAAATTGGGGAGCTGTGCCAAGTTGGCACCCAGGTATTGTGGTCCTTTTGAGATATTGTCCAAGGTTGGACCAGTGGCATACCAACTGGCCTTGCCACCAAATTTAAAAATACATAATGTTTTTTATATATCATTTTTAAAGAAGTATGTACACGATGCTACTCATGTTGTAAGCTGGAATGATGTACAGGTGGGACAAGATGGATATTTTCAAGTGGAACTGGACTATATCCTCAAAAGGAGGGAAACGTTGCTCCTGAATCGCACCATTGGGCAGGTGAAAGTGCAATGGAAGCACCTTAGCCCAGAAGAGGCAACCTGGGAGTTGGAGAGTAGTATGCAGGCAGCATACCCAACTCTGTTTCAGGAACACTCAAGGAGTGATTAACCAACATTGAGGACGATGTTGAGACTTAAGGGGGGGTGTATGTCACCTACCCAAATTTCTAAAATTATTATTTTGTTAGCAAAATAATTTATGTTAAATTTAATTACAAAGTTTTGTAATTATGATCAATTTTGATCAAGGATGAATGTCATTGCTGATTATTATTATTTAAATAAATTAATTAGGAGACAAGCACCCAAGGGGACTGTTAAATGAGTGTTCACTGACCCACTAGGAGGAATGGAAGCTATTGGAAGGTATGGGATAGATGGCAGCAATTGCACTTCACCACTAGCTGTTGGTTATGGGACAACTACCCTTAAAAATGTGGCATTATACCCCAGATGGTGGGAGTGGGAAGGTAGCTCATTTAATGACCCAGTAACAACTGAAAAGGCCTAGGCAGCCTACATAAGGCAAATTCGAATTGAGCAGGCAGCTCTTACACAATATTTTCTGCAGAAATATTTCCTCATGTGTATTAGGTGATCACTGAGAGATTCGAATAGGGAGGCTAGTTGTGAGTGCAATTATAAGTCTGCATACTATTGCCAAGAAGAACCAGAGGTGCTGGTGTAGGTATTTTGCACTGCTAGTTCTTGAAGATTCCACAGTTAGTGCTACTGCAAGTGGAGATCCTAAATTCCTAAGTTTCTTCCTCCTGGTGGTTCAGTGAACAGGCTCGGGGGTCCTAAGGCAAGTACTTGACTGTCTTCAGGAATTGGTTGGGTGGAACAGTCTTCTTGGGCTATTTGTTCCCTACAGATTTATCCAGGTTTTACTGTTTCCAATTTTATTTCATTTAATAGTTATGTTTAGTAAAAGAAAATTTAGTAATCTATGTTTTGAAGAAGAATTGATTTCTGATTTCATTTCAAGTTTGAATGTCAAAGTTTAATGATATTCTGAATTGAAAATCCAATCTCTACATTTTTCCAAATGTTGTTTTATGCATCGTACTCTAGTGTAGAGAAGCAAATTAAGTATAAATGAAAAGATAGGCATACTTCCAATTGATTCGATAGATAAGTATAGTGATTGAAGTGGTATTTCATTTGCTGCCCTATAGCTAAAATAACAGTAGCAATTACAGTAACCATTACAATATAGAATATTCCATTGTTTTCATGAAAAACATACATTGTTATTTCCTGTACAAATACATTGTAACTTTTCTTAATCTCTATCCTAGTCAAATAGCAAGCAAATGCTTTCAGTATTAAACATTTCAAATTTTCATAGTACGGGAATTTTGCAAAAATATGACAGCTGCAAATTCATTCCATACAAAATTGGTCATAAGTAAATACATTTCATTTTGTCATAGAGCATTTCCATTGTAACTATAATTGTTTTATTTTTATTCGATATGACAAACAAATTCAATTAAAATCATATATATCATGTTTTCCAGTGATAGTGATTCCAATGATTTTAACAGCTGCTAGAATTGATCTTTAAATAGTATTCTTATCTTTACATGTACTGTAATTCTTCACTATTTTCCTGTTGATTCATGTATCAATCATTTATTTCAGTATCATCAAAACCCTTTACATTATAAACCCTAACTAGCATTCGAGACTACTACATTACTGTAAATTTCATTTAGTAGGATGCATTCCCGTTCTTGGTCTTAAACACTTCTGTTTACACAAGGTATTTATACATCATTTAATTATATAGCCGAAATTAATAGTTGGACAAACCCTATCATAGACCGATGACAAATTGAAGGATGCAAATAGGGTGTCCATTGTAAACAAAAACTAGAATGTGAAGGCAAAACCTTCACAACAAACTTCTACAGTATAAACTACTTCAACTATTTTCTAAATCACGATTATCCAACAACAAAAACGATTTGCAGACATTTAAGTACAGCAAGCCATAAGCTATCGGTCAACATTCAACTACTAAAACATTAACACTTTAATACATTGTTGTTTTGTTGAAAAACCACAGTCCATCTATTCGTATACAGAAGACGAATTCACTATCAGAACATTTGTCATTATAAACACTATTTTTATATATATATTATCATCAACGTCTGAGAATATCAAAATTATACAGTAAACCTAGTAGTTTTAAACCATTGTAACAACCAAATGACGAAGGTTTACTCCATAGAGTTACAATACCTAAGACGAGTCATTTATTCATTAAACTCTTACAATAGGCACTGCATCAAACTACTAGCCAGCACGATAGTGGAGCTAAGAGCATAGTATCACTGTCCACAAATTTCTTGTACAAAAACCGTGTCGAGATTCAAATACCCAGAACTGTGTCAAACATCTTTCACAGACTTCAACTGACAGGATGTCCAATGAGGTAAGGAAACCACCGAAGCTTACCGGTGAACAAGCAGAACTCCCCCTTCATATCCAAGAGAATGGTTCTCTGACGAAAGCTAACCTGCCACAAGAACAACGCATTGATTAAAACAAGGTTCCACACTATGTATGTAGGTTTGTAAAACCAAGAAATGGGTAAGAAGGATTCTTACCTTTGCATCAAGAAGACTTCCTGTAGGAAAAGATGGACAAAACCAACGTCCAGCCCAGAAAAATGAGATGCCCAGTTCTGAGAAACAACAACGATTACTACTTACAGAGGTTCAAAAACCAGCGCCATTTCTCAATAGAGACCCTAGACAAACACCACTCAAATTCTTATAGAGAAAGAAGTTGCAAACTCAAACCCTTCAACAAGTGAATCATCGTGACATTACAAAACCATAGCTCGGCTTCTTAAAAACAGAACTGTCAGTTAAAGGGTGAACTCACAGAGGTCATGGGTTCAAATACAGAGAACAAAAATTAACAAACCCTAAAAGTCCTTGGCCTGTCGGCCTCCTTTCTAAACCTTAAACCAACAAAATGAATGCCGAGAAACACGATTCAAAGTTGTTGTAATATGAAAATAGGGTTTCTCATTACAATCTCGAGATTTCGTAAATCAACAGTGGAGATCATTTCCAACCGGGCATATTGGAGTATGGACAACCACCGCATTTATTGCTCTATTAAATGTTACAACCACAAAGTGCCATGTCAATGGCTCAATGGGTAAGCATAGTTACACGTAAGACTTGAATCATTTGTTTAACAAGCTCCTTCACATATCTTTCTCCACGATGGCTTACACTCGTGCTTCCATTAATTACCATTGTCAAGAGACTTCAATACCAAGACCGGGATTGGCGTCGTGATACAACCCCTCTGTACTCAATACTCATTACGATGGAAACACCTGCCAAGTCACCACCTCGACGTTAATGCAATACATAAAAATCCATTGCTTTAAATAAATATCAAAGGTATGATTTTATTGTATCGGTTGACTTTGGAATATATTAGACATTCATAAACCTTCATAGCTTGCACCATCAATTAACTCATATAGTTCTCGTACTAGCATTGCCTAGAATTCATATTGGACATATTAATCCAAATTGTATTCTCTAGTTAGGATCGTATATATATGTTTTCTTTTCATATAGTTTAAATTGTTACCAAAACTTCAAATAGAGTTAAATTAAAGGTCTAAATGCATCATAACTTTTCATATGGTATTTTTGTACAGATTCAAAGCCTACACAAAGTCAGGTATCTCTATATCGATGCATAGTACATTGACGATTAAAAAAGATAGTAGAAGTATCATCATAATGTCTAATTTTGTATTCTAGCCTATATCATAACAAGATTTAGACAAAAAGCATTTTGTTGACATATTCATTTCCGAGAGAAGTATCGATTAAAAACTATGGTAATGAGGCAAGTTGTTTTCATGTTTAAAACATCATATTTTAGAATAGATAAGAGATCGATACCTACAACAAAGAGTCACATAGATTTATTGATAAACATTGACGACCATTGGAATTTTTAAATACTCTTATCACCTGCTCGGTCACTTTTGCTCTTACCTGTGGATTTGCACATGAAGGACGGGTTCAAATGTTTTAGCTAACATACATAACATAGCTAAGTAAGCCTCAGGGCACCTCGAGGGACCCCTTTCATCATCATTAAGAAAACAAGTCGTTAGTACCCACTCAAAAGAACTCTTTCTTAAAAGAAACATTACAACAAAGATAATTTAGTATCTTAATCATTATAGAAGTATGACATGTCACTATCTTAAACTGTCATTAGTTAAAACGACACAAAAGTTAAGTTGTTTTCTACATTAATGATTTTGTTATTTAATACTGATTGATAAATATTTATTACTTTCGCATTGTGTTTTTAATATTAATGGATTTTTTGAAAGTTTTAAATTTTTACGAAAATACGGGATGTTACATGTATTCACTTTGGACTTTGGCCATCTTCTTTTGATAAAAGTGTTGATTTCTAAGGACGACTTTCCCTAGTTGGTCCTTGTGATTATTTTCAGCAATGTCTGCATTTTGATTTGCATGCAAAATTACTTGCACAATATAAGATTTCCTTTTATTCAATGTTTAATTCAGTCTTTCTAAAAGTGATTTTTGTAATTTGAATTGTATGCAAAGGATACTCATGCATTTGTATATGTTGTGATGCAAAGTTTAGTTGCAGTCTTTAAAAAAGTGTTGACTATTCCACTCTCTAGTCCTTGTGGATGTAATTTTTGTAAACCATGCAGAGAAGGTGTTTTTGCTTGGAAGCAATATGTGCGAGAGTGTAGTGGTGTTGGTGGGAATTTGTTAAGAATCCAAAATATTGTCAAGAGCTTCCCTTCTTGCCAGTGATACATTACAGATTTTATTTTAAAACCTTAGGTACTGTCATTTCCTCTATTATCTTACTTCTTTTAATGGGTGATATAAATGTTTAAATTTTGATTCTGAAAGGAAATGACTGTTATTGATTACATGAAGCTCTAAACATTGTCTATATATGCCTGTGGAACATCATTATATTTGGTTTAGGTGAATAGGAAAATGGACGATGCTCTAAGATCTATTAAAGGTAGACTTGAAGATGGATCTAGGATTAATGATGGTGATGAAGAGGATCAAAATCCAAGTGAGCGAATTAATATTGATGAATCTTTAGATGAAAATTATGTAAAGTTGCAACAGGAATAAGATGTAATGTCCCCATTTTGGTAGCTAAATCTAAAGTAATTAAGCCCATCCCAACTCACAGAACAGAATTTAGGGAGCCTCTAGAGCATCCAGTGGAAGTCTCGCCTCAATCCTGGGTATCCTCCAAGCAAAGACATATCATTCATTCAAAAAAAAAATTACAACAAAAAATCCCAGTGGTGACAGCGCCTTGGTCTTGGGTATTCTATAAGGAAACACCCTCTCTATTTCATTTATACAACAGTAATAATCAAGGGGGATTCATACATCTCTTCCCTTACCCTATTTCCATTTACATCCATAATAGACTTTCATAGATCCTAGGAATCAAGAATGAGGAAGGATAAAAAGGAGAAAAAAAGCATGTGATAGATCTGGGAAACTTTCCCATCTCAAAATCTCGATGAAATAATGAACCTCCTTTTTTCTGTCTTTGCGTAGAGTTTTTATGTGCCTGTAGTATGAATCTACCAATACGCAGGGTTTGCTGTCCATCCTATCATTTTTGCCGAATGAATTTTTTGGTTAAGGAACTATAATTGAATTGGCATGCACATTCCTGCTTGGGAATCGTGGGCTGATTGTTTCTCATCTTCTTGTCCTTTTCCCAAGTTTTCCCTACATCTCCTTTCCGGGGGCCTGAGGTGGTCCTGATATATCCACTATTGGAGAAAGCTAATGTTGGGCCACCTATTCTTTAGATTGATGTTGTCCTTCCATCACCTTTTCTTTTAACATTTGTATATTTTTCCATGCATGATCCATTGGTGATAGGTTATGTTTTAACATTATGAATGTATTTTCTAGCTCCCATATTGGAGTATAATTTGCGTCTTTTATGATGGTAAAAAAGTAGTTCAATAGTGTATGGACAACAATTGCAGGGTCTAATTCATGATGTAGCTCTTGTGGCATTAGGGGAGTGACTTGTTGAGTTATGGAATTCAATTCAGGAATCTTTTCTTTAACCATTTTCTTGTACAAGCCAGTTGAATGGAGCTCATTCTCCAAGTTCCAAGGGGTTGGAATCCTGTTATGAATCATGGCAGCCATTATCCTTAAAAAAGGATTAACCACTTTCTTAGATTCTTTCAGTTTCTCTTCTAACATCGTCATGAAATCCAATCTCTAGATGTTATTGTCTATACAAATGATAACTCCAGTTCTGTCACTTATATGCATGGATTTTAACTACTCTGGAGACAAAGTATTGATAACAGATTTGGCTATCTTGGATATTCAACACTTTTCCTTTACATCTGCTTTATTTTTTCCCATGTAATCAATTGCTTCTGAGCCTATTTTATGCTAACTCAATATGAACTCAATATAAGCTTGGGCCTTAGGTATTTCTCAAAAAATGAGAGTCCATAAGGAATTTTTAATCATCATAATTTCCTGATTTGTAGCTTTGTCCAGTTGTCGTTGTAATTCTTCCACTCATTGATCCTTAGCAGTTATCTATTTATTCAATTCATGCACTTTTTGCTATGAGGTATCTAGTTTACCCCCTTGTGTCTTCAAGATTTCATCTCTTTTCTGTAC
This sequence comes from Larix kaempferi, assembly GCA_027924585.1. Taxonomy (NCBI): domain Eukaryota; kingdom Viridiplantae; phylum Streptophyta; class Pinopsida; order Pinales; family Pinaceae; genus Larix; species Larix kaempferi. The sequence continues at coordinate 550,295 of BSBM01000969.1, read as the reverse complement.
AGTTTGGTTTAATATGGAAACTTGCATAAGGGAATCTGATGCTTTATTTTCCCATTCCTTCCTTTCTTGCTCATTCTCATCTAAACATTTCCTCAACTTATCAATGTCTTCCACGGGACTTGTGTCTTAGAGTATAATGAAAGTTAACTCTAACTTTTTTTTATCTTCGTCCATCCTTGCTTCATAAGTTGTGATCTGAGCTATTGCATCATCTAACTTATTTTGAAGTTCTTGACATTTTCCTTCTGATTTTTGGAGCTCTTTAATTATCCTTTCATTAACTTCTTTTTTTGCCAGTATAGAACCATGTTCTTCCCTGAGACATTCTAGTTCACCCTATAATTGTTGGTTTTGAGACATTACCTGAAGGGTAGATGGAAATTCTTGGCTCATCTGGCTATTTTCCAATGCTTTGATTTTTTGATCTTTTAAAGCTAGAATATTCATTACCTTTGTTGAGTCTTTTGTTCCAAGTGTTCTATTGACTATAACATTCTCTAATCTCTAACTTCCCCGCTCTAAAATTTTTATTCTGGATCTTAGAAACTAATTGGTAGTCATCAAGGATTAATCTTTTTCTTTGTACATATACATATCTACATAATTTTTGGAATATTTATGGTACACCAAACTATAGGACCCTTCAACCAAGGATATATGATCTTCATGGGGTAGCTATGATGTGCCTATGTTGACTTGAGATAACTTCCATTCTCCAAGTTGCAAATTTTTGTATGCTTTTCATGCTAGGGATTCCATTCTAATTATTCTGAAGCTATTTGTAATGGGATCAAACTTTGGGATCAACTTGTTCTTGGCTTGAGAGTCTAGTGATTCTATGATAGGAAAGATTTATGGAGCCTTAGATCTCCTCTCTTGCTCTTTCTCTAGGAACATAAAAGGATTAGTAATTTTGAATGACTCATCCTCTCCACTCTCATTAAAGATTTCTGGAGCCTTAGATCTTCTCTCTTGCTCTTTCTCTAGGAACATAAAAGGATTAGTAATTTTGAATGACTCATCATCTCCACTCTCATTTATTTGTTGTGTTATTTCCAGGAGTGTGGCATGGGGGAGAGTATCCCAGGGATATTTTACATTTTCTAGAGACAATAATTCATTAGAATCAATAGTAAGAAGATCAAGGTTAGTAAGGTTCGCACCTTCTTTTTGTGGGATTTCTTGAATGTGATTAATCTCTTGTGAAGAGAAAAGTATACTAGCTTCATTGATTTGCTTCTTACCAGGACCCATTTCCTGTTCTTCTCAAGTCTTAGTTATTTTATTCTGAGGTTCTTCTGCGTAAAGTTCTTATTCTCTTCTTTTAGGAGCTTCTATATAATCTATTGTCTCCTCGCATTCTGCCTCTTTAGTCTCAGCATCTGATATATGAATTGCCTCTTTCATGGGTGAACGTAGAAGAGATATTTGATACTCGGAAGTCCCTGTTGCCTGCTCTTTTCCTGTCTCACTCATGGATTGAACCGTATGTTGAATAATTGCCACAAGAGTTTCTTTTTATTTGGGGTTTCTCCTATTGTTGAAACACCTTCATTTTGTTCTGATTGACCAATATATAGCATGAGTGGTGTTTGAGTTTTTGTCTCTTGTGATTCATTTTCTAATTGATCATGGTCCCACCCTAGTGGGATCTTAGGATCTTCATATTTCTCTGTACCAAGTCTGACTTGTGCCTCCCTAGGGATCTCTATGTCAACTGTCACCTAGGGAATTTGAGAGCCTTGATGTGTTTCATGTACATCAACCCATATACCTAGTCTTCCATACCTCTTCTCGAGTTTAATGAATTATGTAGCCCCTGTGCCTTCCTTCCCCAATCCCTGTCCTAGATTGAAACCCATGGATAACATAATTGGCATGGATTTCTGATATGGCTCTGAATTTTCAGGGGTTGGAGGAAAAGGAGCATTAGTCACTGCTATCTCTTTTCCTTTACTGCCACATTCAGCTTTGAAAATAGATCATGATTGTTCTTCTTCTTTCTCAACCTAGCCAACCATCTAGGGTACTTATTTGCTTTTATCACCCGCATAATATGCCTCATATAATTCATCAAATTGCTGATCTTATGGGATATGCTGGTAAGGGATACCTGTTTTCTGTAAATGTATATGCATCCTCCACCAGGCTCCCTCCCTATTCCAATCTTCCATACCTTGTACTCCAGTGTACTCATCACTCCTTATTTGTAAAGGAGCAATGAATTTCAATTCCTCCTTCAGGATCGGTTCCCCTTTAGGTCTGTAGAAGGTGTAATAAGGAGGCACTTCAATGCGCTCTTTAAGAACGGGATCAAGAAATTCTTACATGATCACTTCAGCAGGATTTTTTTCTTCTTGAATAATTTTATGTAACTTCTTCAAAAGAGTCTTTATTTGCTAGCTTTTCTACTTCATGTCTACGCTCATGATCTCCCAGCTTCACCATTTTTCTCCCCTTTCTTGACCAATAATGAAATGTGGGTCATATTTCCATGCTCTCTCCAGAGGCAGATCAAGATCTTTAATATTTTTTACAACTTGCTTAAAACCTCTCTTATGATTAATAGCATATCCTCCCATTGATACTCATAATACAGTTCTTTCCTTCTCCTTAGATTGTAGAAAATGACGACTATCTACCTCTATCATCTGACTTACATATTCATGGATAAAATTCATGGGGGTAAGGAGTTTGGGTAATTTGTGAGGAGGTGATTTAGTTCCATACAACCTGATCACTGTGTATTCTTCTTGCAGGTATCGGTCGCCTTTTTTTGTAGCTTCTCCAAGCTGCAGATATGACCTGATTTCTTGAGGCATAATTTCTAGTTCTTTCCCTTGAGTTGAAGTAAATTCCTGATACATAAATCTGGATACAAATTTTATCCAGGAGACATCATTTCCTTCTTGTTTTATCCAAGGAATCCAATCATACACTCTATTTGGTCCTCCATCCTTAACTCTGCATAGCTCAAGGTTCTCAAAATGGTTATATTGATAGAAAATCAACAAGTAAACTAGGTAGGAATAATATCTGAAAACCCTAGTTTCTTCAAACATTGCTAATTGGTCTCTGATCCCTTCTTCCATGGATTTTGCATAATTGATATTGGAAATATTATCATTATTATATATATCAATCAAATCTACCATTTTATCATCAAGCTTCTCATCGGAATCTTTACCCACTATGATGGTAAAGGAAGATAGAGTTTCTTGGTTCCAAGACGACAAGTTGGCTCGCTTCCAGGGTTCAAGATGATCAATCTTCTATTTTGGTACATATACCAGGCGTCTTATAATATTCTCTTTCTGAGAGGGATCTTTCTTTTCATAATATTCAACAATTCTTTTCAGGGAAAATGATTGAGTCCCATCAATTGTAGTTCCCAACATGTCTATGATGAATCTAACAGAAATATTGAAGAGGATTCTTCCATCATTTTCCTTGACGAATCCCTCTGCAGTATCATAATTACTGGCATATAACTGAACAAATTCAATAAATAGGAAAACATCAGGGACTAAATGATGGGCCAGCTGGGACTCCCAAAATATAGCTAGTTTGGGTGATTTTCCTTGAACATTTTGAAGTTCCCTAAGCGCTGCTCATATCAATTTCTTGGCTGATATTTTGGTACGAGAAGGACCAACCTCGGCCCACCAGTATATAAAATATGGTAAACGAGTTGAAAAGATGTCGAAAAGGTTTGATTGGTTTGAAAGGGCTACATAAGAGGTCGATTGAGACAAAGCAGATTTCTTCCTACCCATTTTAAGGTTTTTGTGGCACCGCAGAATCGGTCATGATTTTAAGCGTTAAAAAGGGGGAAAGATATTAGGATAGAAGATATAGAGCATATCAAGAAATTAGGAACTGAGATTTTGAGGAACTACGCATCCATTATAGGTGATTCTCAAACTCAAAAGATGAAAATTTGTACTTACTTGAATACATTGCAATTGTCTGAACTAGAGCCTTGAATGTATTTTTTGATATCCTGCACCCCCATACTTAGAAGCATATAAACTGGTAAATTCTTACTTAGTATTAAATTCTCTTCATAGTTTAGTGAGATAAACTATGATTTTTTCTTTTGCTACTTTTAAAATTTTTAGCTTTCGAGATCCTTAAATTCTTCACTAATGACCAATTAAGTGTCTGAATTAGGGGAACTTATAGTCGGAAATTTGGTCGGATAGATGGTGCAAATGTTCTAGACTTATATGGAACAACCAAAACACCCCCTTTGTCGGATGTTGGCAATGGAACAATTGTTTATATCTCAATGTACACTGCTCAAATCCCAATTTCAATGATTTGGGTAGTTCCAGGATGACTCTGAACTTATATATGACGATAATCATTGCAAACGACAGTAAGGACAGATGTTGGACGTGAACTTTCCAACTTACATTTTTCTATTTATGTCGTTGTCGATTTCTACCTGTAACTCTTACTTTTATGGTGAATAAATCTTACTTTTATGGTGAAGGTCTATGATGTCGTGAATAGTGCATATCTTCTTTAAAATATCAATAAAGCTGTTGGTGTGCTAGCTCTCTTATATACTTTAATTATGTTGAATATTGTAACTTCAAAGAATATTATATTTGTACTTTATTATTCCGGAGATGTTTCATCCCTCCGAGGTAACCCTATTATGTATCCGGAGATGTTTATTCCTCCAAGGGTTAGTATTAACTAGGGTTATTAGACCCACCATGTGTGGGTCGGCCCTGTAGTTATATTTTAGGGGTTATTAGACTTCTCCAGGTGAGGTCGGCCCCAACAGGTCTTTTAGTCAGTTGAGAGTCAAGTATAAATAGAGGAGGTGAACTCCTCATTAGATCACTCACTCACTTGTGGAAGAGTGCGCACTTGTCTGGGAGATCTGCTAAGGAGTCTTAGAAGGAAGGAGCACATCTTGTATTTTTGGTTGATCATCTTATTGAGGAAAGCTTTACTGGGTTTTCTACCCCATGAGGGTTTCCCAGGATATATTGTGTGTCTATCTTGTGATTGTGTTTCTATCAGAGATCTTGCTTGTCTATTTGGTTTAAAACTTAACATGGTATCAGAGCTAGACTGAATAGGACATCTTTCACAAGGTAAGATCATCTCTCTCTCTCTCTTTGGTGAAGTTAGGGTTTCAGCCCAAAGTTGGTATTATTGATTTTTGGTTGCATGGCTGGATAGCCCTCATCAATACCTTTCTTTTAAGCCCTAGATCGAACTTTTTGGTTGGGTAGAACTCCGGGAATTGCAAACCCTAATTCTACCAAAAGTGCGATACGTCAGATTTTGGTTTCAGAACAAAATTGGAATTTTTTTATTTCTGTTTACATGGTTGGATAGCCCTTATCAAAAGCATTCTTTTAAGCTATAGATCGAACTTTTTGGTTGGGTAGAACTCCGGGAATTGCAAACCCTAATTCTACCAAAAGTGCGATAAAATTCTGTTTCAGTTTCCGGAAAAGTGAAAAGTAACTTTCCAAGTTAGTCTACTCTGTCTCTTGGACTCCCCCAAGAGAAGATGGCTCCAAATACTAAGCTTGAAGACAAGCTAGAAGGCATAGAAAATTTCCGGGCATGGAAATACAGAATTGGTCTCATTCTTGAAGAGAATGATCTTGCTCATTATATCAAGGAGGAAGTTGCAGAACCAGAAGAAGATGAAGCCAAAGAAAAACACAGGAAGGATTTGATTAGGGCAAAGAGAAGCATAGCAGATTCTATTAAATACCACTTGATTCCCCAAGTGGCTTCCAAGAAGACTCCAAAAGAAATGTATGATGCCCTAGGAAGAATGTATGAAGGGAAGAACATCAATAGGAAGATGAATCTAAGGACTCAGTTGAAGAGTACCAAGATGCACAAAGGAGAATCCATTCAAGACTACTTCTCAAGAGTCTCTCTAATCAAAGAGCAACTAGATGCCATTGGTGATACTCTTGATGAGGATGAACTTGTGATGACAGCTCTAAATGGTCTCACTAGACCTTGGGAGTCATTCATTCAAACTATGTGTGCCAGAAAAGAAAGTATGAAGTTTGATGTAGTTTGGGAGGATTGTGTGCAAGAGGAGGCTAGGGTTGCAAATAGAGAATCCCTACTCAAAGAAGATGACCAAGCCTTGGCCACACACACCAAAAGAAGAAGGAGTCAATCCTACTCCAAGAAGGGTAGTCACAAGGAGTCTCATCCTCCTCACAGATTTCAGAAGAAAAGAGGATCTACTCAAAGAAGGGATTACTCTTCTTTCCAGTGCTATTCTTGCCACAAATTAGGACACATTGCTAAAGATTGTCCTCTACAAAAGAAGAAGGGTTCTTACTACAAAAGACACCAAGCACATCTTGCAGAAGATGACAGTGAAGAAGAAGAAGTTGAGGAAGAAAGGTCTCACAATAAAAGGCCTAGAGATGAAGGGGAGGAAGAAGAAAGGACCTTCTCCAAAAGAAGGACAAGGAGAAATACAGAAGAAGATGCAGAAGAATATGTTCTCTTCTCCGCACTCTCTGGATCCATAACCCCTGAAGAAGGTACATGGCTTATTGACAGTGGTGCTTCAAAGCACATGACAGGACAGAAAAGGACTCTCTCAAAACTTGAAGAAAAGACTTCTCCCCAAAAGGTATCTCTAGGAGATGACTATCAATATCCCATTAAGGGAATTGGTGAAGCAAACTACAAACTCGATTCTGGAACTCCCATGAAGATGAAGGAAGTTCTATATGTTCCAGGATTGAAGAAGAATTTGCTTTCAATCTCAGCTTTGGACAAGAAAGGCTACAGAGTTGCTTTCATTGATGGACAAGTGTTAATGTGGTCCAAAGGCAAAACCATTAAGGATGCAATTGTTATTGGTGAAGAGGAAGGAGGTTTATATAAACTCAAGGGTTTTCCGGAAGCTGCTCTTGTTCATGAAACCTCCAGCCCCAGTGAGCTATGGCATAGAAGACTAGCTCACATCAACTACAAAGCCTTACCTTATGTAAGCAAGGTGGTCATAGGACTACCAGATTTAAAGGTTGATCATGATGGCTCATGTAAAGGATGTAAGAAAGGCAAGAATGTCAAGAACCCCTTTCCGAAGAGTGAAACAAAGACTAAGGGTATCTTGGAGTTAATACACTCAGATGTATGTGGTCCAATGCCCACCACCTCTCTAAGTGGTTTTGAATACTATCTTTCATTCATTGATGATCATTCAAGGAAAACTTGGATTTACTTTCTAAAAGGTAAGAATGAAGTCTTTGGAAAGTTCAAAGAATTCAAGGCCTTAATAGAGAATCTCTCAGATAAGAAAATCAAGATTCTCAGGACAGACAATGGTGGAGAATATACTTCAAAAGAGTTTGAAGAATTTTGTAAAGAAGCTGGAATCAAGAGGGAGCTAACCACTCCCTACAATCCCCAACAAAATGGGGTTGCAGAAAGGAAAAATAGAACCATCATGGAAGCTGTGAAGACTATGATACATGACCAGGATCTTCCCATGTATCTATGGGCTGAAGCAGCCAAGACAACAGTTTATGTGCAAAATAGATTATCTCACAGTGCTCTTGAATTCAAAACTCCAGAAGAAGTGTTTACAGGTAAGAAGCCTGAAGTAAGCCACCTTAAAATATTTGGGTGTCCTGTGTACATCCACATTCCAAAAGAAAAGAGAACCAAGTTGGATCCCTCAGGTAAGAAGGGAATGTTTGTTGGTTATTGTGAAACTTCCAAAGCCTTCAGAATCTACATACCAGGTTTCCATCATATAGAAATAAGTAGAGATGTAACCTTTGATGAGGAAGCAGCTCTCAAGAAATCCAGAAAGTGTCAACTTGAAGAAGTTTATGAAGAAGATACATCCCCCAAAATCTCAGAGACTGTTCATGTCCCTAAAGAAGATACACCAGAGGATCATGACATGGTGGAACCACAAGAACCTCCTGTAGCAGAATTATCTAGGAAAAGAAGACCAGCATGGGCTAGAGATATTATTCAAGGAGCTGAAAGATATGGTGCCCCCGAAGGCTCCACTAGAGAAAGGAAGAAACCAAAACTAGTGTCCAACTATATGGCCTTGATGTGTGATCTTGTGGATCAACTACCTACCAGCTATGAAGAGGCAGCTCAGAAGAAAGAATGGGTAGAAGCAATGACAGAAGAATATCAGTCAATAATGAAAAATGATGTTTGGGATATAGTCCCCAAACCCAAAGATAAAAGTGTGGTTTCTTCCAAATGGATTTTCAAGATAAAACATGCTGCAGATGGTAGCATTGAAAAATACAAGGCAAGATTTGTTGCCAGAGGATTCTCTCAGAAGGAAGGAATTGACTATGAAGAAACATTTGCACCTGTCGCTAGGTATACTTCAATTAGAACTATCATGGCACTTGCATCCATGATGAAATGGAAATTGCATCAAATGGATGTTAAGACAGCCTTCCTGAATGGTGTAATTGAAGAAGAGGTATACATAGAACAACCTCAAGGTTTTGAGGTCAAAGACAGAAGGACCCATGTATGCAAACTGAAGAAGGCATTATATGGTTTGAAGCAAGCTCCCAGAGCTTGGTATGGAAGAATTGACAGTTTCTTATTAAGCATGGGCTTTACCAAAAGTAAAGCTGACCCCAATCTCTATCTTAAAGTAATGAATGATGAACCTGTTATATTGCTATTATATGTAGATGATCTATTTCTAACAGGAAATGAGAAACAAATCATTGAAAGCAAGAAGAAGCTTTCTTCAGAATTCGAAATGAAAGATCTCGGATTAATGCACTACTTCTTAGGCCTAGAAGTGTGGCAAGAGCCAAAAGGGATCTTTCTAAATCAAGGTAAGTATACTGTGGAGATCCTCAAAAGATTTGATATGTTGGAGTGTAAAGCTATGGCCACTCCCATGGACTCCAACCTAAAACTGCTAGCTAATGATTCATCAGAACTAGTGGACATAACCCTATATAGACAAATCATTGGATCATTGATGTACTTGACAAATACTAGGCCTGATATATGCTTTGCTGTAAATACCCTAAGTCAGTTTCAAGTAGAACCTAGAAAGGTTCACCTTATAGCTGCAAAGCATATCATGAGGTACCTAAAAGGTACAGTGGACTTTGGCCTTTACTATCTTGGAGACAATGAACTCAAGTTGCATGGTTTCTCAGATTCTGATTGGGCAGGTAGTGTCTCAGACAGAAAAAGTACTTCAGGTGGATGTTATGGTCTTGGATCTGCCATGATCTCCTGGTTCAGCAAGAAACAATCTAGTGTGGCCCTCAGTACCGCTGAAGCAGAATATATAGCTGCTTGCTATGCCAGCTGTGAAGCGGTGTGGCTTCGGAAACTCTTATCTGGAATCTTTGACTTAGAAATGGATCCCACTGTGATTATGTGTGATAATCAAAGCTGCATTAAGATGACTGAAAATCCTATGTTCCATGATAAGTCAAAACACATTGAGATCCGTTACTTCTTTATACGAGACATGGTGCAGAGAGGAGCCATCAAGCTCGAGTATATAAGCACTGAGGATCAGGTTGCTGATATCTTGACTAAACCTCTGTCTCGAGTGAAGTTTGAGTACTTCCGAGACAAGCTTGGTATAGTCCAGAAGGACCTTCCTCGAAAGGGGGAGTAGTATAGTATTTCTGTCACTTATTTTCTGTTTTGTTAGCTACTTACAATTATTTAGATTTAGAACTCTTACATATCGTTTATGCTAGATGTATACATGATTTGATATGATGTATTAGTGAGAATACATGTCTGATGTATACATGTTTTGTTTTGATATACATGCTAGTGATGTATACATGTTTTGATGTGATGTGTACATGTTTTGATTAGTGATGTATACATGTTTTGATGTACACATGTTTTGATGTGATGTGTACATGTTTTGATTAGTGATGTATACATGTTTTGATGTACACATGTTTTGATGTAATGTGTACATGTTTTGATTAGTGATGTATACATGTTTTGATGTACACATGTTTTGATGTGATGTGTACATGTTTTGATGTACACATGTTTTGATGTGATGTGTACATGTGTTGATTAAGTGATGTATACATGTTTTGATGTACACATGTTTTGATGTGATGTATACATGTTTTGATGTGATACATGATTGTACCTGTATGGATGAGAATACAGTTGAGGGGATTGGATCATCCCTGGACTTTCAGTCCTAAAGAGAGCCGTAGACGTGAGGTCTCCGAGAATGAAGTCCTTAGTGGACAGTTGAGGGGATTGGATCATCCCTGGACTTTCAGTCCTAAAGAGAGCCGTAGACGTGAGGTCTCCGAGAATGAAGTCCTTAGTGGACAGTTGAGGGGATTGGATCATCCCTGGACTTTCAGTCCTAAAGAGAGCCGTAGACGTGAGGTCTCCGAGAATGAAGTCCTTAGTGGACAGTTGAGGGGATTGGATCATCCCTGAACTTTCAGTCCTAAAGAGAACCGTAGACGTGAGGTCTCCGAGAATGAAGTCATTAGTGGACAGTTGAGGGGATTGGATCATCCCTGGACTTTCAGTCCTAAAGAGAGCCGTAGACGAGAGGTCTCCGAGAATGAATTCCTTGGTGGACTTGAGGGGATTGGATCATCCCTGGATTTTCAGTCCTAAAGAGAGCCGTAGACGAGAGGTCTCCGAGAATGAAGTCCTTGGTGGACTTGAGGGGATTGGATCATCCCTGTACTTTCAGTCCTAAAGAGAGCCGTAGACGTGAGGTCTCCGAGAATAGAGGATAGGACTGCATCGTCCCTGGACCTTAGTTCAAAATGTACGTGATAGGGGATTGCATCATCCCGGAACTGATAGTTCAAAATGTACGTGATGGGGATTGCATCATCCCGGAACTGATAGTTCAAAATGTACGTGATGGGGATTGCATCATCCCGGAACTGATAGTTCAAAATGTACGTGATGGGGATTGCATCATCCCGGAACTGATAGTTCAAAATGTACGTGATGGGGATTGCATCATCCCGGAACTGATAGTTCAAAATGTACGTGATGGGGATTGCATCATCCCGGAACTGATAGTTCAAAATGTACGTGATGGGGATTGCATCATCCCGGAACTGATAGTTCAAAATGTACGTGATGGGGATTGCATCATCCCGGAACTGATAGTTCAAAATGTACGTGATGGGGATTGCATCATCCCGGAACTGATAGTTCAAAATGTACGTGATGGGGATTGCATCATCCCGGAACTGATAGTTCAAAATGTACGTGATGGGGATTGCATCATCCCGGAACTAATAGTTCAAAATGTACGTGATGGGGATTGTATCATCCCCGGACTTCGGTCCCTGAATTGATCCGTAGACGAGTGGTCTCCGAGAAAGTGATTGTATTGATGATGTATCGGTAGGATACTTGTGATGACGATGCTGCTGATCGTGTGATGACGATGCTGCTGATCGTGTGATGACGATGCTGCTGACCGTGTGATGACGATGCTGCTGATCGTGTGATGACGATACTGCTGATCGTGTGATGACGATGCTGCTGATCGTGTGATGACGATGCTGCTGATCGTGTGATGACGATGCTGCTGATCGTGTGATGACGATGCTGCTGATCGTGTGATGACGATGCTGCTGATCGTGTGATGACGATGCTGGTGATCGTGTGATGATGATGCTGCTGATCGTGTGATGACGATGCTGCTGATCGTGTGATGACGATGTTGCTGATCGTGTGATAACGATGCTGCTGATCGTGATGTTGATGTTGATGTTGACAGTGATGTACCAGTAACTGTTTGAGTTACTGATGAAGACAAATTGAAGAAAGCTTCCGATGATTTATAGATGTATCATGTGTAGTGACTCCTTGCTCCTGCAGATGCTGTTATAATATCCTTCTCGTTAAGGGGGAGTGTTGAATATTGTAACTTCAAAGAATATTATATTTGTACTTTATTATTCCGGAGATGTTTCATCCCTCCGAGGTAACCCTATTATGTATCCGGAGATGTTTATTCCTCCAAGGGTTAGTATTAACTAGGGTTATTAGACCCACCATGTGTGGGTCGGCCCTGTAGTTATATTTTAGGGGTTATTAGACTTCTCCAGGTGAGGTCGGCCCCAACAGGTCTTTTAGTCAGTTGAGAGTCAAGTATAAATAGAGGAGGTGAACTCCTCATTAGATCACTCACTCACTTGTGGAAGAGTGCGCACTTGTCTAGGAGATCTGCTAAGGAGTCTTAGAAGGAAGGAGCACATCTTGTATTTTTGGTTGATCATCTTATTGAGGAAAGCTTTACTGGGTTTTCTACCCCATGAGGGTTTCCCAGGATATATTGTGTGTCTATCTTGTGATTGTGTTTCTATCAGAGATCTTGCTTGTCTATTTGGTTTAAAACTTAACAAATTATCTATCTAGATATCGCCAATGGTTGAGATCTATTGTCTACTTATTGCACATTTAATCTGGATCATTGATGGAACAAACTCATATGGGACTTGTTTGTTGCCATTCAATATTGCGGACGGCTACGATTTACTTTGCATCTATTTCCAGACTCAAGCTAAGCCAGGTGTTACATCACAATACATGCTTCTTATTTTAACTATTTTAGAAATATTCGCAAATTACATGTTTAGTCTATAAATATGGAAGTAAAATATGATTTTTTAGATTGTTTTACTGTTTGATTGTATAGAGTACCTTGCAAGTCTAATTTTTTTATGGTATCTTTGTTTTGGGAGAAAAGCATTCGAGTATTTTCAAAATATAATTTTACTTCCCTTTCCACAGGTAGTTTATTGATCTTATATTTCTTATGTTGTTGTATGGACTTCTACAAACTTGACGTCTCATCAAACATGCAAGGACTTGTTGACTATGATTGTCATTGATAATCAAAGAAGTTCATTAATGACAAAGGAAAATTATATTTAGTCGATGTGTAAAACTGGTCAAATGGTCGACACCATATTTAGTCAATGCTTAAACTGATCGACACCATATTTAGTCGATGCTTCAGTCGATGCTTTAGTCGATGTGTAAAACTGGTCGAATGGTCGACGCCATATTTAGTCAATGCTTAAACTGGTCAATGCCATATTTAGCCGATGCTTTAGTCGATGTGTAAAATTGGTCGAACGGTCGACGCCATATTTAGTCAATGCTTAAACTGATCGAGGTCATACTTTGTCAATGCATAAAAATGGTCAAAGATGTCGAAGCTAAAACGTGGTCGATAGTCATATGAATTCGATCGGTATCAACCGTTTTTATTATGGTTGAGTCATTGTAAATCAAGTCAATATTCGAACTCTTGTCGACTTATTATCAGACATTGTCAGTTGAGTTTAATTCATAGATGTAGTTGGCTAGTCAGAGTTAAGGTCGACAAATCGGAGTCACGAGTCGAATTCGCAGTCGAAAATTTGAAGTCACGAATTCAACATTGGAATCAGCGAGTCGGAGTCAAAATTAAGGATTCAAAGACGCTGAATTAAGAGTATATATTTAATGTTTTGACACCTGACATCAGAATCGACAAGTCGAAATCGGATTCGACACGTCAAATTCGGGGTTGCAAAGTTGAAGTGTTTCATAATCGCGATCTTAATTTCGTTGGTTAAAACAGAGAGGTAATTGTGAATTAGTTTAAGTGAGGTAATTGCGAGTTGAAGGGTCACGATGAAGATTTGTGACTGTTAGGTGAAGAGGCACGATTGAGGGTATATAAACAAGGTTTTATTTCTTCAAATGAAGTCTCTCTGTACATTCAAATAGCAAATCAGAATATGTACATAAAACAGAGGATGCATAATCATTTAAAGGGTGGTTAGGAGGCACAAGGATAGGCTACAAAATCCTATAGGAATTCGTAGCTTCCTTCCAGATGTTGTTGGTAAACAGGGTGTTGTTGCATCCTTCAGTTGTAGTTGAAAATCTCAGGTGTCGTTGCATCCTTCAGTTGTAGCTTAAAATATTGGGTGTTGTAGCATCCAGCAAGTTGTTGCTTGCAAATACTTGCAAATATAATTTTGCAGTTATAGAAAGTGTTTGTGGTTTTCCCAATTGGGTTTCCACGATAAAATTCAATGTTCTATTTCTATGGTTGTTTTTTCTTAAAAGTGATAAAAATTGCAGAAATATCTAAATACTGATTCACCCCCCCTCTCAATATTACTTGATTTTCCAACAATTGGTATCAGAGCAGGTCTCTTCACTAAAGTCTAACTGTTGGAAGAGAGATATTTTTATCACTATGTATCAACAAGGAAAAATGTCCTCCAAGGTTCCACTATTCAATGGTGAGGGTTATGTGTTCTGAAGAGTTAGGATGAGAAGTCATATAATTTCTATTGGACTAGAAGTATGGTTATCTATAGAATTAGGGTATATATATCCAAAGTCTCCTCCTACATATCTTGAGGGAATAAAACAATTTGGATACAATGCAAAAGCTTTTAATGCAATTCTGGATGAATTAAATAGAACAGTCTTTGCCAAGGTGATGCATTGCAAAACAGTGAAGGAGATCTGGGAAAAATTGCAAACCATCTATGAAGGAGACACCAAGGTAAAAAGGGCCAAACTCCAGACTTTTAAAGCTCAATTTGAAATTATAAAAATGAAGGAAGAAGAGAACATTTCAGAATATTTTGAGAGAATTGATGAAAATGTTAATGCAATTCAAGGGCTAGGAGCAGAACTGGAAGAAATGGAAATAGTTGAAAAAGTACTAAGATCACTTCCAATGATTTACAATCCTAATATTTCCACCCTAGAAGATAGAGAAAATCTTGACAAGCTCACCATGGAAGAACTATTTGGGATCCTCATAGCCTTATGAGATGAGGATTGGACAAGATATTTCTCAAAAGAAGGAAGCAGCTTTTAAAGCATCAAAGTAGATAAGAAATCTAAAATGAAGATTCAATCAGAAGACTCTGATGATGAAGAAGTACTTCTTGTTAAAAATCTTAAGAAGGGTACTAGTAAGTACAAAGGGAAATTTCCCTTAAAATGCTTCAACTGTGGGAGAATTGGTCACTTTGCTTCCAAATTCCCTTATCCCAAACAAGAAGACAATGATGAGTACACTGAAGATTTCAAGAAGAACAAAAGGATTTTTAGGAAGAAAAACAAAAAGAAGACCTTTTACTCCATGGATGATAGCTGCTCAGATGATTCTAGTGAAGATGAAGAAGCAGAAGTTCTATTCATGGGAATAGAGAACGAAAACCCTGAAGAAGAATTAGAAGGAGTGGTAGATCTTGAAGCAGAACTCGTAAGTGCTCTTGAAGAATTAAGGAAGTATAAAAAGATTTACAAACAATTAAAAAACAAAGTGACATAGTTTGAATAGAAAAACAATGATACTAAAAGAATTATTGCTGACTTAAAAAAAACATCTTCAAGAATCTAAAAAGGTTGAAAAAATATAGAACAACAGCTCAAGAAAAGAGAGAAAGAATTAGAGAAGTTTGAAGCTGAAATGGTCTCGCTTAGAAAAAATATTGATGAAGAATCCTTTCAATCAAAATTTAAGAGCAGCTCAAAAAATCTAGATGAAATCTTAAGTTGCCAAAGATCATCCAGTAATAAAACTGGATTAGGTTATGACAAAGGAATGAATTCAGAAAAATCCTCTTCCACAATACAAGATGGAAATAAAAGGAGTTATGTTGTTGTACTCAAAGACTCAGTTGAAAAGGAAGATAGTCAAAAATATGCTTCTTTTCAAAATGAAAGTAGGACAGGAAAAATGCCAAGAAGACTAATGACAAGCAGAAATATGAAACTCTTTTTGGGTAACTGTTATGTTTGTAACAATTTTGGGCATAAAGCATTTGATTGTAGGATGTGCCAAAAACATAATTAGAAATCTCCCTACAAAGAAAATTCTAGTGATCTTCCAAAAGGCACAAGTCATAATTCTTTTGCACCCTTACATAGGTATGACATAGAATGTTACAAATATTGTGCTAACTATGGGCATATAGCTAGAAAATGTAAATCAATGATTCCTATTGAAAAAGGAGCCACAACTAAATACAAGGAGCAAAGAAAGGCTTGGAAAAAGATAGAAGATGTGAAAGAAAAATGTTTGATAGCTCTATGTGCCATAGAAAAGAAAAATCTATGGCATGTGGACAATGGATGTTCAAAGCACATGACAAGAAACCCAAGCAAGTTCATAAGTCTAAAATGCGATCAAAAAGGAAAAGTCACTTTTGGAGATAATTTATCTTCTAAAATAATTGGGAAGGGTACAGTGGATCTTAGAAACAAGGTTAAAGAAACAAATGTTCTTCTAGTAGAAAACTTAAAACCTAATCTCCTAAGTGTGAGTCAAACTTGTGATCAAGGGCACATTTGCATATTTGACTCCAAGAAATGTGAAATCAAAAGGAAAAATTCAGGAAAACCTATGGGACTACTGTGAGAAATCCAAGCAATGTATACATCTGAGAAAATGAATAACAATGTTACATGAGTCAGACTGATGAAATTATGTTGTGGCATAGAAGGATGGGGCACTTGAACTTTGACAATATTGTAAAAGTAAGTAAGAAGGGAGCTGTAAGAAACTTGCCAAAGATCATAAAACCTCCAAACCATGTTTGTAGACATTTCCTTCATGGGAAACAAAAAAAAGCAAGCTTCAAGGTCAAAGAGCATACAACATCACAGCCATTGGAAATAATTCACACTGATCTCTGTGGACTAAAAGCATGCAACGTGAGCATTTCTTCATGTTATTCGTTGATGATCATACAAGGATGACTTAGGTGACATTCCTCAAGGAAAAATCAAAAGCCTTTGTGAAGTTTAAAGATTTTAAAGCACTATTTGAGAATGAAACAAATCTCAAAATCAAATGTCTAAGGTCAGATAATGGTGGTGAATTTACGGCAAATGAATTCAATGATTTTTTTGAAACTCATGGAATCAAAAGGTAGTTTTCAACTCCAAAAAATCCTCAACAAAATGGAGTTTTTGAGAGAAAGAACGGAACAGTTCAAGAAGCATCGTGAACCATGCTTAATGAAGCTAAACTTCCAGATAGCTATTGGAGAGAAGCAATATATATAGTTGTTTATATATAAAACAGAGGATAGCTCATAGTAGATAATGATAAAAATCCTTACAAGCTATGGTTTGTCAGGCCAGCAGCAGTCAAGTACTTTTGATTCTTTGGAATAAATGCTACATAAAGAGAGATGATGATGAGGCTTGGAAAATTTGACTCTGGGACAGATGAAGGCATATTTATTGGATATTCATCCACCAAAAAGGCATACAGATGTTACAATCTAAAGTCACACAAGATCATAGAAAGTACAAGAGTAATTGTTGATGACACTAAACCAAGAAAAAATAAAATTCAAGAAAATGAGGATGATGAAGAAACTGATGGTGAAGAGAAAGACGAATATTCTCAAAAGGAAGAGTTTTTAAAAGAATAAGAGAAAGGTGAAGATTCTCAAAAGAAGGAGGATTTAGAACAAGAAAAGGAAGAAAAATAAGATGAAGAATCACATGAAAGTGAAGACGAAGACTCTCCTAGATCTGATACAAAAACACCATTTAGAAGAATTCAAAATAATCATCCTAAAACTCTAATCATAGGTGACAAGGATGAAGGAATCAACACAAGAAGAAGAATTTTGTTTCAAGAACAAGCATTAATCTGATTAGTTGAGCTAAAAACATTTGTTGAAGCTAGCAAAAATAATGATTGGATCAACGCCATGAATGATGAGTTAGACCAAATAGAGAAAAAACAAACTTGGGAACTTGTCCCAAGACCGAAAGGGGTGAATATTATTGGGACCAAATGGGTTTTCAAGAACAAGTTTAATGAGGATGGTCAAGTCATAAGAAACAAATCTAGACTAGTATGCAAGGGATATGCTCAAATAGAAGGTATTTACTTTAAAGAAAATTTTGCACCTGTGGCAATAATTGAAGCAATTAGAATGTTTGTATCATTTGCATGTTACAAAAACTTCAAGGTATACCAAATGGATGTAAAATTTGCATTCCTTAACGGAGAAATTGAAGAGGAATTCTATGTTGAACAACCTTAAGGTTTTCTCTTATCAGAAAATAGATATTATGTTTGCAAACTAAAAAAGGAACTCTATGGCCTCAAACAAGCTCCTAGAGCATGGTTCTCAAGACTGGACAAGTACTCGAAGTAGCAAGGATATAGAAGAGGGGCCACTGACAATAATCTCTACATAAAGTTTGAAAACAAAAATATGATCATTGTTGTTGTCTACATAGCTGATATCATATTTGGAAGTGATCTACAGATTCTGAGTGTAAAGTTTTCTTCAAAAATGAAAGGAGTTTGAAATGTCAATGTTCGGTGAACTGACATTATTTCTTGGTTTACAAGTCTCTCAATCAAAAAAAGGGATCTTCATCTCTCAAACCAAGTATATCAAAGATATGTTGAAATTTTTTTAAATGGAAGACTAGAAACCTGTTAGTACTCCTATGGTCACTGGTTGTAAATTAAGCGAGGATGATGAGTCTTTTGAAGTATATCATACCATGTATAGGTCAATGATTGATATCTTGCTATATGTAATAGCTACAAGACTAGATGTGATGCAGTCTATAGGCTTGGTGTCCATATTCCAATCAACCCCTAAAGAAACACATGTGGCAGCAGTAAAGAGAATCCTTAGATATCTAAAAGGAACTATGGAGTATAGGTTATGGTATCCAAAAAGAAATTACTTCACTCTAAAGGCA
This sequence comes from Larix kaempferi, assembly GCA_027924585.1. NCBI lineage: Eukaryota > Viridiplantae > Streptophyta > Pinopsida > Pinales > Pinaceae > Larix > Larix kaempferi. The sequence continues at coordinate 531,536 of BSBM01000969.1, read as the reverse complement.
TTTACTGATGCAGATTGGGAGAGAAGTATTGATGATATAAAGAGCACCAGTGGAGCAGCATTTTACTTGGGAGATTGATTGGTTTCATGGTTAAGCAAAAAACAGTCCTCCATTTCACTTTCTGCAACAGAATCTGAGTATATTGTTGTCGCATCATGATGTACTCAAGTCATCTAGATGAAACAAACATTAGAAGATCTACTTGTGAAATATGAAGACCCAATTGTGATACACTGTGACAACATGAGTGCTACAAACATATCCAAGAATCTATTTATGCACTCCAATACCAAGCGCATTCCAATAAAATATCACTTTCTAAGAGAACAAGTGTCACAAAATGTTGCCAAATTGGAGTATGTTGATACAAAGGAACAAAATACTGACATCTTTACTAAGCCACTAACTGGAGGTTATTTTTCCTATCTCAGGTAGAAACTGGGGGTTATCCCTCTTCCTTAGTATAAACTGAATATTGTAGCCTGCCACAAAAAGATGGATATAGTTGACAGGGGGAGTTTTGATATCCTTTGTCATTAATGTCAAAGGGGGATAACTTTGAAGAAATGTTGTCATAAATGACAAAGGGGGAGAATGTTGAGTATGATTATCATTGATAATCAAAGAAGTTCATTAATTTCAAAGGAAAAGTATATTTACTCGATGCGTAAAACTGGTCGAATGGTCAATGCCATATTTAGTCAATGCTTAAACTGGTCGACGCCATATTTAGTTGATTCTTTATTCGATGCGTAAAACTGGTCGAATGCTCGACACCATATTTAGTCGATGCTTAAACTGGTCGACGCCATATTTAGACGATGCGTAAAAATGGTTGAATGGTTGACGCCATATTTAGTCGATGCTTAAATTGGTTGATGCCATACTTAGTTGATGCATAAAACGGGTCGAATATGTCGAAGCTAAAAAGTGGTCTATAGTCATATGAAGTCAATTGGTGTCAAACGCTTTTACTATGGTTGAGTCATTGTAAATCAAGTCAATAGTTGACCTCTTGTTGACTTATCATCGTCCATTGTCAATCGAGTTGAATTCAGAGATTTAGTTGGCTATTCGGAGTCATAGTTGACAAGTCAGAGTCACGAAATCGAATTCGTAGTCGAAAAGTCAAAGTCACGAAGTCAACATTGGAATCAGCGAGTCAAAATGAAGGAGTCGAAGATGCTGAATTAAGAGTATATCTTTAATGTTTCAACACCTGACATCGGAACATGACAAGTCGGAATTGGAGTTAGCATGTCAAAGTCGGGGTTGCGAAGTTGAAGTGTTTCATAATCGCGTTGTTAATTTTGCAGGTTAAAACAGAGAGGCAATTGCGAATTAGTTTAAGTGATGTAATTGTGAGTTGAAGGGTCATGGTGAATATTTGTGACTGTTAGGTGAAGAGGCACAATTGAGGGTATATAAAAAAGGCTTTATTTCTTCAAATGAAGTGTCTCTATACATTCAAATAGAAAATCAGAAGGTGTACAGAAAACAGAGGATGCATAATCATTTAAAGGGTGGTTGGTAGGCGTAAGGACACGCTACAAAATCTTGTAGGAAATCACAGCTTCCTTCCAGTTGTTGCTAGTAAATAGGGTGTTGTTGCATCCTTCATTTGTGGTTGAAAATTTCGGGTGTCATTGCATCCTTTAGTTGTAGCTGAAAATCTTGGGTGTTGTAGCATCCAGCAAGTTGGTGCTTGAAAATACTTGTAAATATAATTTTGCAATAATAGAAAGTGTTTTTGGTTTTCCCAATTGGGTTTCCACGATAAAATTTTGTGTTTTGTTTCTATTGTTGATTTTGTCTTAAAAGAGATAAAAATTGAAGAAATATATAAACATTGATTCACCCCCCCTATCAGTATTACTTGATTTTCCAACAGGACTAATTAAAACAAGGATAATGCATTCATGACCAATTAGAATTGCTATGTCCCCTATCATTCAGCATGGAATTAGTTGTGTCATGTAGTGACATGGGACTACAATAAATGACCAGCTTATAGGTCCATGCTCAATAATCGCCAAAATCAAATTGTCGTGGTTGCTACAAATAATAATTTATTTCCACGTTGTGTCGTGAACTTTGATACCTCTTCTCACGCCAGAAGTTTGAACAATTTTATTGGTCGAACTTCCAATATTGAATTTCTGGAAACCTGTACATATTAAATATTTTTATTGTGGTCTTTTACTGATTGAATTTGGATGGTATTAATGTCCACAAACTACCAAATTAGGTCTATGGGACTCAAAAGTACATCAAGTGACTGACAATTGATAAATTTGTTGGTATCTTCTTATCACCTTTCAACCAACCGTCTACATAGCTAATTGATAAAAGGTATTAGTGGTATCTTCTATGACAAAATCATTTTACTTGTAATATGTAATCAAGATCAGATAATCTGTATTTTCATAATCATTTTATTTGTAGTATGTAACCAGGATTGAATAACTTGTATTTTTTGTCTTCATGTGGTCTTGAATTAGACGATTCTAAAATTTCTTTCCCAAATTAATTTGGGTTCAAGGAAAGGAAAATGCCAAATTATATACCTACCTCCTGTGTATAACTACCGCCCAGAAATTTCAAGGCAGAAGAAGAGAAGAAAGAGCATAGAGAAGAGCAAAGAGGAAGAACATGAAAGGGAAGAGCAGGAAGAGCAGTCGAGACCAGATATCTATAATAATTTTTGGAATTTAAATTTTGGTTGATAAATTGTAAACCCTTCCTGAGACTGAGACCGTGGGGGGAATTTTTAAGTTTTATGTGAATCAAGGGTTCCTCTCAAACTCTATAATTGCCATGTAATCTACAATTTTCTAAGCAAATTTTAATAGCTGGATGAGAAATTTTAATGGTCTTTTCTATGTTTGGAAGACTGTTTGAAATTGTTTCTTGAAAGAGGTTATGTGCTCTGTGTTTCTACAGTCTTGCAATGTCTTTTCTTTGTTATAGAACCCTGCGAGGCTGCACCACAAAGTCACTTCTAAAATCACATTGAAATAGACAAAAAAGTCAGAGCCCCAAAATTTCACATTAAATTTTGAATTAGAGGTGACATTTAATTCTTTGCACGCCACCATTACAGATATTAACGACGATGTTTAATTTTGTGACCATCACCATTGACAAATTCAATGGTGACATTTAATTATGTGCACGTCACCATTTCATAAATTAACGGTGATGTTTATTTGTGACTATCACCATTAATGAAACTTCGGTGACCATCCTTGAAGACTCCTAACAATTTTTTTTTAATTTGAATGGAAATGGTGACAGTCCTTTATTGCGCATCACCAAATGATGTTACGATGAGTGTTATTGCTATAATAATGATTTATTGGCGACAGACATAGTGCATCTTCATATCTCACCTACTGGCTATGTTGCCTTTGGTGACATTCGGTTTTTGGTGACGAGGGTCATTTTAACTGCCACCAATTAGGTTATGGTGACGGTCATTAAAGCTATATCATTGTTGTCCTTTAGAATTCACGACGATCCCCGACCATCACGATTGATGATTATCGATAATGGTAATTATGCATATCCATATCTCCTCACTTTTGGTTGGGTTTCTTTTGGCGACGTTTGTATTTTTGGTGGTGAGGACCATTTTAACCGTCACCAATGAGGTTTTGGTGACAATATTTAAAACTATGTCACTGTTGTCCTTTGGAATTGGCGATGGTATATGACCATCACGACTGATGTTTATTGGTAACAGACATAGCGCATCTCCACATCTCCTCACTTTTGGCTACGTTTCCTTTGGTTACGTTCGGTTTTTGGTGACAGGAGCCATTTTTACCGTCACCAATGAGGTTATGGTGACGGTCATTAAATTTTTGTCCCGATTGTGATTTTAAATTGGTGACAGGCATGGCGCATCTCCATATACCCTTTCATTTTTTGTTACGCTGCCTTTGGTGATGTTCGGGTTCTGGTGATGAAGGCCCTTTTGACCGTCACCAATGAAGTTATCGTGACATTTTTCTCCCATCACCATAGGCATTTTTTCTTGTAGTGACAATCTTCTTACAATGTGCCTAAATTTCCATCCTAAAGAATCGATCAACAACCACAGATTCATGGTCAAAACGTTTTTTTCTATAATAGGCCACCTAATTTCCATGATGAGTGAGGATTGAGTCAATATCATATTATAAAGAAACTACCTCAATCTCAAAGGGTTGTTGCAAGTTTGGTAGAATGAGGACTAGTTTCAATTGAGGTGGTGTTTTAGATCCTTTAATGATCATTGTAATGACTCAACCAAACAAACTTGGATTTTCTTCAACTCTAGGTCACTTGGAATAGGGGCCAAGAGATATGAGATAGCCCCAACATGAATCTGTGGTAGAATTAGGAAAAGATCGAAAAATTGTGGCTCATATCATATATTAATGTATTTGAGGTTGACAAATTGAAAATGACTTAGATCATAGGTGAATCCACATGTGCCCCATGCTAATCCATGATGTATTCAAGATACTGAATTATGTGCGTGTCGAATGAGCACTTATCCATATTGGCATATAACTTGTGATCATGTTGTCGTGTGTTTATAACTTATTAAATATGTTGCTAATACTTCACCCAAATTTTCTTGAAGATGAGGATATCATCTAAATACATGACCAGAAAGGAATTTTTGAATGGCTACAAGATATCATCAATCATCCTCATAAACATTGTTTAGGCATTGGTTAAGTTGAAAGGCATGACCAACCATTTGATAAGTACTCCTTCTTTGGACTTGAAAATTGTCTTCCCTATATATTTTTTGTCAATTGGAACCCAGTGATGGCCGGATTTACTTCAATGTTATTGAAAAATTGGTGCCCTTGAGCTGGTCAACAAGATTGTCAATATGGAGGATTAGATATTGGTTCTTGATCATGATATTTTCAAGGGATTTATAATCAATCCAGAGTCACCATTACCCATCATGTTTCTAAATTAGCACAATTGGGTTCCCACATGATGGGGAGCTTGGTCAAATGTGGTCATGTTCAATTATCTATTGAATTTAGTATTTGATTTCTTCATTCTCTAAAAGAGAGCATCTACATATTAGGTCATTAGGTAGAGGAGCACCAAGTGTCAAATAAATTGCATGATTTTCCCAATAGTGTAAATGAACCCCTATAGGTGAATAAAATATGTCTCTATAGTATTTAACTATCTTGTCCATGTGCTTTTATTGTGTAGAGACACCTACATAAAGGCCCTAGTTATCATGATCATCTTTTGTTATCCTTCTAACCAAATCTTGAAGAGGATAAATCTCTTGGTCAAAGAGATTCCCTTCCTACACTACTTCACTAAAATCCAAGAGACTACAGTAATCAAAACTACCTTTGGTAACTTGTAGATTTTACCTCCCAAAGTAACAATGACACTATGGATCCTAGACCCATAAATAACATGGTTCTTCCACATATGTGGTTGACCTAAAAAAAACCACAAACTTAAAGTAGGGGAACATCACACAATATATCATATATGAAGAGATTGATGTTGTAGTGAAGGAGTCATTATTGAATAACAAATAAGTATCATCCCTAGCTCAACCAATCAATGGTGTATGGTTGAAAATGTGGAATCATCGGTGGATTCAATATTTTGAAGGCCTCTATTGAGATCAGATTCTTCTAATTATTGTTTTCAACAATGAAATGTATTAAAGTTGATCCAAAATAGATTTGTAGCGAACAAAAATGGATTGTAAATCTCGTTGCAAAGAAGGAGTTGAAACAAGAAAGGACAATGCAAGCACTAAAAATAAAGGAATGAAAAGAAAGAAAGAAAAATGAGATGGGAGGAAGAAAGTTGGGTATTGGGAAATGAAAGGGTGATTATCCTTCCTATTACCCCCAACTCTACTTATATCTTATTGGAGATTGAATCACAAAGTGTCTTTTGGCCAAGAGGAGAGGATGTAGACAATAGGATGGGTATGTAAAATGTTGGAATGGAAGTCCTAGAGAGTTAAAATCTTGCATTGTAACCCTACAATTGTCGAAAATAAATATTTAGTAACCATTCAAATTTGGTTTTGTCATTTTGGTTTCTAGGGTAAAATCTTTGGGCTCATTGATAAATTGTAATAGCAAAATGCAGTCATCAGCCTCTATAGTTAATGCAATAGAAATCTCTAGTAAATCAAGTTTTAGTTGTTCTAACCAAGTAGCATCCATTGAACTTATTTCTCAATGGAATTTAATCAAGTTGTATTCTTTGTTGTAAGGGATGAAAAATAATTCATGGTTTGAGATTGAAATTTTGATGAATTGAATCCCTAAAGCCTCCACAATTACCACCAATCAATCAATCAGTCCTTTGCATAATTTGATGGTCTTGCATGTTGTTTGAAGGATCATTGCTTCAAGCCATGTAATGCATATATATGATAGCTCTATGATTGTGTGAAATTTTATGATTTCCCATTGTTCTTATAATTCCAATAGACACGGGACTCAATCTTTCCATTTAATTGGGCTCATGAGATAAATGGTAGTAATTCTATAGTTGTTGAAAATCCCCAACTAAATTTATATTCTCAATTCTTTGCAATTAACAATTGATTCCCTATACAAGTTGTCGACACTTGAAATGATCATAGACTCCTTGTTTGAGTTTCTTATTACCTGGGAAATGATTGAATCTATTCCTAACTCAAATCCTTTCCTCCAACAATTATTTATTATATGGATTCATCATACAGGGTAGGTTCTATTCAAAACAAAGACGAAACAAATTGCCTCTCCTTAGCATTTGGTGTTGACTTTATTTCATGTTGGCAACCATCTTGTCTATTTAATTTAGAATTAGAGAATCCTTTGGTTCATTAAGTCATTAGCTTGTCTACTAAACAAGGCAATGCATCCCCTTAAGAAATAATTGTTTGACTTGTGTGTGATAAAAGAAAGAGAAGTGTGATTTTCTTGTGTAAGGTATCACTCTCATTCAATTGCAGATGGTTAAGTGACTAGGAATGCCATTACTTGATGGATTTTTCTAGTAGTTATAGTTATTTGTATTCCTCTTAAAAACTTTACTCATCCCATGAGACACATTATTAAAGGTGGTTAATCATCACGATGTATAAGCGGTGAAAATGTTATGTATGATGTGAATGTTAAGATCATTTTTCATTAAAGGTGTTATAACTAGGTGTAAAAATTAAAAATATAACTATGTTTAATTTCAATTCAATTAAAAAATTATGTCTTAAGTGCAAAAATATGGCAAAATAAATGCATGAGATCCCACTATTGATCATCCATCTGATCTAACGGTCGTAAACCATTTTGGGTGCACAAATGATCAATTTTCAAACATCATAAATGCACCTTAAAGATTGGACAAACTCTGATCGTCTCGATCTAACAACGTAGGATCATTTCGCATGGAGAGTTGGGAGGTGTTTAATATGAGTTTTTGAGTTTGAAAGATCAAACAAAAATCATGCAAGTTGATCTAAAGGCAAAGGATCGTAATGGGTGCAAATTTTTGTGGAGAATGATGTAGACCATAGCACCCGAAATGTACACGGTATCGACATGTGGAGGTTGCATTCAAACTAGAACCCACCATGGAACATGATAAACAGAAGTATTTATAAAACCACTCGTTTCCAGACATAATAGACTAAGCTAATTAAGGAGATGATGTGTCATTCTAACTTTGGTTGTTGCCTTAATTAGTTTAATCTTAGTCATATCCAAATTTAATTGGTTTTCTTGGGATTGTAGGTTAAAGGTGGTGTCTATAGTAAACCTCTAAGGTTTTCTTCAATTCACCATACAAATATCAAGCTCCAATGGCAATAAATAGGCACTATAAGTTAAGCCAAGAAGACTGTCCCCCTGATTTGGGACATGCCCTCAAGAAGGTAGAACTTTACATTTATCCTACATTAGTTTACATTAGTTTAATTGTTACTGAAATTTGCATTGTTACTGAAATTTGTAGAAATGGATTTTTTATTCACTTTCAAATGGCCCCAAGAAGGAAACCCTCATTTCCTACTGGTTCAACCCAGTTACTCTTTGAATCAAACAACCTTGTAGACGTGTATGAAGATGTTTTTGAGGCAAAGTTGTATGGGGTTCCATATATGTTATAAGAAGCGATGCCCAATAACTATACCAGATGGAAAGGACAACCTATCTATTTGGTTAAGTGTCCTTGCTTATTCTATTGTACTAGCCACCTTTCATGCACCTGATTTTGTGGCCCAATGTGCTAACTATTACAACCCCTTAACCATCATAGTGGTTTTTGTTGATGGTATGCTGGAATTTTTTCAATTACAATAGAATCTACATTGGCCATGTTAAGTATTCCCTAGGGTGAAACCATTTTAAATGAGGAAGAGAAAACTTATAGGTTTTTGAAGCTACCATATGGCACAAAGAAGTAAATTGTCCAAGATTCCCTTGTTGAAGGAAGTGTTTAACCCGACTTCTCCTTTCCCTAACAAAGTCATATTTTCTATGAAGATTCTAGGATAATTATTATGCAATTTTGGGATGTGTCTTTGGTTATAATGACAATTCCATGGGTGATGAAACCATGTTTGGAATAATGAATTCAATCACTTCTATTTATAATTCATTAACTATCATTTCCGTCGGGGTAAATTAGTTTCATGGTATACCCCTGAGTAGCTATGTGGTTTCCATGACTTTAAATTTTTCAAGTACTAGTCTAATTTGGTCTATCTTATGCTTTACTTCCAACTTGAATTATTTGAGCATTTAAATTTGAAAATGATAAACGAGGGCTAGACACTCCTTACAGTTGACTAGCCCAAAAAGGTGGTAAAGTTTGATTATAAGGATGTATATAAGATTTTCATTGACCAATTTATTTCCCATGCACACACCATATTTCATAGTAAATATACTCCTGAGATGACTAAAGAGTTTAGGGAAATTCTCCAATTACGCCCTGATATTAGAGTTGGTTATTAGTTCATTTTCAAAGATCACACAGTAATCAGAGTTTATAGTTGTGAAAAAACTCCCTATCTTTTACTAGAATTTATTCCCCCCCGATTATTTTCGTTAAAATTTATCATTCATAGGTTGTCTTCAAATTACTTACATTTTGTTTCAAAGAGACATAAGACAACCTTTGTACTACCTTGTTAGATTTTCTCTCTCATTATCAAGCAACGATCTTCCCTTGGAGATGTAAATAGTATTATTCATTCTTTTGGCATTAAACAAGGGCTAGTATGGCATTATGATCCTCACCATGTAATTTCTAAGCAAAGGAAGGAATTAAAATCCTTGTCATATATACATAACATAATACCTAAAGAGGAAATGATTGATAATAAAAACTTTTGGGAAGAAGTGCAAAGTTTCATGTGTCTGCAGGATATTACACAAGTATGGCATTATGATACTCATCATGTAATTTCTAAGAAAAGGGAAGCATTAAAATCCTCATCATATATACATCACATAAGACATAAAGAGGAAATCACGGATAACAAATACTCTTGGGAATAAGTGCAAAGTTTCATGAGAAAATTAAGGATTAAAATCCATGTTCCTATGACCTTGCTTCAACTTGATTGGTTGAAATTGAAGATGATGGTTCTTGATCCAATGCAGAGAGACCATCAAAAGTAGAAAAACCAAGTCACAAGTATAGAGGATGCATGAGCTAAACATCAATAAGAAGCAATGCATCAATCATCAAAGCTGGAGAAAGGGGCCTCTAATATGTCGTTATCAACAAAACATAGTGAGGTGATGAGCAAGAGGAAAGCGACATAGAAAGTAGGCGAGCCTAAGTCAAAAAAAGAAAAGGAATTATAGAAGGCTACACAAGTTGTTTCTATGTCTTAAATTAATACAAAAGTGGAGCAGGAGTTGTTGTCTACTGAAGTGAAAACTCTTCTACAATAATTGAATCCTTCAAGTAGTTAGTAGTCGGTTGTACATGTGACTCCATCTACCATGCCCATGATTCAGAAATTTCTCAAGTCTAAAGGCTTGAAGCACTTGAATTCCTATCAGGGTACTCAAGAAATATTAAGTGGAGGCATGATGTTGAGGTTCTTAGCCTCAATGGACCTTGAAAATAATAAATTCAATTTATTCGATATTGCATCGAAGAAATAATAGTACAATAGCACTATAGTTTCAATTGAATTGAACGAGGTAAATGTTGTGGACATGATTGAACGATGAGGGAAAATAAGGGATATGGTATCAAATAATTTGATTCAGTATACAATGAGTGTGAAAAAGTTGCAGATCCTAGTGGTCAAGTTGGAAAAGAAGCTAAAGCATGAAAGAGTAATAAATTGGGCTAGGACCACTAGGATGAAGGACCTTGAGGGAAATATTGTAGCTTTGGTGAGTAACCCAAATGCAGCAAAAATAATCAAGGGTCTAATAAACACAAAGGACATGGAGATCAAAATACTAAAGACCAAGATCAAAATCCCTTAGCCTAAATATGTTCAGTCGATGGAGCTCATTATTGCTAATGAAGAAAGAGAGACCTTTATCTTGTAGAACATAAAGCTAAAAGATCAAAATTCTCATCTCATATCGAAAATTAATAACTTATTGAAAGGAAAGACCAAGATGGAAAAAGGGCATGCTACGGAAGTACAATAATTGTAGCAAGAACTCATAGAAAAGGGATCTCAAAATAAACAATTATCTAAGTTGTTCCAAATCCCTGATAATTTAAATGTTGATGATAAGTTAATTAATATTTCATAAAATGAGGAAAATTTCGATGACTTATTGGACAAGCTCACCACCTATAAAACGCAAGTCATGAAGGTGTTTGCAATAGTGCAACTATTGCGAAAAGAAAATAAAGTGGAACAGGACAAGGTGGCAAATTTGCACAAAGTGTTGAAAGGAAGGGACAACAAGGTCTAAGAATTCCAATACCGAATATCATAAAAGGATTTTGGCATTGATACATTGACTCAATCACAAGAAGGATTCAAGAAATCACTCCATGATGCATCCCAACAGATTCCCAAATGATAATTTCTTGTTGATTCCAAATACAAGATTTGGAATCATGTTTTTGATAAGGTTAACAAGTTTAAACCCACTTTTAAATTTTATCATTTAGCAAAGTCCATCTTAGTAAAGAATGCATAGCTTGACATTAATAAATGGTGGAATGATGTCATTTATAAGGAAGAGGATGCAAAAAATTTCATTGAATTTTTGAATTGTATGCCATAGGAAAATTTAACTGTGATTGCGTTCAAAGATAGGTTGGAGATGATTACGAACATCCAAAAGGTGTTCATGAAGAAGGAATTGATCTTGACCACATAAGAGAAGTGCATGCAATTTAACAAAGCAACCAGATAATATTGAACTTATGCTTATACTAAAAGGGGGTTTGAATCAATATAAGACACTTTTTCTTACTTTAAACAGTCATCAATCAATCATTTACTTTGAAATTATATATATGCAAAAAAATCAAATTACAATACATAGAATTTAACATGGAAACAATTTTGGGAGAAAAAACACAAAAAAAATATCATTATATATTCATGTAGGCTCCAACCTACTATTACATAATTTGTAAGCACCAACTTACTAGAAACACCAATCCCCCCAAGTGAGAACCAACTCAACAATATGTAGGAACCAACCTACTGGAGACACCAATCTGCTCAACTGAGCACTAACTCAACAATATGTAGGCACCAACCTATTGAAGAATCAAGTACAAAAATGTTGACATAATCATCTCAAATATTACCTCATAATTAGCTTCAAAAATTCTTCATAACCTGCATCAGGTCTGCTCCATAATATGCTTCATAACCTACCTCACATCTAGTCCATAATATGCTACAAATCTACTTCATTACCTGCCTCAAATATGCTCCATAATTTGCAACAAATATTCCTCATGGCCTTCCTAAGATCTTCTCCCCAATATGATTCAAATATGCTTCATAACCTGTCTCTGATCAGATCAATAAAATGTTGTAAGATCATATTTAAACTAGTTCCAAAATTTGGCATGGTCACTTTCTACATGAACCTTATCTAGAGAAGAACCCTTAGAAATTCTTCCAAGATCACATCTCAAAATAAGATATAAAAGACTTTTCCCAACAATGAAATTTTCTTCCAAGAAGAATATATCACATATTCAAGCCTTCATATTCCATAAGTGCACCTCCTCCTCCTTAGAGAACCCTAGAAAACCTTTAGAACCACTTCAAGAAAGACATCTTCAAATACCTCAGAAAATACTCAAGAGAACATATTCAAAATAACCTTAAAAACCCTTCAAGAGACACATCTTATAGTTTTCTTACAAGTGAGCACTTCCTAAGAGGATATCTCCAAGTGATGAATGAATGAGAAAATGAGAGTGAGCACCCTCTTATTTATAGTGTTTTTAAGTCACATTTATGAACCGACCTAACATTGTTCAATACCCTGGCAGGGCCAACCTAACACTCTAGAAAGGATGACCTAACACTTTATATCTTCTCAATCCTATGAAGTAGAAGGAGTGCCATATTGTTGGAATAATTAACCATCTAGACCTTAGTATTATGCCATTATTTGTTTTCCTAGGTGTTTAGAACTATCTTAGTTAGGCTACCTAGCACATTATTTTCCCACCTTGGTCAATTGTATCCACTATAGTGCCCTCCTATGCTTTAGTTCCATATTTTTCTATGCTTTTATGAGCTAGAGTGCTATTCTTCTTTATTCCATCTTTTATCCATGTTTGTGAGCTAAGGTAGCTTGATGCCTTCTTTTCACATGGATTAGGATGACCTAGTGTGCTAAGATGACTTGGGAAACCTTGTTGATTTTCTTCGTCAACATATTCCTTCCTTTTATCTTGAAAATCCTCCCACTAGTTGATTTTTGGTCACTCATTTTCAAGCTAGGACCACTTAGCCAATTCATGACCTTTCACTATGAGTTGGAGTGTGACACTTGCCATATAGCGGTATTTTGTTCTATTCTAAACCTACCACATGTGAGCTACTCAAGTTTCCTCCAAGGCATTCGAATTATGTCTATGAGATTATTTATATATTGTATTCTTATTGATGAATAATAATGGAAATTTACATCAATTTAGTTCTCTCTCTTATGTTTCTACTTCAATATTTCTTCTTCATTATGATAATCAGGGTAATTTTTAAGGGCGAAATTTCGCCAATTGGCTATTTTTTGGGCTTTTTTTCAAAAAATAAATTCGCTATTTGGTCATTTTTAGACTCTAATATCGCCTATATTTACATAAAATATGTTTTTTTATCATAATATTCGCCAAAATTTACATATTTCAGTAGTAAATTGTATGCTTCATATTTAATATTCGCCTATGTATCTATATACCTGTTTTTTTCAATCCAAAATAATCGCCTAGGATACTATACCTAAGTATAATATTAGAGTCCTTAAAAAATACCCTGATGATAATCTCTGTGTAAATTCTTGGTGAGGACTACTTTGTTCCTAGATCCTAGCTTGTGTAAATTCTTGCATGGTCTTGAACCTATTTAGAGTTTCTACACATATAGCATTGAAAATTTCTCGGAATAATATTTTTGACCATATACCATATGCTCCCATCTGAGCTATGTCTTCAGAGAAAAAGGCCTTCAAAGGCAGGGTATCCAAACCAGGCATCAATCACACAATATTTCCAACAATCTTCATGTTGGAAATCTACAGTCTTCCCTTTCCTTTGACATTAATGAAACCAATATTTCCAAAAATCTCCCCCTTTTTCATTGATGGAAACCCTTTATTCAAATCTGCAACAATCTTGTTATCAATCCCCTTGTCTACAACTCTCCTTGTGTCTACAATTTTTCCTTTGTTTGGAACTCTTCTCCTACCTGCAATTTCTCCCCCTTTGAAATCAATGGAAATGGGATTCTACCCTAAGCTTGTGCTTCTTCTCAAGCACTTAGTGGCAAGATGAGAGAGATTACAATCCTATATTATGTTTGAGATATTCAAATGTCCCTCTAGGAAGAGGTTTTGTGAAAATATCTACAATCTGTTCTTTGGTGGAAATGTATTCCAGCTTGACATTATGTTATTCTACTTTTTCTCTTAGGAAATGATAATTGATGGGAATATGCTTCGTCTTTGAGTGCATAAAAAGATTCTTTGAAAACAATTATGTGTTTTTGTTGTCACAGATGATTGAGATTGGATGATCATACTCTACTATGATATCCTTTAGTTTTTGGTTCATCCAAAGGAATATGTGCAGCATGATGTTGCTGCAATATATTCAGCTTATGTTGTTGATAAAGAAATTGAAGTTTGTTTCTTGCTCAATGATGACACCATAGTGTTAACAAGATAAAATGCTCCTCCACTTGTACTTTTCTTGTCATCAACATTTCATGCCCAATCTGTATTTGTATATATTGTTAGAGTGAATTATTTACCTCTTGAGTACCACAACCCAATGTCCAATGTTCCCTTTAGGTATATGAATATTATTTTTACTTCTTGCACACGTGTTTCCTTTAGTGTAGCTTGAAATATTGCAACCAATACTAATTATTGCATGATGTATGGCCTTGATGTTGTTACATACAGTAAGATGGCAATCATTGACCTATATAGTGTATGATATGCTTCTAGAGATTCATCATCTTTGCTCAATTTACAATTTGTGATCATGGGTGTATTGGTAGGTGCATAGTATTCCATTTTAAATTTCTTCAACATCTCTTTTATGTACTTGGTCTATGAAATGAATATGCCTTTTCTAGATTAAGTAATCTACAAACCCTAAAAGAATGATAATTCACCAAGCATGGACATCTCAAATTCCTTCTGCATTTCTTCTACAAACTCTTGGCTCATTTTGTCATTGTTACTTCCAAAAATGATATCATCTACATAAACCACAATAATTAATATATTTTGATTTTATGTTTTGATGTAGATATTGTTGTCTGCGACTCCTCTTTTGAATCCTTATTGTTGTAGATAGCTATCAAGTCTGGGGATTTCTTTAATCCATAGAGTGTTGTCTTCAATTTGCACACATGCTCTTTGTTCTCTGACAATTGAAACCCTTTTGGTTGTTCAATATACACTTCCTCTTCTATATATCCATTTAGAAAGGCCGACTTGACATCCAATAGATAGACTTGGAAGTTCTTAAAACAAGCAAATGCCAAAAATATTCTGATTTCTTCTAATCTTTCAACTTGAGCAAAACTTTCTTCAAAATCAATGCCTTCAACTTCAGAATAGCCTTTATAGACCAACCTTGCTTTATTTCTTACTACTTTCCCATCTTCATTAAACTTGTTTCTAAGGACCCATTTAGTGCCAATCACATTTTTGTATTTTGGTCTTGGAAAAAGTTCCTATTGGAACCTTTGGTTATTGTGTAACCTTACCTTATTGATTGAAGCGTGTCAACCATTCAAGGGAGCTGACCGCCAAGGAAGTCAAACGTTGAAGGGTGTTGACTACCGACTAAAATATGAATTAACTATGTCTACTTTGGGTCCTCTGACCCATTATTTATGAACGGTTATGGTTAGTTGTAACTAACTTGGTCTTGTGATTGTTGGGTTGGGATTCTACCCGAATCTTTTTATAGACGATCTCTTTGATCGTTCTATCATCACACTGAGGATCACATTGTTTGGATCAATACTCTTGATGATTTTAATTCATTATGCTTAAGTGAAAAGGTGTCCTTAGACACCACCACTCTTTGTTGTAAATCTTGTTACTCATTCTTGTTACTCTTGTGATAACAATTAAGTTCTTGTTGGTCATAATTTCCTATGTTTTTGCTTTCATTGTTGATGGAGTCTTTGAGAACATTGGCATAGCTTCTAGGATTTTATTCATTTTCCTTGCTTGCATTTTCTTCAGGTGTCTTCTAATTCTCATCATATCCAAGACCTATGTTGATGAATGGTGACCTTTGGTGAATGATGATTTCATCTAAAGTTTCAATTCTCTTCAACAAAATTTGTAATTGTGCAATTGACTTTTCAAATTTCTTTCTTAATGAGATAACTCCATACTATAGCTTATAACATATTTATTATATTTCCTTGAGTTGACTTCTCGCCACTTCTTCTATCCTTTTTCCCTCTTCTACTTGAGTCTTCAGGATGACAATTGTCCTTATCATGAACCTTCTTTCCATATTTATGTATTTGTTACCTCTACTTTATATTAATTTTATTCAAACAATACTTTATTTATTCTAAGAAACAAGTGAGTTTAACTTCAAGATTCACTTCTCCATCAATTTCTTCTTCTTCTTAATTTGATTTTTCATTCTGATTGTATTCATTTTCTTCTTCAGCGGGCTTTGTATCCATGGTCATGAATGGATATTCTTATTTATAAATATCTTGTAGCGTGTCCCAAATTTCTTTAGCTGATGTGCACTTATTTACCTTGATAATAACAAAATCTAGTGGGGTGCTCAATGTGGCTGCATCCATTGATTTTATATTGTATTCTCTTAACTCCTTTACAACTGCATCTATTGAAAAACTTGTCATGACTGAATCTCATATATTAGACCCACAAGCCATAAAATATCTCTTTATTCTCATACTCCATATTTACATAGTTTGTTCCATCAAACAAAGGAGCTCTACTGGTAGAGAGACCAAATTTCTCAAAATCCATATGTGCTCAAGATCTTCCTTCCAGTGGTTAAAGTGTTTCTGAAGGAACTTGCTATGATCCCAATTGTTAAACTTATGCTTATACTAGGGGGGGTGAATCAATATAATATACTTTTTCTTACTTTAAACATTCATCAATCATTCATTTATTTTGAAACAATAAATACACATAAACTCAAATCATAGTACATAGAATTTAACATGGAAACCCTTTTGGGAGTAAAACCACAAAACTTATCTTTATATATTCATGTAGGACCCAACCTACTATTACAAAGTTTGTAAGAAACATCTTATTGGAGACACCGAACCCCTCAAATGAGCGCCAAGTCAACAATATGTAGGCACCAACCTACTAGAGAAACCAATCTCCTCAACTAGGCACCAAATCAACAATATGTAAGCACCAACCTACTGAAGAATCAAGTACAATAATGCTGGCATAATAACCTCAAAAATTACCTCATAATTATCTTCAAATATGCTTCATAACCTACCTCACATCTGCTACAAATATTCTTCATAACCTGCTCATATTTGCTCCATAATCTGCTACAAATCTGCTTCATAGCTTGCCTTGGATCTGCTCCAAAATATGATTCCAATCTACTTCATAACCTACCGCGGATGTGCTCCATAATATGTTGTAATATCATCTTTAAAACAGTTCCAAAATCTGGCATGGTCACCTTCTACATGAGCCTCATCCAGAGAAGACCCTTAGAAAATCTTCCAAGATCACATCTCAAAGCAAGCTATAAAATACTCTCCCTAGCAGTGAAAGTTTCCAGTAGTGAAAGTTTCATCTAAGAAGAATAGATCAAATCTCCATGCCTTTCCCTTCCATAAGTGTGCCTCCTCCTCCTCCTATAAAAACTTTAGAACACTTCAAGGAATACATCTTCAAATACCCCATAAAATATTCAAGAGAACATCTTCAAAATATCCTCAAAACCCTTTCAAGATACACATCTTCTAGTCTTCTTACAAATGCACACTTCCTAAGAGGTGATCTCCAAGTGATGAATGAATGATCCAATGAGAGTGACAACCCTCTTATGAATGAATTAGCCAATGAGAGTGAAAATCCTCTTATTTATAGTGTTTTTAAAATCACCTTTATGGGCTGACCTAACATTGTTCAATGTCCTAGCAAGGCTAACCTAACACACTGGAAGGGCTATTTAACACTACATATCTCTCCAATGCTATGGATTTAGAGGGAGTGCCATATACCATTGGAAAGGTATTGGAATAAAATTTTAAACCATATATCATATTCTCCCATATGGGATAGGTATTCAAAGGAAAAAGGCCTTCAAAGATATGGTATCCAAACTAGGCATCAATTACACAATATTTCCAAATCTTACAATCTTTATCTTGGACATCTGCAGTCTCTCCTTGTCTTTAACATCGATGACAACAATATTTCCAATAGATAATTCAAAGCTAAGTTTTTACCAATTTTCAAAATTGGCCTACCTTCACCATGGACCAAGGACCTAAGATTTATTGGAGACAAAACATAATATGAAGACCTCAAAGCTTGTTAAAGTGACATGAAGAAATTTGAAGATGAAAATCAACTACTCTTGAGAAAGAAAATAATTAATTTGTTATTTTTAGATATTAATATCTTATCTTTACTCAAAGGACTATTCAAAATTTAACCCCCCATCTCATATCAATTATATTTTGAGTTGGGCATCGATTATAGAAGGATGTTTCATTTTTCTCATCCAATCGCTCAAGAATGGAGAAATATTTTAAGATATCAACCACCCAAACATCAATCACGGATAGAAAAGAGAGTTTCATATTCAACACCACAAAGGAAATCAAGTCTTCCAAAAAAAGTCATAATTAGTGAAAGAGCAACAACTAGAACCCTAGCTCTCACATAAGCTTTCCATGTCGAAGAAGATCGAGACGATTTCTATTAGACATTATCTATTTTCCAGGTATGCAATCCATGCGTATGAGTGGAATGGAAGTGAATTTCAAGGATATTTATCCAAAGAAGTTTGTGAAGGAAAAGGTCGGCTAGGGAAAAACCAAAAGATTGATATTTTTTATTTTGTTGATAGTATGTTGAAGTCATGAGAGACTTGTGAAAACTTTACTACATAGTTTTGATAATGGAAAAGAGGATTCATCCCTCTATTATTTCAAGTTTTAAAATCCTCTTCGTTTAATCATAACCATGTTTCTCAGTTGTTTTATTGTTGTTAATGAGAATAATTGAAAGGGTAGCTATTTAATAAATGCTCAACTTGCTCAATATTTCTTTATATATTTGTCGTTTCATATTCTGAATCTCATTTGATGTATGTTTTCTCATGAAAGATATTTATATTTGCATGGTGTTTTATCAGATGAAATACAAATGAAAGGATTGTCAATGTATTAAAGTTAAATATTTTTAGAGTGCCCACGTAGTTTATTACTCCACTTTATATGATCTTGAACATTGAATTTTTTTTTCATTGATGCATGCTGAAAATAGCTTATCACTTTGCAAAGTCAGGTTGATAGTTGCAAGCTTTTCTTCTGAAGTTTGTTCCTTGGGTTTCCTTCCTCCATAGGTATTTTAACTTTATTTGTTTTGTTTCAGATATTACTTGCTAGTATTTGAGAGTACCTCTATATTTATGCCATATCATTTATCTTGATATCTTGGAATAGTGAGATTACGGTGCCCTCTTGAAATTGATAAGCTATATATATATATATATGTTCCTCACATTAGTTATCATACTTTGCATGATGTTCCCTTTGTATTTTTCTATATAAAATGATTAGTATTGAATATCTTATGCACGAGGGTTACCCCTTCTATCTATTGGAGATTTCATGTTAGCTTAAATATGGGAAGTAATACTACTAATTCCATAGGATGCTTTGGCATTGTTCCCTTTCTAGGAATATATTAAGGTACAACATCCGAACTGGCAATATTGCCAGGGAACAAAATTTGGATTTTTATTCCCTAGGAAATTATAATGAAATATTTTTGTTCCTAGAAGATGAACTAGAGTAGAATGATTGACATTTGAGTTTATTGTAAAAACATTATTGAGTATATTATTCACCTAGTGACTTCACTTTATTAAGTTGGAGTGAAGAAGACATATCATGTATTTTTCAAGTCCTAAAATTTTTCCAGCTTATGCCAACCTAGAAAGATAAATTAGAAAAAGTAACATGTAGTGTGGGTCTAGTTCTACACCTTCTGAAAATTTCTCGTCAAAATATTTCCCTTCCCTAAGGGAGAATACTTTGAGAATTTACCCATATTTGGTAAATCCAGAATCTCATACCTGTGTTTTACCACACCTAATGGTTAATACACAACCAACGAACCCATGGCTTGATGCTAGATATGTAGTAGCCCTTAGACTTCCATCCAATTTCTCTTACATGAATGAGAATTACTTAAATCTTTTACCTAAGTTTAATGGTGAAAATAAAGTCTTCGTCGAAGATCATGTACTTGCATTCCAAAATTGTACTAGAAACTTATCTATTGAACATGAAGATGTGTATCTCAAGATTTTTTCCCAAATATTAGAAGGAGAGGCACAAAAGTGGTTCATAAATATACCTACAAATTTTATATGGATGTGGGAAACATTTCATACTACCTTCGCGAATAATTGGGGAGGATAAGAGACATCATCAATATCATCTCACAGAGTTCACTTCTTTGAAAAAGAGAAATGGCGAAATGATTCTAGAATTTAACAAGCATTTCAACAAAATGTACAATAAAATTCATGAAGGAATAAGACCATCCCAATCAAATACCAAAGTAACTTATTCCCCAACCCATGATTCTGACTCATTATCATTCTAAGTGAAAGAAGGTCAACAAATTTAGAAAATATGTAGAGAGTAACTATCAATGTTGAAGGCAATATGTTTGTATTTGGAAAAATCAAGATGAAAGGCAACAGTGGATAAAAGAAGAAACAATGAGAGGGGGTTCCCATGGAGGCATCTTCATAAAATCCTCAAGAAACAAAGACTGATGATATGACAAATTTGATCAAGGCCTTGTCAAATAAAATCACCAAGTTAGAAATGGGAAGTAAATAATTTGGACAAGTGCCACAAGTTGTTTATCCAAGAGACCCTCTAAACTTATAGGTAAGAATTCAAGTCCCTTTTAGATGGAAATTTAACCCGTGTCTATTATCAAGAGAAAGAAAAGAAAAATATCCTATGGTTCAACCTTTTTTTATGAATAATAATATAATTGATGAAAGGAGTGTGGAGGACACAATTGATCAAGATTTGTTTGAATATCATGATGCCCTTCCAAACATGAATTGGATAGAAGGGGAATATGAATACATGCATATTACACAAGAGGATTATCAAGAGTCACTAGAAATAAATAATCAATTTTGTGATATAGCTAGAGAAGAAGCTAAGCATTTGTGATCGGATCCATATAGGGTTTTTCCAAGCACATTGCAAGCTAAATTGCAACACAAATATAATCTTTGACCATAGACTAATTAAAAACCATAGTCAAAATCTCAACCAACAACTCATAAATAAGTGCAAGCAAGAGTGGAAAATGGAGGAAACAAACGAATGAAAAGAAAGGAGGGTGGCTAGCCTTTGGGATCAAAAGAAAAAGGTAAAGATACAAAAATACTGGTACACTCAGTCTCGCCTTCATTTTCCTTAACTCATGAGCTAAGTAAAGATACCAATTCCTCTCATGGAGTTAATGAAAAATCCCATGTTTAAATACATGATATAGCGAAGTTTGTAAACACCCATGTTATTGGCGTTCATATTGATACCATAAATATGCAAGATGATACGGTCCCATAGGTATTGGTAGTCCTCATTTGGAGTATAGAGGTAATACCATACCACCATTCTATATCAGTTTGACTATACATGATCACTTGTTACATAATTGCATGTTAGATTTAGGGGCTCCACACAATCTCATTCCCAAAGAGATCATGGATAAGTTGGGTCCAAACATCACAAGACCATATAAAGACTTATATTCCTTTCATTCTAACAAATTCAAATTTTTAGGAATGATCAATGATCTTATGGTAAATCTAGCTTATATACCACATATGAATGTTATGATGGATGTGGTAGTGGATGATGTACATATAAGTTATGGGATGTTATTTTCTAGATCATGGGGAGAAAAGATGGGAGGAACCTTACAATTGGATATATCATATGCCACCATACCATTGTTTGAAGAATAGACTAGAAGGTCATATTGAGAACTAAATTTTGCATACATGATTAGTGACCCAAAGAACCCATGTAATTTTCCATTATATGAAGTTGGTGACAATGTGGGAAATTACATATTTCAATTTTGTGTGGTTGATGAATATCAACTCAAAAAGTAACAAGAGGTGATTGTCCAATCCCTTGAAAACAATGGAGTTTGGAAAAATGTGTTTTGATAAAGTTTTTGCAAAGGAGGGGTCAAGCACTGGAATCTTATTCATCTCTCCTTTAGGGGAGAAAAATCCTTTATTCTATAAACTCAAGTTTGAAGTTACCAACAACATAGAAGAATATGAAGCATTGGTACTAGGACTAGAATCAACTTGAAGGATGAAAGTTGTAAATATATGTATATATGGTGACTCTGAACTAGTGGTAAAGTAAGTTAGTAACCAATGCCAACCAAGCATCCTAGGATGAGAACATACAGAAATCAGGTTTGGGTTTTGTCTGATAATTTTTTCCTAACTGTAAATATTACTGCAATTCCTAGGAGTTTAAATAGATTACTTAATTCCTTAGCAGTTGTTGCAAGCGTTTTCAAAGCGTCAAGTGTATCACAATTAAGGTATGAAGTTGAGGTTTTGTGCAGGATTTCCATACCATACATCATTAAGCATTGGCAGGTTTTGAGGATGACCAACAAATCAAAATATTCCTCAAGGTGATACAGGAATTCTCCACCACACATGTTGACTTGGAGGAGGAGTCAGATGATGCAGAAGAGATAAGTGGAAGAAGTTCTGAAAATGATTACAAAGGTTCAAATTTTATTGGAAACCATGAGATTGTGCAACTGAAAAATAATTCTAGCCCTTAAGGATTGATCCCTTTGGAAACAAAATTCGATCAGAAAGACATGACAGTTAAATCAATAATATAGCCTCAAGCTAGGGATATTGAAAATGTGAATATCGGAACTCCTAAGCAACCCAAAATTGTGAAGTTATCCACATCTATTCCCATTGCTCAGAAACAAAAGTATGTAGAATTTTTCAAAACATATAGCGATATATTTGCATGGAGTTATGAGGATATGAAAATATATGATAGGTATATCATTGAGCATCGAATCCCTCTCAAAGAAAAGGCTAAACCATTTTGTTGGAAGATGAGAAGTTAATCTTTTATTGTTTCCCATTATTGAAAAGTAAGTGAAGAAATTTTAGATGCAAATATTATCATCCCTCTAAGATATTCGTAGTGGGTAGCATACTTGGTTCCTGTTGGGAAGAAAAATAAAGAAATTTGGATATGTGTGGAATTTAGGAACCTAAATAAAGTTTCTCTCAAGGAAAAATACCCATTCCTAAAGATGACCACATTTTTCAGAAGGAAGATGGATCCCAGAGAATATCTATGATGGATAGATTCTCTTGGCATAATCAAGTAGCATTCCACAAGGTTGATCGACATAAAATCACATTCACTACTATGTGGGGTAAATTCATGTATGACAAATGCCCCTCAGATTAATGAATGGTGAGGCCACCTTCCAGAGAACAATGGGCATTGATTTGTCAGATGAAAAGGATAGATTTATTGTGATTTATCTTGATGGTATGATAGGTTTTTCAAAATCAGATGAAGAGCATCAGGCCAACTTACAACAAGTTTTCAGCAAATGAATAAAATATGGTTTGTCTCTAAATCCCCCAAACAAAAAAAAAATCTATGATGGAAATAAAGTTGCTAGGAAACACCATTTCGAGGGGAGTAAGATTTGATCCAAAGAGAGTAGAAGGTATTCAAATAATTAAATTCTCATGACATAAAAAGGATGTACAATCAATTAATGGAAAAAAAAAATCTTTGAATATTTATTTTGAATTTTGTTGAAATTGTCAAAGAAATAACTAACATGTTGAAGAAAGGAAGTGAGATTAAATGGACATAGTTAGCCACGAGTTATTTTCATCAAATCAAGAAATATATTGGAGAATATATAGTGCTGGTAAGTCTTGATTACACCAAGTACTTTCTTTTTTTCCCATTTGTTTTAGAACACATCATTTCTATTATATTATTTAATAGAAAAATGATGAGGGGTTTGAGCAATCGATTTCATTTTTTAGTAGATCCCTAAGAGATGTAGAATTCATATATAATATCATTGAGATATAGGCTTCCTCATTGGAAAAATCACTAAAGGCCTTACATGTATACATCTTGCAATTGAAGTTAAGAGCTTATGTTCGACACTCAGCTATGAAAGATAGCCTTGGATAGCAAGACAGTGATGGAAAGAAGGGGAAATGAATATCCAAAATATAGGAGTATTACCTTGAGATAAAACACAAAAATATAATCAAAGGTCAAGGGATGGCTAAGCTAATGGCGGAGTCCAATTACAAAGCACTAGGTATCAATGCCTTGAGTGATGTACTTCAAGGAGAGACCTCACAAATTGCACTAAATGAGGTTAAGGAAATATTTTAAAATCTCCTTGGTACAAGGACATCATTTATTATTTGTAAAATCTCTAGTGTCCTGCTCATTTAGATAAATCTCGAACCATGGAACTAAAGCTTCATTCAAATAAATATTTTATTATTGATAAAAATATGTATTAGAAAGGCCATAGCTGAATTTTATTTAATTGTATCATTGAAGAATAAACTGACACTCTGATTTTTTAAATACAAAGTGGGATTTGCATAGAGAATTATGCTTGGAAAGCAACTACTCACAAAATCTTGAGAAGTGGTTTCTATTGGCCAACAGTATTCCCTTAGGTGAACAAGAAGGTAATGGCATGCATGAAATGCCAATTGTTTGTTGGAAAGAAAAATTTCACCCCTCTACCATTGAAACCTATTTGAGTTCAATCCCCATTTCAACAATGGGGTTTAGACTTTATGGAAAAATCCATCCTACTTCCAATGGAAAGCATAGATGGATTTTGATGGCTACTGACTATTTTACCAAATGGGTAGAATCCATTCCATTTAGAAATGCCATAGATATCGTTGTGATAAATTTTTTGCAAGAAAATATCGTTATTAGGTTTAGTTGTTTAACAAATATTATAATTAATAATGTGAAAGGCTTTGCGTTCGTCGCCATGATCAAATTTTTTCAAAAATACAACATAATCTTTGGTCATTCCATGACTTATTACCCATAAGGATATGGCTTAGCATAATATTCAAAAAAGAATTTAATGAAAATCATTAAGAAGATGTTGTGGGATAGGAAAATAGCATGGGACTATTAATTAAAGTATGTTGCATGGGATTACAAGGTCAGTAATAAGAGATCAACATGTACCTATCTTTTCCAATTAGTATATGGTACTAATTTTATTCTGCATGTCCATATAGGAGTTCCTGTGATGAAATTACTACAATATATACAAGAGGAATTGAATGATATGTAGAGATGGATCAATCATCTTATCCATGTGTAGAAAGATAGGGAGTTGGTATATGATAGGCTCAAATTATATCAGGATAGAATGAAGGCTTTGTTTGACAAGAAAACTAAGGATAGAGTGTTCAACCAAGGTGATTTAGTCCTCAATTGGGACAACAAAAGAGAAGACTGAGGTAAACATGGGAAATCAGATCACCTTTGGTTGGGACCTTTTAGAATAAAAGTTGTTGAAGGCCCTAACTATTATTCCTTACAGAACCTGGAGGGTGAAATTTTAGGAGCACCAAAATTAAACGAGCAATTTCTAAAGCATTTTTCATGTATTGGAAATGTTTTGAAAACAACCATCATTGTACATACTCACATTTTCTTTTTATTTAGTTATGTTTCATTCAATGTCATGAATTTACTTCTTTCAGCTATCTCTATTTTTTCCAAAAATAAAAATGAAATAAAAAAAGAAGAAACTCAAAGCAAATTTTAAAGCATGGTTGGCGTTTGTTGAACTAAGATAAATAATTTACACACATAAAGTTGCCAAACTATTAAATCTTGAATAGTATTAATTAAATATGGTATCATTGCAAGAAATTTGTCTTTCCAAATCTTGAATATCTTACAACCCTAATCCATGTAGTTTGATGCATCGTGAGGAGAAAGAAAGTAAAGGAGGAAAAGGGTTGGCATGGTCAAGAGGAAGACAAATTGAGAATTGATAACCTAGTTGACCATTGAGAAAGGTTGAAATAGGATGAAGAGATAGAAGCTCTTTAGAGAGATTGTCAAAAGGACTCGGATTCGACATTTCATGTTTCATAAACAAGTCCCATCCCATAAAAAATTGAAGAAGAAAAGTGGGGAATGTAGTTATCTACATCGGGGTTATGGATGCTCACTAGAAACTTAGCAAGGTCTGTAAGACCGGGGCATGGAAAATTTTAGGGGCTAATCTTATCCCATGGGCTAAATTTAGGGGTTTTAAATTTTTAATGGGCTAATTTTTTATTAAGCACCCGTTAGTTATGATTAGCCCACATTTTATTTACTTATTTTTAATGAATAGGAGGTTAGCCTCATCGAATTTAGAAAGGGGAGCCAAGATAAAACAATTTAGCCCTTCTAAATATGGATTTAAACCTATGTTAGCCCACAAAATCACTAGGTAGCTCACATTCACCCCTGATTTCCAGAAATGCCAATTTCTAGGGGTTCTTTCACCTTCTATCAATCATGGAAATCGAAGTCGAAGTTACATTCATCCATATTTTATGGGTTGAATCTCGTTTTGCAAGTTTCTTAATGTCCACATGATGTGGGAAGTTGATATTTACCATAAGGTATTATAGTGACCCATTTGCATTTAGGAGAGTTCTAAATCCCATCACCTCAGATCCAAAGTTTCCCTAAAAAGCATGGGGATTGTGAAGCTTGCGATTGATAATGCAGCAATAACATTTTTGTGGGTGTTTGGGGCATCATGCTTGGGGGATGGGACTTAATTTATAGCCATGTAATTGGGCATGGACGGGGCCATGACTTGCCAAGGAGAAACTTGCCAAAATATTCGCCAATATTTTACAAAGTTTTACAATTTAGTGAAATATTTGCCAAGAATTTACAAAGTTATATAATTCAATGAGAGGATAAAAAAAATTATATATACATAATATAACATTGAGAAAATAGCCTTCATATTTTCATATATATCATAGGGATTCTCCCATTTATTATACATAGAAATTTAGGGGGGATTCTTAAAATTTTCCTTGGACCGAGGTGACTCTAATGGGGCTATGGATGATCACAGGAAGTGGAGCAACACTGCAAATCTAGAAAGTAAGAATCAAATCTACATTCCCAAATGCATATATTTCAGGTTTCATAAACAAGCCTCATCCCATGACAACTCGAAGAAGAAAAGTGGGGAATGCAGATATCTATACCAAGGCTATGGATGCTTGTTGGAAATGTAGCAAGGTCCGTGAGACTAGGGTGACTCCATTCAAGTTATGGATGCTCACAGGTAGTGGAGCAAC
This sequence comes from Larix kaempferi, assembly GCA_027924585.1. Lineage (NCBI taxonomy): Eukaryota > Viridiplantae > Streptophyta > Pinopsida > Pinales > Pinaceae > Larix > Larix kaempferi. The sequence continues at coordinate 504,134 of BSBM01000969.1, read as the reverse complement.
ACCATGAAGCAAGAAAAAGAGGAGAAAATAATATATATAATCATGATATCAAAAAGCTAGTAATAGTGAAATTTCTAACAAGACTTTGATAGCTTCCATCTATAACCTCAATCCCTCTTCTTGATTAGTGTCAATTATGGGATCTAACCTATGAGTGTATTCCTGAAGAGGCAAAGAAGCTTAGAGGGATCAGGGAAAACTTGTTAACAAGGTGGAGCGAAAATATTCTAGTAGCTAAGTCCTAAACCAATTATGACTTTCATCAATATTTAACAACATGACAAAATGCATGTAAAATATTAGAAAGATTATTTGTTTCAAGAAACATTCTAACATGTTTTATCATTTGGTTTCATTATCAAACAAAATGATAAGAGAGGTTAAATGATGCTTAAAAAAGAAATTAGAAATGCACTTGACTTCATCAATCATTTATATTTTTGGATCTTATTCATTAATACATTTTATTGCATAGAGGTATTGTTGTTTTTATTATACATGAGAATCACTAGAAATCAACAATCAAATCTAAGGAAAAGATTATAACATGAAAAATATGTATTATATAAAGGGATCTTTTCACCTAACATTTTCTTTGGCACGGGGCAAAAAGATGTTCCACAAACAACCAAAGTTGTGTATACATATCAAAATTATAGGATCGATTTCAGACAAAAAGGAGAGAGAAGATTTATACGTAATAAATTAAAAGTAGTAAGCATGAAGAGTGGAAATTTTATATCATCAATACTATCACTGTGGACAATTAGCTCTCCCTTATTATCGGTATAAGTCTTTTCCTTCAAACTAGAGCACTAGGAATCATACAATATCACCCATATTTCTACCACAAAGGTGGCCAAGATGAGAAGCATATTTTTTAAATCAATAATTGGATTTGTCCATGGTACAGATCAACTTGGATAATGACCATAATAATTTGAGGTGATGTGCAAAGCGTGTTAAGGGGTCATGTTAAAATATTTCACACAAGGCCACAAGTATAGATTAGTTTATCTAAACCAAGAATGACTCCACACTGAATGGATAAAGGCACTAGATCTATAATTCTCGATGCCTCCACTAGAAGCATCACCCCCCAAGTTGGAGCCAAATGTTGTAACTAAGTGTAAAAAATCAAAATATAACCATGTTTGATTTCAATTTGATTCTCAAATTATGGATTAAAGTGTAAAAATCCAAGCAAAATGTTGTAACTAAGTGTAAAAATTAAAAATATAACCATGTTTGATTTCAATTTGATCCACAAATTATGGCTTAAAGTGTAAAAATCCAACAAAACAAATGCATGATATCCCACCACTGATAATCCATCCAATCCAATAGTCATAAACCATTTCAAGCACACAAGTGATTGATTTTTAAACAACATATATGCACTTGAAATATTGGACAAATGGTGATTGTATCTAACGATGTGGGATAATTTCACGTGGAGAGTTGTGAGGTAGTTAATATGTGTTTTTGCATTTGAAATATCAAACAACAACTGTCCAAGTTGATCTAATGACATAGGATCATTTCAGGAAAAAAGTTGCACAAAGACTTACATCAACCATGGAACCCGAAATGTATAGGGTATCGACACATGGAGGTTGTGCTCAAAGAGGAACCCACCATAGAACACGATAAAGGGAAGTATTTATAAAATAATAACTAGTATCCACGATATAGAATATTAGATGAATTAAGGATCTGATGTGGAATTCGTACTTTGGTTATTGTCTTAATTAATTCATATCTTGTAGGCAATTTTAGTCATGTCCACATTTAATTGGTTATCTTGGGAATTATAGGTTAAAGATGGTGTTGGAAATAAACCTTTAAAATTTTCTTCAATTCACCATATAAACAACAAGCTCCACTGACCAGAAATAAGCATTGTAAGTTAAGTTGGGAAGGTTGTTCACTTAATTTGGGACATGTGCTCAAGAAGGTAGACTCAACACGTTTATCCTTTACATTACTTTAATTGTTACTGGAATTCATAGGAGTGGGATTTGTATTCACCTTCAATTGGACCCAAGAAGGAAACTTGCATTTCCTATTGGTTCGACTTAGTCACCTTCTTAATCAAACAACCTTGTAGACTTGTATGAATATTTTTTACGCCAAAGTTGTTTGGGGTTTCATATACATTATGAGAAGTGATGCCTAATAAATATACTTGGATGGTAAGGATAGGATATCTATTTTTTCAAGTGGCATTTCTCAGTCTATTGTATCAACCACCTTTCATGCACCTGATTTTGTGGCCGAATGCGTCCATTGTTACAATCCCTTAACTAGGATAGTGGTTTCGATTGATGGTATGAGGGAATTTTTTTCAGTTACAGCTAAATCTCTATCAGCCATGTTAGGTCTTCCCTAGATTGAAAAAAATTTGAACAAGGAAGAGAAAACTTCTAGATTTTCTAAGCTACCATACGACACAAAGAAGGAAATTGTCCAAGATTCCCTTGTTGAAGGAAGTTCTTTAACTGAATTCTCCTTTCCCTTATAAAGTCATATTTTCTCAAAAGAGTCTCTAAGAATGATAGTAGCATTGGCATATGTATTTGGTTATGATGATGATTCCATGGTTTGGGATTAATTGATTCAATCACTTTTGTTTCTAATTCATCAGCTATCATTTTTTGCCATATTGAATTAGTGTCGCAGTATATCCATGAGTAGATTTGTGCTTTCCATGACCTTAAATCTTTTAGGTACCAATCATATTTGGCCTATCTTTTTCTTTATTTCCAACCTAATATCTGTCAACATTTAAATTGAAAAGCCTAAATAAGGAGGGTCAACAACTCCCTATAGTTGACAAGACCAAAGAGGTGGTAAATTATCATTATAAGGGTGGACATAAGATTTTCATTGATTTATTTATTTCACATGAACACACTATATATCATGGTAAATATCCTTCGGTGATTCCTAAAGAGTTTAGGGAAATTCTCTAGTTAATCCCCAAGACTAGACTTGGTGACTAGTTCCTTTTCAAATATCATACAATAATAAGGGATTATGGTTGTGAAGATCATCCCTATCTATTACTAGTACTTATTCCCCCTTTATTATTTGCATTAGAATTTATCAAGAAAATGTTTCCTTCAGATTACTTACATATTGATTCAAAGAACCATAATACAACTTTTATAGTACCTTGCCAAATTTTCTCTCTCATTGTCAAACATTGATCTACCCTCGGAGATGTAAATAGTACTCTACATGCTTTTGAACTTGAACAAGGGATGATATGGCATTATGAGCCTTACCACATAATTTCTAAGAAAATGGAAATGTTAAAATCCTTGTCATACATATATCACATAAGAACTAAAGAGGAAATGATGGGTAACGAAGACTCTTGGGAAGAAGTGCAAAGTTTCATGTGTCTGCAATATATTACAGATGAGAAAATTAAGGACGAAAATCCTCATCCTCTGATCTTGTTTCAATTAAATTGGTCAAAATTGAAGATGACAATTATGGATCCAGTGCAGATAAATCAACGAAAGCAAAAAAACGAATCGCAAGTATAGAGGATACAGGAGCCATATAGGAGCAACAATGTCTCATCCATCGAAGTAGGATAAATGGGCCTCTAAGATGTCCTATAAAAAAAACACAGTGAAGTCACGAGCAAGAGGAAAGAAATAAAGGAAAAAGGAAAGCCTGAGATTTGTCTGAGTGAGCTTGAGTCCAAAAAAGCAAAGGCATTAGAGCGAGCTACATAGGTTGTTTCTATGTCTCAAGGTAATACAGAACTAGAGCAATAGGTGTTGTCTAATGAGGTGAATACTCTTCTATAGGATTTGGAGACATCGAGCAACTAGGAGACAGTGATACAGGTGACTTTGTATACCACGCCCATGTCTCAGGAATTTTTCAAGGCTAAAGGCTTAAATCACTTGAAGTCTTATTATCGTACTCAAGAATTATTAAGTGGAGGCATGACCCCAAGGTTCTTAGCCTCGAAGGACCGTGAAAAGATCAATTCAATTTATTAGTTTTGCAACGGATACTACACTGAATAAAGACAAGTACAAAACCATAGTGGTTTGGTTGACTTGAACCAGGTAAACATCATGGACATGATTGAATGGAATAGGAAACATGGGAGATGGTATCAAAGAATTTGATCCATTCTATAGTGAATGTGAAAAAGACGCAGAGCTTGGTGGTCAATTTGGGGAAGTAGCTAAAGCATGAAAGAATAATCAACATGTCCAAGACCACCAGAATGAAGGAACTCAAGGGAAAGATTGTAGCTTTAGTGAGCACCACAAACATAGCAATGAGTGTTAATGGTTTATTAGACTCGAAGGAAACATAGATCAAAATACTAAAGACCAAGGTAAAAATCCCTTTGTCTAAACACGTTAAGTTGATGGAGCTCATTACTGCTAATGAAGAAAGAGATGCCATAATATTGGAGAAGGCAAAGCTAAAAGATCAAAATTCTTGTCTCATGTCGAAAATTGATGAATTATTAAAAGGAAAGACCAATATGAAGAAGAGCATGTAAAAGAAGTGTAGAAATTGCAGTGAGAACTCATAAAAAGGGAGCTCAAAACAAACCTTTATCTAAGTTGTTCCAAATCGCTAATAATTAATATGTTGACGATAAGTTAATTGATATTTTAGAAATCAAGGAAAATGTCGATGAATTATTGGAAAATCTCACCACCTACAAAACGAAAGTCACGGAGTTGTCTACAATAATGCAACTGGTGTGAACATAAAAGAAAGTGGAGGAGGACAAGGTGGAAAATTTGCACAAAGTGTTGAAACGAAGGGACAACAAGGTCCAAGACTTGCAATCCTAGATATCTCAAAAGGATTCTAGCATCAAGATGTTGAATCTAACACAAGAATGATTGAAGAAGTCACTCCACAATAGATTCCCTAAAGACAATTTCTTGTTGATTCCAAATATGAGATTTGGAATCGTATTTTTAATCAAATTCACAAGTTTAAACCCACTTTTAAATTTTATCATTTAGCAAATTCCAGCTTAGTAAAGAATGCATGGCTTGACATTAATAAATAGTAGACTAATGTCATTGATAAGGAAGAGGATACAAATTTGTTCATTGAATTTTTGAATTGTATGCCATAGGAAAAATTAACAGTGATTGGGTTCAAAGACTAGTTCGAGATGATTATGAACATCCAAAAGGTGTTCACAAAGAAGGAATATATCATAGCTACATGGGAGAAGTTCACACAATTTAACAAGGCATACAGATAATTCAAAGCTCAGCTTTCACCAATTTGAAAAATTGGCCTACCCTAAGATTGCTCAGGGATGAACCATATTACGAAGACCTCAAAACTTGTCAAAGTGAAATAAGAAATTTGAGGATGAAAATCAACCACTCTCAAGCAAGAAAATGACTGATTTGTTATTTTCATATTCTAGTATCTTGGATTTACTCAAAGGATTGTTCAAAATTCAACCTCCCATCTCCTAACAATTATATTCTATGTTGGACTTCAATTATAGAAGGATTCTACATTTTTCTCATCTAGTCAGTAAAAAATGGAACAATATCTTAAGATACCGACTTAAATGCTGATCACGACTAGAAATGGGATATTCATCTTCAACACTGTAAGGGAAATCGAACCATAAAAATAACTAAAGTCAAAACTAATCAAAGACTAATAGCTAGCACCCTAGCTCTCACATAACTATTCAAAAGTCAACCTCGACCCATTTCATATCAATTATATTCCTAGTTGGACATTGCCTATAGAAAGGATGCTACATTTTTATCATCTAGTTGGTCAAGAATGGAGAAATATTTTGGGATATCGACCCAAATGTCCAACATGACTAGACAAGGGAGATTCATCTTCAACACCAAAGAGGAAATCCATCCATCAAAAGAACTAAAGTTAAAATTAATGAAAGAGTGAAAACTAACATCCAATCTCTCACATAAATATTTCCACGTTGAAGAAGATAGATATGATTTCTATTAGATATGATCTAATTTTGGGGCATGCAATCCACGCTGATGAGCGGAATGGTGGTGGACTTCAAGGTTATTTAGCATAGTAAATTTGTGAAAGAAAAGGTAAGATGGGGAAGAACCAAAAAAATGATGTTTTATAGTTTGTTGGTAGTCTATTTAAGTCATGAGAGACTTGCGAAAACTTTACTACACAATTTTGATAATTGACAAGAGGATTCATCCCTTCTTTATTTCATGTTTGTAAACCATCTTTGTGTATTCATAACCATGTTTGTCAATTGTTTTATTGTTGTTAATGAGAATAGTTGGAAGGGTAGAGATTTGATGAATGTTTGACTTGCCTAGTATTTCATTATATATTTTCCGTTCAAGATTCGTGAATCTCATTTGATGTATGTTTTCTCATGAATGATAGTTATGATCGCATAGTGTTATATTAGATGAAATCCAAATGAAAGGAGTGCCAATGTGTTAAAGGTGAATTTTTTCACAGTGACCTGATATTTTATTACTCCACTATACATGATCATTAAAATTAAATTCTTTTGTTTACATTGATGCATGTTGAAAATAGATGTCAATTTGCAAGATTAGGTTGATGTTTGCAAGCTTTTATTCTAAATTTATGTGCCTTGGATTTCCTTCCTCCATAGGTATCTTAAATTTATTTGTTCTATTTCATATATTACTTGCTAGTTTTTGAAAGTACCTCTATATTTTTTCCATCTCTTTTATATTGATATCTTGGAATAACGAGATTATGGTGCCTTCTTGAAATTGATAAGTTGTTTATATGTTCCTCACATTAGTCATCATACTTTGATGAAGTTCCCTTTATATTGTTCTACATAAAATGATTAGTATTGAATATCTTATTGTAAAAAACTTATTGAGTATGTTATTCATCTAGAAACTTTAATTTATTAAGTTGGAGTGAAGAAGAAATACCAAGTCGTTTTCAAGTTCTGAACTTTTCCAGTTTATGCCAACCCAAAAATATTAATTAGAAAAAGTAACCTACATACCATTAATGTGTAGATTCAAGAGGAGAACTAACATGAGAAGGATAAGGTGTATATGTTTGACTAGTGGATAGAAGAGTTAGTAAAGGGCCTGGAGACTTTTGAAAAAATGTTTCCATTGCTAAAGACCACGTTTTTTAATGTCAAGACTCCTCACCATTATTATGGTAGATTAGGTTAAGCATAGAGTTCAAATAGTGTAGTTGGGAGAGAAGGTGATTCAACTAGATAACTAACAAGAGGAGAGGTTCATGTAGATGATGATTCAACTGCACCAATAATTGGAAAAGAATGAGGAGGTGATGGACAAGTTATAGGAAGATGCACAAGAGACCAAGGAAGCAAAGGAACATTCCATTTCTATTGTAGATTCTACCACCATGATCGAGACAAGAATGGTAATCTCACTTTCCATAGACCTATCTCAAGAGCACTTGGGTAATTTTGAAAATCATACCAGAAGCATTAGTTCCAAGTTATTAAGATAGATGAGATACGATGGTAAAGGACTAGGAAAGAGAATTCAAAGCATAATAAGCCCCATTGTATTTGAATCAATGGTCAAACATGAAGGCCTAGGTTTTGGTGGCATAGAGGAAAATCCCATCATCACCAAGATCATGTTTGTGAAGGTGAAAGATGTTCCAAATTTAACCATATAGTTAGAATAAAGAGAACAAAAAATGATTATTGTAGCAAACTCTATCCTTGTGATAGATTGCAGAAGGGAAGTGATGAGGAAAGTTCAGATACATACTTTACACCAAAACTTAGAATAAGTAGCAAGCATATCAACTGAAGAAAGAAGAAAAATACCAAGAAGTATGCATCAAACATGACATCCATTATTATTATTGTACAAACAAAGGCCATAAAGCTCCCAATTTTTTATTTTTTGATGCATGTTCCTTCTATGGGAAGAAATACCATGTTGAGCCATTTTGTTGGAAGAAACAACCACATGCCACATGTTGGTTGTGGAGCCAGATCTTCCAGTCTCATAAATGATGATTCAGCCGTGTCCGTACCCCAGGTTTGGTTATGATCCCAGCCCGACGATCCAGCAATGCCCCTGAGAAAATAGGGGTTCGGGGACGTAGCCCCCGAGGAAAATGTTTTGGGGCTGTTTTCGCCACCAGTTTTTGGGCTCGTGGTTTTGGGTAACCCGTAGTATTTTCCCATTGTATTTCCCTTATAAAAGAAAGACATTGTAACACGACTAGGGTTAATGATGTTTTAGGTTTTATGCATTGTAAAGATCTCTAAGATCAGGAGAGAGACTGTGACATAGTGAAGAGGAAGTGTAGCGGCTGTGCTGCAGGTTGTATCCCTTCACCTTGTTGGACGGTAATAATAATAAGGACTGGAAAATTCAGTGTAGACATAGCCCAAGTTGGGGTGAAGCACGATATATCTGTGTCTCTCTTGTAATGTGTGTGTGATTATATTTGCATTTCTGTTTATTATTATTGCTCTGCAATCCTGTTTTTCTAACAATTGGTATCATAGCCAAAGGTCTATTTGGCAGATAAACCCGTAGGAAGCTAGGGTTTCTAGTTCGAGTGGGAGCAATGGCAGAAGAATGAAAGTTTAAGGTCGAGAAGTTTAACGGCCAAAACTTCCAGTTATGGAAGATGCAAATGGAGGACTATCTGTACCAGAAGGATCTATTCCTACCGTTGGGAGGAAGAGCAAAGCAGTCGGTGGCCATGAAGGACGAAGAATGGGAGGTTCTTGATAGAAAGGATCTGGGAACAATATGGCTGATCCTAGCTTCGTCGATGGCTTTCAATATCTCAAAAGAAACGACAACAGAGGGTTTCATGAGTGCACTGGGTAAGTTGTATGAAAAACCCTTAGCCTCCAACAAGGTATTTCTAATGAAGCGTTTATTTAATATGAAGATGTCTGAAGGTGGATTTGTTACTGATCATTTAAATGAGTTTAATACAGTTACAAATCATCTAAGTTTTGTAAGTGTGAACTTTGATGATGAGGTTAGGGCTCTTCTAATCTTGTGTTCATTGCCAGAAAGATGGAATAGCTTGGTCATGGTTGTAAGTAACTCTATCTCTGGTTCAAACACCTTGAAATTTGATGATGTTATTGGTGTTATTCTTAGCGAGGAAATGCGAAGAAAAAACACAGATGAGACATCAGGTAATGCGTTGACCATGGAGACCAGGGGAAGAAAAAAGGAGAGAGGAAAGAGCCAAGGTAATCGTGGGAAGTCTAAAATGGGAAGATCTGAGTCCAGACTGGGAAAAATAGAGTGCTGGAACTGTGGAAAGAAAGGACATCTAAAGAAAGACTGCAGATCTCTAAAGAAGACAGGAGATGCACAGAAGGAAACTACCCAGGAAGCAAATGTAGTAGGTAATGTGTTACAAGATGCTTTGATTCTTGTATTAGATAATACTAGTGATTATTGGGTAGTAGATTCAGGAGCTTCATGTCATGCTACACCCCATAGGAAATACTTTCATGAGTATGTTCATGGCGATTTTGGACATGTTTTATTGGGTGATGATGAGCCATGTAAAATTGTTGAAATGGGTAAGGTATGGATAAAAGTTAAGAATGGAACTAACTGGCTGTTGAAAGATGTTAGGCATATTCCTGCTATGAAAAGAAATATGATCTCAACAGGGCAGTTGGGAGATGGTGGCTGTCTATCTACATTTGGAGAAAAGTGGTGGAAGATCACTAAACGATCAATGGTGATAGCAAAAGGAGACAGGATAGGTACGTTGTATTTATGTCCTCATAATACTGACCATTCTATCTCTTTAGCTTCCACAGAAACAGATACAACATTGTGGCATCATAGGCTTGGCCACATGAGTGAGAAGGGGATGCAAATTCTCCACTCAAGGAAGTTGCTGCCAGATTTGAAGCAGGTAAGTTTGGAATTCTGTGAGAATTGTGTTTATGGAAAACAAAAGAGAGTCAGATTTCTCAAGGTTGGGAAACAGAAGAAGAATGAAAAGTTAGAGCTAGTGCATACAGATGTATGGGGACCGGCTCAAGTACAATCTCTTGGTGGCTCTCATTATTATGTTACATTTATTGATGATGCAACTAGGAAAACTTGTGTTTATTGCATTAGACATAAATATGATGTGTTTTCTACTTTTAAGAAGTGGAAAGCTTTGGTTGAGAATGAGACAGGAAAAAGGTTGAAGTGTCTCAGATCTGATAATGGAGGTGAGTACTGCGGCAAGGAGTTTGATAGTTACTGTTCATACCATGGGATTCGTAGAGAGAAGACAGTCCCAGGAACACCACAAGAAAATGGTGTGTCAGAAAGGATGAACAGAACGATCATGGAGCGTGCAAGGTGTATGAGACTGCATGCAGGGTTGCCCTTACAGTTTTGGGCAGATGCCGTAAATACTGTTGTTTACTTAATAAACAAAGGACCTTCAAGGGATTTAGATGGTGGCATTCCAGAGGAGGCATGGACAGATAAAATGGTAAACTACCCATTTCTGAGAACGTTTGGTTGTGAATCATTTGTCCATATTGATAAAGATAATAGAACAAAGCTTGAAGCTAAATCCAAGAAATGTACCTTTATTGGATATGGGGTTGATGAATTTGGTTATCGTTTATGGGATTATGAAAATAAAAAAATCATCAGGAGTAGAGATGTAATATTCAATGAAAAGGTCATGTATAAAGATCAGTTGCAAGAAAAGAAACAGGAAAAGGAAAACACAGAGTACACAGTACTTGATGAAATTGAAGAAAATGAAGTTCCAAAAGTGCCAGAAAATCAAGAATAGCAACAACTACCTAAAACTCCTGCAACTGTAAGAAGATCTACCAGGTTAAGTAGACTCCCTGAACGATATTCTCCTTCAATGTATTATTTGTTGATGACTAATGGTAGTGAACCAGAATGTTATGAAGAAGCAATGCAGGTGGAAACTAGAAAGAAGTGCGAGCAAGGCATGAATGAGGAGATGGACTCATTGGTAGGAAACCAGACTTGGGATCTGGTTCACTTGCCTGCTGGTAAAAGAGCATTGCAGAACAAATGGATTTACAGGTTGAAGGAAGAAGGAGGCAAAAAGCGGTACAAGGCCAGACTTGTTGTAAAGGGGTTTGCACAGATGAAAGGTATTGATTTTGATGAAATATTTTCTCATGTTGTTAAGATGACTTCAATTAGGACTATATTAAGTCTAGTGGCGGTAGAAGATTTGCATCTTGAACAGTTAGATGTAAAAACAACCTTTCTCCATGGGGATTTGGAGGAAGAGATATATATGTAGCAGCCACAAGGGTATGAGGTCAAAGGTAAGGAGAACTTGGTATGCAGGTTGAAAAAGAGTTTGTATGGCTTGAAGCAAGCTCCAAGGCAGTGATATTTAAAATTTGACAAGTTTATGACAGAACAAGGTTATAGTAGATGTCACTCTGACCACTGTGTTTATTTCAAGAAGCTAGACAATGCAAGATATATTATCTTGTTATTGTATGTGGATGACATGCTTGTTGTAGGGTCTAACATGCAAGATATAAATGTACTCAAAAGGAAGCTAGCTAATTCATTTGCGATGAAGGATTTGGGTGTTGCAAAGCAAATTCTTGGTATGAGAATAACAAGAGACAGGAAAAATCGTAAATTGACATTGTCTCAAAGCATGTACATACAAAAGGTGTTGGAGAGGTTTAGAATGCAGAATGCAAAACCAATAAGTACACCTTTGGCCAGCCATTTTAGTCTAAGTAAGGAAATGTGTCCCAAGACATAGGAAGAGACAGATTACATGTCCAAGATTCCCTATCAATCAGCAGTTGGCAGCTTGATGTATGCCATGGTGTGCACAAGACCAGATATTGCACAAGTAGTGGGAGTTGTGAGCAGATATATGAACAATCCAGGTAAAGAACATTGGAAGGCAGTACAGTGGATTCTCAGGTATTTGAGAGGTACCACCACTCAGGCATTATGTTTTGGAGGTTCAGACAATGTTCTATAGGGATATGTTGATGCAGATATGGCAGGTGATAAGGATAGAAGGAGGAGAACCATAGGGTATGTGTTTACTGTAGGTGGAACATCAGTAAGTTGGATTTCGAAACTGCAGAAGGTTGTTGCTTTTTCAACAACAGAAGCAGAGTATGTTGCTGTTACAGAGACGAGTAAAGAGATGATTTGGTTGCAGAGGTTTATGGAGGAAGTGGGTAAGAAGTAGAAGGATAGCAGGTTGTATAGTGATGGCCAAAGTGCCATTCATCTTGCAAAGAACTCAGCATTCCATTCTAGGACTAAACATATACAGCTCAAGTACCATTTCATACGCTATGTTATGGAAGATGAACTGTTGAAGCTAGAAAAGATACATACTAGCTAGAATCCTGCAGACATGTTCACAAAGGTAGTGACCAGAGAGAAACTGAGTTCCTGCTCGGTTTCAGTTGGCCTTCTAGCATGAAGATGAAGATGACAAAGTTTCCAAGTCCAAGGTCCAGCAAGTACAGCAGCGGTGGAGTTGTTGTGATCAGTCTCCAAGTGGGAGATTGTTGGTTGTGGAGCCAGATCTTCCAATCTCATAGATGATGATTCAGCCGTGTCCATACCCCAGGTTTGGTTATGATCCCGGCCCGATGCTCAGGGGGTCTAGGGGGGTCGACCCCCCCCGGGCTGGGGGCCGTGGGGGCCAGTGCCCCCGGAAAAGGGGGTTTGGGGGAAACGCCCCCAAGTTACGGGGGTTTAGGGGCAACGTACTCGAGAAAATGGGGGTTCGGGGGCGTAGCCCCTGAGGAAAATTTTTTGGGGCTGTTTTCACCACCAGTTTTCAGGCCCATGGTTTTGGGTAACCCGTGGTATTTTTCCATTGTATTTCCCTTATAAAAGAAAGACATTGTAACACAGCTAGGGTTAATGATGTATTAGGTTTTATGCATTGTAAAGATCTCTAAGATCAGGAGAGAGACTGTGACATAGTGAAGAGGAAGTGTAGCGGCTGTGCTGCAGGTTGTATCCCTTCACCTTGTTGGACGGTAATAATAATAAGGACTGGAAAATTCAGTGTAGACATAGCCCAAGTTGGGGTGAAGCACGATATATCTGTGTCTCTCTTGTAATGTGTGTGTGATTATATTTGCATTTCTGTTTATTATTATTGCTCTGCAATCCTGTTTTTCTAACACCACAAACCCAAATGATTTTTTAGGAAGAATGGAAAGAAGACTTTCCTAATACAAAAAACAAAATCATAGTTACCTGGACAAAAGGAGTATGGAAAGCAATCCATGCAGCACAAAGGAATTTTTCCAATACTACAAGTTGAGCAGGAGAAGAGAAGTGTTGAAGGATTCATCCAAATCATTGTGCAATTAAGAGAAGGATTTGGAGAGTGAATGCTAAAGGGGATGTAGAACACCCTACATTTCCATCCCAAGGAGCAGAAATTGTCTAGGGAGTTACAACAGTAGAAGACTAGGTCAACTTCACCAACAAAGTAGATAGTAGGTTGATGTTGAAATCAAAGGAAACCTCAATCCAAATGTTGTACTCAATCTTGCAATAACATATTCCATGATTGTAGATGTGTTAAATATTGGAGTTCAATGACATGGTGGGTGCCTTAAAATCCATGAGAGATAACGAAGAAACAAATTCAAATAATTGTCTTAGACTTATTGTAAATTGCTTTGGGCATTAATAATTCCTTGCACTATGCAAATCTTTGGGCATTCTCCTCGTCCTCAAGACTAGTATAGGCATTGATGTCACCTACATCCATACATTTGAGTGATTTGTCAATTTTTGGGGGTAGAAAAAGGTGTTGTGATAACACACAAAGGTTGTGTTTCATTGACAACACTGTAGAGACAAAGAGTTGTGTGAGCATGCACAAACAATAGAGTTCTTTTAATGTTGGAAATCAATTGATATTAGAAAAAGAAGGTGGTCCACACTCACAATTGGTGATTTACTATGTGAAGGTGAATTGATTGTTGGGATCTCATTGTTGAATGAGTGTTGTATACATTCAACAATGAACAAGCAAATAACATAATTTTTCTTGTCATCCATTGGATAGTAGGATAGACCATCTCCAAGTTTTAGAATGAAAGAGAATTTCAAGGTGAAGATGGGAATGGATTCTAATTGAAGATATTTTCAAATATGAACATTTGTCATACCAGAGAATAAATTAGCATACTTGTACATTGTTGGAATGAGTGAATAAAGAAACTAGATTCAGAGTTGTAGCCATAATTAGAGTTGGGCACCAGAGTCAAAGTTGTATTCGGGAGCCGGTGTTGAGATCCATGTTCCAAAGAAATAGATAGGAGGAACATTGATAAACAATTTGGTTTTCTTAGAAGATTTTGGAGACCAAAAGCCTCTCAATGGGGAGGTGTGATCTAAAATGGATTTGCAACAAACATGAATGGTTTATAAACCTTAATACACACAAGGAGTTTACAATAATTGGGGGATTGAAACAAAGAAAGCACAATGCAAGAATTAAAAATTAAATGAATGAAAATAAATAAAAAGATGAAATATAAGAGAAAAATGATGGAGAATGGGAAATGAAAGGAAAATCACGCATGGCCTTCCCATTACCCCTATCTTTTTATATATATCCATGTATATTGAATCACAAAAGGTAATTTCAACAAAAGGAGAGGGTGTGGAGAAGTGGTTGGTTATGCAAAATGTTGGATGGCCTATATAGCTAGTTGCTTGCATTATAACCCTACAATTGTTGAATTTAATAAACACTGAGAAACAATTTGAAGATACTTTTCTCATTTGGGTTTCCAAGGTAAACTACATTTGTTCAATGTGATGATTTGTTGTGTTTATTTTTATGGATTTCGTTTTATATGATTGCATAGTTTAAAGATAAACTCCATTCTTTGTTCATTGTGAGAAATGTGAGAAATTGTACATAGTAAAACATAGTCACTGTCGTATGTGGTTAAACCAATGGGAATGTCTAGTAAATGAAGATTTGATTGTTTTTTAATAACTAGCATCCACTCAAATTGTTGCTCAATTAAATTTAATTAGGTTGTGTTCTTTGTTGTGAGGGATAAGTAATAAGCTGCGGTTTGAGAGTGAAATGTATGTGACTTGAGTCTCAATAGTCTCCACAACTACCATCATCAATCGATCCTTTACTCAGTTTGATGGCTCTATATGTTGGTTTGAAGGACCATTCCCTAGAACCATCTAATGTGCATATATGACAACTTTGTGATTATGTGTTTGACCATCAATATCCTAATTTCAATGGATAGAGGACTTAACCCATCTATTTAATTGAGCTCTTTAGATTGATGATTGTAATGATATAACTATTGCAAATCTTTACCTACATTACTATTCTCAATTCTTTGCAATTGGCAACTCATTCCTTATACAAGCCATTGGAACTTCACAGGGTCATACACACTACTTTTTTTGGTTTATTATTGCATGGGTCATGAGAAAAGCTATTACTAACTCATTTCATTACTTTCTGCAAATATTTTGCAATCCAAAGTCATGGTATAGGGTAGGTTTTGTTCAAAACAAACCCAAAACATATGGCCTCTCTTCAAAATTTGGTGTTGAGTTGTTTCATGCAACCATCAACCATATCATCAATTTAGTTTATAATTAGAGAATCATTTAGTTCATTAAGTCTTTGTCCTATTGCAAGGACAAGGCAATGAATCCTCTCAAGAAACAATTGCTTATTAGTTGTTTGTATCATGTGTGAGAAAAAAGGGATAAGTGTGATTTGCTTGTGTATGGTAGCACTCTAATTAAATTTCTCGTGGTTAATTGTCTTGGAATGCCAATATTATACAGATTCCTATAGTATTGTTATGCCTACAACAACTCCCCTACATTTTTAACTAAAATTAAGGGTCCCACCCATTAAAATTTCAACTTCTTCTTATTTCTATTTTCATGAGTCTTATGGCTTGGAAAATATAAATCTTGTTCAAGAGGTCATCTAGTAATTGTCTTTCGATGATGATTGCAATTGGTTTCTATTATTTATTGGGTGATGATTACATTCCTTGATTTGTGAGATTGGCTTAAATTTTGATTGTCCTTTAGGTTTTTCCTTTCATGATTTTGGATCTTGCATTGGTCTGGTATATGAACTTCTTATTCATTTGTAGATATTTCCTATGTCATAATGATTATATCTTTAAAGCTGGATTGATCCATTATGTTTAATATTTTTTATGACTCACCTAAGCTTATTTTGAATTTCAATTTCAATATTTTTGTCAATACTTCATTTTTTGTGCTTAATTGAATTGATTAGGTTTTTGGAAAATTGAAATAAATTATCGAAATTGGTTAATGAGATAAAGTCAATTTACTTGTTGAAGAATTCTTATTAAATATTTGAAACTAATTCCCCTAATTCAATTTAAGCAAAATATACATTTATCTTGGTTTGATGTCTCCTTTTGAGTGATTTAATTTTTAATTTCAAACCCGAAATTTAGGAATGATTATATGGGGAGTTTATTTTCACTTGAATTATTAATATTAATTTGGGAGGAAAATTGTATATTATAAGGTTCTCTTAGCATGGCCCCAATCTTTATTTCTTCCATATATTTTCCTATAAATGTTTATGTGTGGCAAATGCAATATAAATACATGAAGTTTCTTCTCTTCATTGCATGTGGGATAATGAATCTAACTTTTGGATCAATGGCCACACTTAATCCAAAAATGAAATCAATGGTTGTTGAATGCTAACTTCCAAGAGAAATATCTTGAGTTCTAGAGAGTCAAATTAAGCACAAGATAGCTCAATGGAAAGTTCGGAATCTGAAGAATGATTTGGGAAGATTATTTTTTCCAAATGAATAACTAAAATGTCCAAAATTTTGGTTAAAATTTTGATTAGATGTTGTATAACTGTCAATTTAAATTTTGAAGTAGTTTTCAACGGTGATCTTTGAATGCAATTTTTGAAGTGATGAAGATGAATCTAGAAAATCTGAGACATGGGTTTTGTGAAGAATGAGCTTAGTTAGGTGATTCGCAAGCATAGACTCCAAAAAAAATATGCAATTTGATAGATACGACTGTTTTCCAAAGGGGAATTTCCCAAATTTCATGATTGTGGCCAGTGAACGCTAAGTCAAACAAAGGATTGACCCAAGAATATTTCAAGATATTTACAATATGAAAAATAATTTGTAATCATATCACGATCGTCTCTTTAACCAAGATATTCTAAAAATGAAAGGAAAAATATCTTGTAAAAGTTATTCGTGGTTGGCAGTTCTCATTTGGGGGAATTGGTTTAATTCACTCCATCACTTCTCTCTGTATAAATACATGCTCATAGACCAAAGGAGGGAGGAATTCCCGAATAGAGTATTATTCCTTTATGACTGATATCTTTTGTAATATTTTTATTTTGAAAGAATCAAGTGGAGGCTCTGGGAATTTTGATGTTTCTAACTCAAATCAAGAGAATTTACGATATTTTATGTAAATTTATTTTCATGGAGTGAAGCAAATGCAGTAATTTCCACCAATTGTTCACAGTTTGATAAGTATTTTTATTTTTCACATTGTTTATCATTATGATTGAATGATTATTCATATGAATGTATATGTTCTTTGAATGTTTTTTCAAGGATTTTTAACATTTGCATGAATAATCACTGAACAGTTGCAATAGTTTATGAAATGGATAAGTCATATTATATTTTGTTATTAATGATGTATCTGTCTATGCTCATAATTGTATCATGAATTGAATCTTCAATGTTTTCAGGGCTAATTCATAATTCAATTCATTCTTTCATAAGTCGGTTAGGCTTAGGTTAGTTCTCGTACTATAGATTTATTTTATTTATTTTCTTGTATCTAGTTATTAATAGTTGGGATTTGTCCTAGCTAGTTAATTAGGTGATCATTTCTTTAATTTTGCAATTATTATCAGAAAATACAAAAATTGGAAAGAACCCACAAAATGATAAAATCTAAACTTGGTGTTAATGGAGCTAACAATCCTGTCAAAGCCAACTACACCAAGGATATTGAAAAAAATTGGATCGGATTGTCTCTCTTACGTTGATGAGCAAGTCAATTATGCCCCTCAACAAGTATATAAAATTATTTGTATTCCTCTTAAACTCTTTACTCATACCATGGTACACATAATTAAAAGTGGACATTCATCACGATGTTTAATTGGTGAAAATGTTATGTATGGTGTCAATGTTGAGGGTCTTAAAGGAATGTGCATATTGTCATTTATTAATCTCAAAGTGATAAGTTGTTTAAGTGCGGTTGTCTTTATTATTGCTACAACAATATCTTTTGTATGTCATTGGATTGACAATAGCTGAACACAAGATTTATCCTTTTGATTGGAACATTCCTCTGTTGATAATTTAAATTGAAGGTTGATGATACATTGGTTGTTAGGGTTCCATCATCAAAGTTTTGTCTCCTACAAAATTTATCAACAACCTTGGTATCATGGGAAGACACAAATCAGAGCAAGAGCATATCCAATCTTCCATTGCCATGTTTTCTAGGCAAGAGACTAGTGAAGACCATTGTTGATAGTCTTATGATTGGTGGGAAGATAGGATAAGATGAGTTCATGCCATATATATTTTTTGTTAGTTTACATCACCCATAGTGGGTTTGTTATATCCGTTCATGCCCACGGAGATAGATGTTTCATGTGTTTATTACATCGAGAACAAAATACTTGTAATCAATTCTAAGTAGGCATTGTTGAGAACAAATTACATTTCCACATAATATTTTGATTAGACATTAGGGATAAAAGTATCACATTTATGGAGTAGGAGTCTTCTTAACCGACATCTATGAGTGGAATAGGCACTCGCATTCCTTAATATCCTTAGGATATTCCTTTGGCTACATCTTTGTGGTAGTGATGGTAACATTGGGTTATGCATGAATTATCAATTTTCCATTATTTGACTCTAAATCATAGTCCAAGATAGAATTTGATTCTAATGATTTTATATTGGCTAATAATGAGTTACTGGAATGGAATTGATTAGTGTTGTTCCAAGGGATATTGTCAAACTCACACCACTTTCTAGTGTCCTTCTTCGACTTCATGTTACCTTTCTTTACTTGCAACTTGGACTAGTTGTCCTAAGTTTGGTTATCCTTGATTTATCATTTGTTCTATGAGTTATGATTTCCTATTCAGAATCAATTGAGCATTATGGGATAAATAAAACAAATATAAAGAAAACACATAAATTTGCATGCACACAATAATAACCAATATTTACACTAAAAACCTTTTATTGGAAAAACCAACCTTCAAAAGATATATTTCATTATCCTTGGCCAATCCTACCAACACCAACCATATAATGAATCTTACAATGGAGTTACTCAAACCTTTAAATAGGCCTCATCACATACTAATACCATGGGTTACCCAAAAGCATATCACTTAAGTCTACATCTAGACTTTAAATTGGTGAACCATGAAACTAGGGGTACACATGCCTAAATAGACTACATATTTGATTAAATCCAACTCCATAAAAAAGACTACAATTGTATTCCCAAGCATGTGATGCTTGAAAAATCTACTTGCTTCATTACCCGCATCCCTCTTGCTCCAGATATAGTGAGCCAAATCAAGCACTCCTTAACCAAGTACTTCTCCAATCACTATATCTATGTGATTTTTCTTCATCAATGTCAATAATATAGGGATTCTCTCCTGAGAGATATTTATCCACCCACACATGGATCTCATACCAAATGTTAGAAATAATTGAGCATTGTGGGATAAATAAAACAAATAGAAACCGAACACATAAATATGCATGCACACAATAATAGCCAACATTTACCTTGGGAACCTTTTACCAGGAAAACACCATCCTTCAAAATATATTTTTCATTATCCTTGTCCAATATGACCAACACTGATAGCATAAGGAATTTTACAATAGAATTACTCGAGCCTTTAAATAGGCTTCATAACATACTAATTCCATGGAAAAACACAATGGGTTACCCAAAACCATGGCCCATAAACCACCAAAGGTAATCCCATCAATGACCAAATAAAGATTATCTTAATTACCCTATAATCGAGTCAAGATTAATATAACTTGCATCTACCATTATTTTGTTGTGGTGGATTTGTATATAGAAAATACCTCTTACTCTTTTGCTTAAACTTTGTTTGATCCTGACATAATACCAATAAGCAACTCTTAGTGAGGAGATGTCAAAGAACTCCATCTCTATTTAGATGTACCTATGTAGACCACTATGGTATTTAGAACCAAGTTCTTCTTGGAGTATCTAATACCTAGCTTTGAGTGCAGGGTATGGAAGATATTGGTGTATTTCGACATCATCTAGTCTCTCTCTTGGTGTATGGTTGTCCATCTCATGTATTGCTCATCATAGTTTTTGACAAGGTAGATTTTATTCTTTAGGGCATCAACAAAAGTCACTCAAGAGGGTTCTATCCTAAATGTTTCAAACCCATATTTGAAATTTGTCATCAAATAATTGTCCCACCAATCTTTGGCATGGGGAAGGGACTTAAGGAGCATGAAGGTGATCTTCTCACTGCCATTTTTTTAATAGAGTAATAATTCTATAGCAGACTTAACCATTTTTCTATAGCACTTGTATCTATATAGACTTCAAATAAAGAAATGACAAAGTTAAATTGTACCTTGAATGGTATTGTCCCTCTGAAGTGACTGCTTGTCAAAGTTTTCTCCATAGTTGTTGGGAGTTGTTGAAGGATCTAGGAAAAATTATCCATCATCTTGTTCCTCTGATACATGGGGAAATCCTTGAGAAAAATATAGCTATGATTCCCTACTTTTCCATATTTCCTTTCATCCACCATGGGAGATTTCTTGGGTTGGAAAGAGTGGTCTTCACCAAGTTCAGTTAGTTTGAGGATGAACTATCTTTAACCCGATCTCATCGAATACATGCACAAAAAAAACAATAAAGATCAAATTTCCCTGATACCTTTGATATGAATTATGTGGAAAATGGAATAAATATAAAAAAATATAGATGGAATCACACCGAGGTATTACAAAGATCATATTAATACAATGACCCATTTCTATTAATGAATGAAATAGGAAAACAATGCAATATAAAAACCAATACAAACTAGCTAGAATGTTGGTAGCTTATCTCCAAAGAGATATGTGTCAATTATGTTCATTTTCTAGAAGAAGATTACAAGAGGCTAAAATTTCCCTTAGAACATAAATTATAGACCATAAGAGGTGACAATCCTAAAGGCACAAAACCATAACCCTAGGAGATGAGGTGGTATAAAGCATGTGGGCCACGAGGAGCCTAATTGATATGCCAACTTCCTAGGGCCACAACTAGTTTCACATACAAACTCAATTTGGGGAGTCTATTGGACCATCACAAAGTTGATTATATGTTGTATGTGTTTGGTAATCCCTACAATCAAATATTTGGGGCCATGTCAACTGTCAAAATGCATGGAAATTCCCAAAAAATGCATTCGAAGTTGAAGACCTACAAATCTATAGGATAATTTCCAATATGTAAAACCATTTTGAGTTATAGGAAGAGGTGGGTGACCATTGGTGTAATGTACCCAAACCAACTTTAGACACACTAACTCAAACTTTGGAAAACTCGGACACAGAGAGGATAGGCTAGATACAAAAACTAACTAGTTTTGGATAGAAATAAAAAATTAAGCCCCGGACACCTCTATACCTCTTCTAATGTCTCCAATCACATTACTTTGATATATTATCTCAAACACAAATATTAGATTAGGGAAATTGTGAAACTAGTAACTAGTTTTGAAACTAGATTTGACACAACTAGTTACTATCACTATTAAACCCTCTCAAGACTTGAATAGATGGACCTGGTACTTTGATGTGACTGAGGATATGTGTGCAGAAGAATAAAAAACAATGTCTAATTTAAATTTAGAATCCTTTGCACAAAGTACTGGGACCATTTATGTTTTGACAATAGCTTCTGCTGAAGTATACTCCAAATCTACCTAGGTACACTGGCATATGCAAACCAAATCCTTCCACTAAATTGGGATGAAATTAGAATTTTGATGGCCTATTTCCAAGCCCCAATCCCTCTATCAGACTTCAAAATTATAGTTCAAACCTAGTTTGGTGAATTTTTGGATCACGGAGAAGATTTGGGAATATCGGGACTACACAACTAGTCAATATTCAGGATTTTCCAAATGGTATAAAGGACCATATAATTGAAAAATTAATACATGTATGGTGTTCATTATGATATAAATTAATTCCAGGAACAGACATAATGCAATTTCACTGAGCATAAGTTCAATTATTGAAAGTTTACTGAAAACTAGACAATTCGAAAGCAAATCTAGAGTAGGTTTTGGAAAGTGAAGTAAATATCAAACTTTGGCATTACAAAATTTATGGAATAAAATAATAAGCTTAAAATTACAGTCATTAAATCATATATAAGTCAAAATTCCTTTCAGAAGAGGCTCATGCTTGACATCAATAATTTCCTCCAACCTTAGTGATGAACCAAGTCACCACCATGTGGACCACACATGAACTCCATAAGCTCCAACATATTGGAAATCACAAGTGAACATAGAAGTGTGCATCAATTGTACCTTTAAAATATACCCAACTACACCTGGAGAATCATCCTCTCAAAGCATAGCTCCATATGTTCCACTATCATACCATGCATCTAGTGAAGACTAAGTATATATGCCAATATCCCAAGTGATCCTCAAGAATACAAGGTGCAATATATATTCTCCTATGCAATGCATAAGATTCACATGGAAGTCATCATAACACCCTGCAAGAAAAACACAAGTCCATCCAAAATATGTTTCACATGTAGGAAACCATCACCATCGACTACAAAGATGAACCCATGGGGAAGAGAAAATGATTGCTTTCTCAATCCAACCAACCAAATTGTGCTCCCAATGAGCTGCCACTGATCAACAATGCGTGGGTTCCACTGCTTGCGCACTCTCTTAGTGCATAATTTCATCAAGAACCAATCTAGTAAGTATGGGATTCCAGGGTCCCAACACTTGTGCACCCCGTCAATACATATTGTGAATACATACAAATCAGAATGTGGGATGCCCATGTCCCAATGCTTGTGCATTTATATCATGCACAAGGTCTCCCAAAACAATACATCAAATTAGGAGGTGTACAATATACAAATTATTTCAACCAAGTGTGGAATGCCAAGATCCCATAACTGGTGCATTCCATCAATGAGCAAAGTAACACAAAATTTTACATCAAGGTGGATAATTCCAGGATCCCACTCTCTAATGAGCATCCTTCCAAACATCATAAGTACAAAATATAGATCATCAAAGTACAAGACAACATCATACAAATGTAAAGCAAGAAGGTGCCCCATGAAAGAATCATGAAGGTTCTTTTCCATCCAAGCAAGTAGACCACCATTTGCTAAATACACACAAGCATAAAGTGACCAATCAAATATGCTCCAATGACATAGGTGAGTATACCATGTCCTATCATGCTGCTCCAAAAGAATGTAAGATGCTTCAAAATAACTAGCCATGTGTTCTTTCATCCAAGGAGTGAATGAAGAGCCTTCACCCAAATTTGAACCAAGTGAGGAGTAAAGAGAACAAGGATACTTCAAGTGGATCAAAGAAGTCTCATCAATACATCCATGAATGTGAGAGTCATCAAATGAGAGCAATGGATGTTTCTCCAAGGAGTTGTGGAAGGTGTCAAATAATTATTTCATGTGGCCTTTCACCCAAACAATGGATGAAGTAATTCTCCCATCAAGTAAGGAACAAAGAGAACAATGAGCTTTCAAAGGGATCAAAGGAGTACCATATGTGCATCCATGAAGATGTGTATCATCATAACATAACAAAGGATGTTGCTTCAAATGTAAATAAGAAGGTGCTCTAGTCATCTCATCATCAAAAGAAGAGATAGGAGTTTCATACTCCTCATTTTGCACCATCAAAAAGAAACCTTTCACCCATACTTCATTAGGATGAATGCTGCAAAATGTGGAAGTGTAGGATGTAGGATAATGAACCAACTCACCCAAATGATCAGAAAGTGTGAAAGTTTCATCATGTGAAGGCTTCATAGGGGTAGGATCATGCACCTCCCTCAAAAGTGTGAAACTTTCCTCATAGGTTGGTTCCAAGGTAGTGGAATCATGCACTTCTTCAAAAAGTGTGTAAATGTCATCAAGAGGAAACCAAGTTCCTCTTCCACCATAACAAGTGCTTGGCTCTCATCAAGCTTACCTTCAAACACATCAAGCACATGCAAATTTCCATGTTTCTCATGATCCATCATGTCATGAGAATCCTCCAAGCAATCTACCATATGACAATCTGAAACATAGGAGGAAGAACAAGTATCTTGCAACCTCTCAAGAAATTTCTCATTTTGAATTTTGAGCTTATGAATATCCTCATTATTATTCAAGTATGCCTCATGTAACCATTCATTAAGCTCAACCAAATTGTTTCTATCAAAATGCAAAGACATGAAATTACCTTAGATGTTGCACAATGCTCTTTGAATCTTCTCCATGACTTCAAGGAAGGATGGCTCCTCTAATGAAGAAAATATCCAACAAGAATTTGATACCAATGCTTGAGTGTCATGGAGTATGCTAACGGCCTCAGAGATATTCCTTTCACTCATCTTCAAAGACCCTCCAATGAAGGATGGCTCATGAGAGCGAACCTCCACTTCTTCTTTTTTCTTGGGATCAACTTCACATGGAAGCTCAAGTGGTGACTGGGAAGATGATCTTGGTTCATATTTTTCTGCTACAATTCCTTCTTCTTCATGCTCCATGGAGTTGGTAGTTGGAACAACCTCATCAAGTTTGATCTCTACGTCACCAATATAGAGATGAGTGTTAGAAAAATAGGATCGCAGAGAAATAACAATAAACAATATGCAAATATAAATCACATCAAACACATTACAAGAGAGACACCAATATAATGTGTTTCACGCAATATGAGCTAATTTCACACTGAAATTTCCAATCCTTATTATTATACCATCCAAAACTAAAGGGATACAACCTGCAGCACATCCGCTGCAACTTCCTCTTCACTCTCTCACAGTCTCTCTCACACAATCATAAAGATCTTTGCAATGCTACAATACCCAGCCATATTACAATGCCTTCCTTTTAAAGAGGTATTACATTGGTAAAATACTATGGGACACCTAATACCATGGGCCCGTAAATCACCCATTATTGACCATGCCATGACTATGAAATTACAACATTTTACAAGGCATTTTACTGGGAGTTTCAACATTTTACAAGGCATTTTTTCCAAAATAGTTGCTGCCCCCCCCTTGAACCCCCCATGGTGACTATTTTTTGGGGGAAATCCCCCCCAAACCCCCTATCATGCGATGGGATCCATACACGGCTCCAACACGACCTCTGAATAAGGAAGATCAGGATCCACAACCAACAATGAGAGCATCCATCAGTAGATGCTCTTCCAAAGCTTGGGCACTCATCAATAAGTACCTCATCATGAAACCCATTAGGAAGTGTCTCTGGATGATCCTCTTCAATTATTGAGGGTGTATTTGAGATGCTCATCCTTGTCCTCCTTGTGCGAGCTAGCACAATAGGATTCCTCATGTGCATGCACAACTTCCTATGCACATGTACTTCTTCTTTCTGATATATCCAACTTTGAATGAAGCTTCACATTTGATCCTCATTTCTTCACCTTCGCTCTGATCAGTACTTTTTTTGTTCTCCTTCAAGCAAGATTATGCATCTTGCTCCTCATTTGTCTTAGAATCAAGATTCTTGGAGACTTTGTTTGAAGAGAAACTGAAAAGTCTCTTCATGCTAGAAACAATGGCATCCAATGAGGCTTCACTTTCAAATCCCCTTTCTTCTTCTTTGCTTGGAGTAGTAGTACAAATTGATTTGTTGATATTCAATGATTCCGAATCCTCATCTACATTCTTAGGCCAAAATCCATACATGTAATAAATATATTCTTTGAAATAAAGAGTTTTACATATATCTTCCCTTAAAACAAGATACTCCTGATAGTAGCGAGGCATGTTTTCACATGCTTCTATCATCTCTACTAAATCCTTTGTAGGATTGGCCATTAGTGGTTCAACCATTTGGTATTCATTTTTAATTTGGTCACTAAATTAACCATCCTCATCTCATGGTAATCCTCCATCTATGTAGATGTTTCTTCATCCTCATCCCAGTCGGAATCTTCTTCACTGAACATGGACATGGTTGAAAATTCTTCAGATTGAGATATTAATTTCCATAGGAGTAGATGAAAGTGCTCTGATACCACTGTAATGTACCCAATCATATTACTTGTATATATTATCTCAATCACAAAGATTAGATCAGGAAAATTGTGAAACTAGTAACTAGTTTTGAAACTACATTTGGCACAGCTAGTTACTATCACTATTAAACCCTCCCAAGACTTGAATAGATGGAATTGATAATTTGATGTGACTAAGGATATTTGTGCAGAATCATTAAAAAAAGGGTCTAATCTAACTTCAGAATCCTTTGCACAAAGTACTGGGACCATTTATGTTTCAACAATAGCTTCCGCTGAAGTCTAATCCAAAGCTACCTTGGTACACCGACATATGCAAACTAGATCCTTCCACTTAATTGGGATGAATTCAAAAGGTGGATTTACTGTGTACAAGACCCAATCCCTCTATAAGACTTCAAAATTATAGTTCAGACCTGGTTTGGTGAATTTTGGGATAATGGAGAAGATTTGGGAATATTGGGACTACACAACTACTCAATATTCAGGATTTTCCAAACGGAATAAAGGAAAATAGAATTGAAAAATTAATACATGTATGATGTTCCTTATGATCTTAATTAACTCCATCAATTGACATAATGCAATTTCACTAAACATAAGTTCAATTATTGAAATCTTACTGGAAACTAGACAATTCAGAAGAAAATATAGAGTAGGTTTTGGAAGGTGAAGTAAATATCAAAATTTAGCATTACAAAAGTTCTAGAATAACATAAGAAACTTAAAATTACATTCATTACATCATATATAATTATAAATCCATTTTAGAAGAGGCTCATGCTTGACATCTTTCAGTAGGAACAACTAGCATTGAGAATAATTGGAAAACCTCATAGATTCAAACTACTGGCTTCACAAAGATTGTTTGGGATCTGAAATCAAACTTGATTTTAATTCAGGACCTGCAATAAAATCATTGAAAATTTCTGAATTCCATCATCCAAGCATCTAACTAATAATCAACTAGTGGAAGCAGCAAGGGCACATCTCCCAGTTGAGACTAGGGGCACATCTCCCAAGTCGAATTGAGAGCTCAAGAGCTTTCAACACCAAAACATAATTAGACAAAAAATGTGCATTGGAGTGCACCAACTTATTGTATAACATGTAATTCCTTCAAGTTACAATGAATGTGTTCGTTCGCCTCAACCAATTCGCCCTCATTGACTAATTTTGAACATGTAGCTTTTATGCCGCCCTTTTTGGACTTGCCATTGAGGAAATTCGAACCATAGGTGCAATGAATGTTTCTTTGGCAAGTTGATTTTTCCTTGGACCTACTTACCTTCATGATTTATCCCTCCTTGGATAAAATTAGCCTTTGGATCTTTCCTAAGGATTTTAGCTTGCTTTCCTACTTTTGCTAATCTTCCTTGAGCCTTATCTCTCAAAATCAGGAAACTCATATCTTCACTACTTTTCTACTATTTTTCTTGATTTTCCTGCTTTTTTTCTTTCTTCTACTTTTAGGACTTTCCCGCTTTTCTTCTACTTTCTTATTTTCTCCCTTTAGTCTGTTTTTCTTGCTTTCACTGCTTTATTCTGCTTTTCCATCGCTTTTCTTCTTTGCTCTATTTTTTCTGCTTTTATGCTTTCCTGCCAACTTTTCCTTGCTTTCTCTAGTTTCCTTCTTGTCATTGCTTTCTCTAGTTTCCTTCTCTTAATTGCTTTCTAGCTTTGACTGCTTTATTATAATTTCCTTCTTTGGTAAGCTTCTTATGGACCAAGAATTACCTCCTTTTCACCCTCTTGGCCACTTAGCCAATTTCCAACTCATTAAAAATATTAGAAATATTAAATATGTCAACATTATAGTCCTTCCTAATTTATTTAATTAATGACCATAGTCAATATTAATTCCCATAATAATTATTCTTGAGAACCTTAGGATAATTTTACTTAGGCAAAAATTGGGGACATGACACCTTTCGAAATATTTAGGAATGGATTCTAGAATCTGTTATTGGTTAAGTATATCCTATAGCAATCCTACACATACTCCCAACTTTGACAACAACACATTTTCTGGGTGCATCTCGCCTAGGACGACCCTTTGGAAAGCCAAAGACTCTGAGGCAATATCCCTAGGACTTATGTGGAACCCAATGGATTCTAGTGCAGATATAGAAGTGTCTAGATTTCAAATACCCCCAACCATATATAACAACACCGAGATAAACAATTAGGCTCAAAATGACACAATTTGGAAGATAGGAAATAAAAACTAGTTTTAGGGATGTTCAACTAAGATATTTCAAACTCGATTCAGATGGACTCTAAGGGTCACAAATTCATGGTCTAAAGGTTTGTATGGGTCCAATAATGTTCCTACTTACTGTATTAATTCACAGACTGATATTTGGAGTCATATAAGTTAGATTACTACATCAATTCAGAAAACTAGTCAAATCCAACATTCAAACAAGCATAGGAATAGAATTTCACTTAAAATAAAGATAATACTGCAAAACATGAAACAGATTTATCTTATTAAATTGTAGAGGAGTACATATACATGATAGGGATGTAATTATAGTAGAAAACACTCATGGAATCACCATCCATCATCCATAACATGGATAATTATAAAATATTGCAGAAATATCAATAAATATTGATGGAGTCTTCAGCACTACTTGAACAGTAGCTCGCTTGTCTAGAAGTGGAATGGACCTAAAAAATACTTGAGAAGCCTACAAATATTCTCAGTGAGAAAGGATGAATGCCTTCCTCCTCAAACTCTAGCTAAATCTTCAACTAGATTGATGAACATAAAGGGCACATCTCCTAACTGGTGACTAGGGGCACATCTCCCAAGTATTGAAAGTTTAGAGCTCTCCAAATCAATAACTAAACTAGAAAAAGATATGAATGGGTGAACTCCTCTTCCTTTTATAAGTTATTTGGATTCTAAAATGCATTGGATGTGGACCATTAGCCTCATCTAACGTGCCCTCACTAGCTATACATGGATTTGCAGTTGTACCTTCTTTTTCCTTACTTTATGGCATTTCCTGCTTTAGTCTGCATTTATTGCATTTGGAAACTCCTTCTTTTCCTTGATTTTCTACTGCTTTTCTTTCTTTTGCAGTGCTTTCCTATTTTCTATGCTTTCCTGCTTTTCTGATGCTTTTTGTTTTTCTTTGCTTTCATGCTTTTATGTTGTCTTCCATCTTTTTAGTTGATTTCTTATTTTTTACTGCTTTTATTCCACTTTCCTTTGTGGAATACAGCTCATAGGGTCCACTTGATATCCTATGCGCCCTCCTAGGCCACCTAAGCATTTACAACTCATCACAATATTAAATACTAATTAAATATTTACAAACTATGAGCTTCATCACTTCTCTATAATTTAATTTAATTAAACTAAATAATCATGGACCAATATTAATCCTAACTTATTTATTTTATTTTCCACTAGGACCCATGGGGATTTAATGGGCTAGTGGTTGCTCCCTGGTGCTATAAAAAATGGGGACATTACAATTGGTATTCACCTAGATAAAGTTCATTGATATTTGTTAGTATCTTGTAAGAGGTGTTGCATATGGATATTGGTTAGAACCTAACAAAATATGAGGAGTTTCTCTCTTTGGGAATTGTCACAAAGAAAGAAGAATTTATAACCCCTACCCTGCCCCCACCCACCACAAAAAAACGTTTGTCTTTTATGTGTGATATTTTCAACATATGATAGTGATAAAATCTAATACTATTCTTGTATGCCTTATAAAAAAGAATGGTACAATTTCCTAGGCCCATGTATTTATGTGAACCCAGGACTCAAATTACTTTAATAATCTCCTTACATTCTATTCTCTTCAAAGTAATTGGATAGTTCATGTTTGTGGCTATAGAAGGTATTGCTTGTAACATTTCTTGGGAAACTTCATCATTAAGAGAAAATTCCTATGAGTGCAACTTTTTGAAATGATCATGAGTCATTTCTTATATCACCTAAAAAATATTTAATCTTACCTTGACCCCTAGGAAAATTTGCACATGATTCCTCAATCGCCTCATTGGAACTTGCTTGTGGAAGAATGTTGTGTTTCAATCACCTACCATTAACCAAATAATTCTTAATTGCAACCTCCAATGGTATTGTTACTTTCTAAAATCTTGATACAAATTGTTTACATGTTCTTTCAAGTTTCTCTTCTTGCAATTCTTGGGTAATCTCTTGCAATTCCATTTTGGATAAAAGGGATACAACTAAAGTTGAATTTATTCTTTCTCTTTTGAAAGAGAGGCAAATTGAACTCTTTCCCACTCTTTTAGATTTTTCTTAGTATTCCTAATTTTTTTAATCCTAAACAAAGGATAGGGATTGTAATGTCCCAAGGGCATAACCTAGTCCCAAGGCCCTATGAGCTTAAGAAAACTAATACTTTATAAATTAAATGGACAATGTAATTCTTAAAGAAAACTTAAAAGAATGTGAAATTTCAATCTTGTGACACTTAGATTTTTAGCAGAATAGGTACATGTAAAGTAATAATAAGATAATAATTAAGATCTAAAATTCATCTATCATATCAGAAACCTCTCATCCAACTTTAAACTCAGAAATTCACTAAGATTCAACAGTTAAACAAGCATTCTGCAACTTTTCTCACTATGACTAGTTTCAGTAAACTTAAGCAATTATTGGAGTACAAGTTTTGGACTATTAATACAACATAAGAAAAACATGTGTGGCTAATATATAAGCCTTCAGATCAGATTAGACATGTCTCATGAACATAATAAAACATTCATTCGCTACAGCTAGCACATCTTTCATAAAAGAGACTTTTCAACTATGTTTCCTTCTTTCAATCAGACCAAGAATTCAGCAGATGATTAGTGATTCATTATTTCAGATTTTTAGCAGTCATTTGCTTCAACATATCAGACCTTATCATATATAAAGGTCTAATAAGAATCATATTTACAACTATCTCTATTCTTCAACAAAAATCATAATTTTAACTAGTAAACTAAAATCTACTTTTAGAGAAAACTGTCAATCAAATCAATGGGATCTCAAGGCCTTGGATTGACCTACAGAGCTGATATCCTATAAAAATATGTAATACATATCCAAAATGTAATATCCCCAATTTTTAATATGGGGATATTAACTCAACCCGTAACTCGGGAAATCTAAATTTCTCAAACTAGTTGTTTTTCCTTCCAAACAAGGCACATGGAAACTACTTGATTCCAACTGGATCCTAACACCTCTATACATATTTGAATTCTTAAAGGAGGGATGTTAGGGTCTGCTACAGACTAAGGAAATACTACAACATCCTTAGATAGACACCCAACTTCGACAGTTACACATTTTCGGGTGCATCATGCCTAGGTAGACTCCTTTGGCTAAACCAAAGGATTCAAGGCAATAACCCCATGACTTATGTGGAACCCAATGGATTATGGTGCATAAATGGAAGTGTCTAGTCTGTAACTACCACAACCTACTATGAAAACACTGAGTTAGACAACTGAGCTTAAAACAAAGATTCCTTTAGGGTGAAAATATTCCAATTTTTTTCCCTGTTATCCATGAATCTGAATAGTGGGTTCTCATATTTATTTTGTCATGCAATATATGAATAAAAATCAGTTTCATATTGTACATCATATACTCATATAAATCAGATTTAAAAAAAAAGGTTTCTTGGATCCATTAGACAGAATGCAAGGAGTGAGCCATTCCATTAATATTTAACTAGTTTGAGTCTGCAAGATTTATTAAAGAGAATAACATAACATATATGAATATTTCCTTTACAAATCAGAAATAACAAGCTCTAGGGCTCAAATCCATCATGACAGAGAATTTATTACATAAATATTTACTTACCTTGAAAAGTTTGATGCGCTCCTCTCAACTGAAGAGCCTGCCACGCCAAAACAACTATAACTCAGTCATCCGGAAACCTTTTCCAGTGATTCAAAAGGTATTATTTAATGGAAATGTCACTATGGTTGCAATGGAACAAGTATAATGAACCATAAATTATCATAATTGGTAGAACCATACCATATGGTTTCTCCCTTCTCAACACCATGAGTACATCCAAACTTCAATAACCCGATAACCATGCAATCAAGCAGAGACAAAAATATAGTAATATCAACCCTCATGGGTACATATGAATCATCACCTAATATATAATTAAAAATATTACCAAATAAATATACATCATGAAATACATTAATAAACATATAATAAATTGATTATCTTTTATTGGACAACTGGCATCAATAGAACCACGTTCCACCCAACCATAGGCACTATCAAGACAATTATTACTTTGATAGGCCACCCTTGATATGGGTCCATGGATCATCATGTAAAGGAACACTCAACTTTTCTCGTAAACTCGTCTTCCGAGAAAAACAAAAAAATTCCCAATTTTACCTTTTAGTTCATTCTCCACTACATATGGGATATGACCTAACTCGCCATTCCCATATCCTAGATTTCTATATGAGAAACCTAGACTAGTACTCTCATGTTCATTCTCCACTGCCTATGAGATGTGACCTAACTTGTCCATCTCATTTCCTAGCTTTCTGTGAGAGAAACCTGGACTAGTACTTTTCAACAACCCATACTTAACTCTCTGGTATAGATGTTTAGAATATACTAGGGAAAGAGCCCTGTAACAAACACAAAGACTCTACACAATATCAACATTGTTAATACAAAATTGACCAAGCATGTATTATAGATCATAAAACAAAATAGGTTTTTCCCAAAACAAAAACACATAGCACATAAAATCATTGCTCTTCATTATTCTATCATCCTTCCTATAATGAGATAGCTCTTGGATCTTAGACTAGGGAGAAATTTGAATCCTTCTAGTAAGGAATCTACAACAAAACAATCACTCTCATTTGCACGATGAGAGCCACAGAAAAATATCAAGAGTCTCCATACTCTTGCTAGATTTCTCACAATCTAGTCATGGCTCCCAAAACCAAGACAAAAACTCAACAATCTTCACAAAAATAGTTGCTAGCTTCTCCATGAACCTACATAGGGTTTTTCACTAGTAATATGGTCATTTAAATTCCCAAGATAAAGAGGAATTTTGAATTAGAGAGGAAAACCAAAAGAAGAAAAAAATGATGGAGAGCGTTTTTCCAAAACCCTAGCCATAGAAGAGAGAGAAAAACAATTTGAATTCTATCCAAAGGAGGCAATTAGAATTCATGAGAGAGAGAAGCAATTCAAAATGGTAAAAATTAATCCATGAAGAATCCAAATCTAATTTGAAAGAGAATATTTTTGGACTCACTCAAATCCATGATGAGGGAGTTTCTAAGAAGATGCATTTTTCCCATAATAGAAAAATCCATCACCAAGTGAGTAAAGAAGGGAGTTACTAAAACCAAAAAGCCACCAAAATATAAGGAGGGTGCACTTGGTCAAGAGAGAGGAAAAAGGAGGCAACAATCAAGGAAAATAGGAAACATCTTCCTTGATTTGGAAAACAAAGGTGCTTTTCTCAAGATGAGGCAAAAATCAAGGAGGTGAAGCTAAAATCATGCTTCCAACTCTTAGATTCTAGGGATAGGGAACCTTAGATCATTAATAGGCTAAATGTAATACCCCTAGTTTTGACTTGGAATGTATTTATCCAATATTATGTAAATGATGTAAATATGCTAGTGTGAATTCCTTGTGCAGAGCTCAAGGCCAAGTCCCGACTAGTGAATGGATAGGCATGTATGATTTTATATTTTTATTTGGACTATTTGGTTGGCTTTTATGCCTAATTCGAAATGTATGTAAATATTATGCTGAAAATTAATAAAATGGTCCAAAAATGGATGTGTAAAGAGCACCAAAGGGCTATGATTCCACTAGAGGGGAAGAGGAAGGGGGCTTATGGGAAACCCAATCCTATGATGCCATGTGTCAACCTTAGAACTCACCCAAAATTCCGTCATGTGATGGGAATAAGCCAATTATCTCCTTTTGACCATTTTCCAATCATTGATTGCACATGTGGGGTTGGTGGGAAAAGTCACTTCTTGTAGTTATTGAAGCATGGGGGTTGTGACAGTTATGTCAGCTGTCAGTAGTGCTATTTCTTCTATGGTCAGAATCCATGTCAGCTGTCTTTTCACCCTCACCTCATATCCTTGGAGTCAACACTCTTTTGATTATTATCCCATTCTCATTCTTTGGCATGCAAGCTGCTACACTACGTAGAGTTACCATGGATGTTCATGTCCATTACTAGATTGTATGCTAAACCCAGAAATTCGAATTAGAAGGAAGAGCTACATTTTTGGAAGGGAAAATCATTGCTTGTATGTGAGAAGAGAGGTTGGGCAATCTAGGAACCTTACCCATGGAGTTCTGCTGCTTGTAGGTGCTTGAGAGGACACAAATCAAGGCTGTAGGTGGTTCTATAGCATCCATATCAAGTTGTGTCATGTCCCAAATTTGGAATTGGGTCAAAATGGCCTAATCACATTGGCCATATTCATTAGAGTTTGTAAAATTGATGTTAAAGGTCAAATATTTGCCAAGGAGGAAAATTACTAGTTTCCTAGGTTTGGGGTGGAAGCTTTGGGATTTGGAATAAGGGGGATAATAAATGATGTTTGAACATTAGAGTGGCATAAATATTTAATAAAGGAGATAAATAAATATATACAAGTGAAAATCAAAGTGGCATTTGATCATGAAGACATATGGAAGAAGTGGGACCCACATATGACTAGATTTCCCCACTACACTTGGCATCATTCTCTCACCAATTCGAATTCAAGGTGAATGGTAACATACTTGGGGGAGTCCAAAAGGTATTATTCATGGCATGACTCATCCAAGGTCGAAATATAGAGGAAGAGTAACTCCCATGGAAGAAGAAGAGGCAATTTGGAGCTAGTGAGACACTTGGGATAGATTCCCTAGCTCTATGACAACAATGATGAAGATGCTATGACACCTATGACACAAATTAGACCTAAAGGCTAACATATGACATATATGACATGTCAGGGCTAAAAATAGACTCTAAGAGGGCGCTCAAGGTTGTTAGGGCAGCTAAGATGCTTCCACATGTGATTTGGTGGAAGTGGGAGACTAGGAATTGTTGAACAAGTGGCGTTCTTTGGAATCTCTTCCCAACTTGAGTTGGCATGAGTCTCGTGGAAGGAATTCGACCCATGGAGGACATTAGAACTTTATAAATTTCAATAACAAAGAATGAAACCAGATTTTTATCATTTGTAGGATTTGCAATTGCATTTGTGAAGAGGGAGAGCTAGTGGATGACTAGTTTCTTGCCTTAGCCAATTTCGAGGGTGAAAGATTCCCATCCAAGTTGGTAATTGGAAAGGCCATTCAAACCTTTCATTTGGAGATTTAATGGAGTCTTTATTTGTAGTTGTAAGCTACAGGGAAGCTCATGGTTTCTTCTATTGCAGCTCACTCCTTCAACCATTTCCAGTTTTGATGGCATATTCTTGATCCTTGAGGGAGGGCGTTTTTGGTGAGCTATTGTACTCTTTGGGGGAGCTTCTAATGCCCCATTTATTTTGTAATATGAATTAAATACTCTTTTATTTATCTCCAAAAATTTTCAGGTCAAAATTCCAAGTAGAAATGTATAAATCTCATTTTTAATGGAAGAACAATGCCATTTCCCCACTACCTTGTTGTGAACTAATGTATTGATGATGATTTCGAATGAATGGATGATTATATGATGAATTTATCATTAATGGACTGCCATGGATGTATTTTACAAGTTTCATGTACTGTACTTGAGCATTTGAAGTATTTTTACTCAGTTTAATTGCATTGGGAGAAGAAATAGTGCCATTTCCCCAAGGGTTGAATTGGTGATTTTTGCAGTTGAATG
This sequence comes from Larix kaempferi, assembly GCA_027924585.1. Lineage (NCBI taxonomy): Eukaryota > Viridiplantae > Streptophyta > Pinopsida > Pinales > Pinaceae > Larix > Larix kaempferi. The sequence continues at coordinate 467,823 of BSBM01000969.1, read as the reverse complement.
GGAGAGGGTTGGAACAGATATAATAATAAATTAATGGTGCACATGAGACCTTAATAACATCCTTAACACATTACATACCTATTTTCATAAATTTGAGTGGGTTTGGAGGCAATTGGGAAGCCATTTTCAGTACTTACCCCAAGGGGATTTGAACCCCAAATTACTAGTAAAATTGTATACTTGGTCCAGAATCTTAAGAGAGTTTGCATAGGTCTTTTGGTGGCCATATGTAATCCTTGAACATCATATTCAATTCCTAATATCATTCATACACCTTCCTTGAATATTTGAAGGCATTTGGAGTCAATTTGAGACCTAGAGACCAATACTAGTCAAAGGGAAATCACAAGTTACCTACATTGACCAGAATTGAACGAGCATTTGCAGAAGTGTTTTAAAGGTCCAAAGGCATCCCTGAAACACATATTTATGTTCTAATATCATTCATGTACCTTCTCAGAATATTTGGTATCATTTGGGGCAAATTTGGGACCTAGAGATCAAAACTAGTCAAAGGTCGAACTAGGGAAAAAAAGTGGAAAGTTGCCATTTTAATAAAATTCCTAACAAGAGACATTACAGTGGTATCAGAGCATGATCTTGGAACCTGATGTGGTAGAAAATTAATGAAGACCAGGAGTCAAAGAAATAAGCTACCACCCTTAGAAACTGAAACTGGATGTACTTTGGTGAAAGGGAAGAAATAGGAGAAGAAGTGCATTCATTGGTCACCATGAGTAAGGATGAGAAAGGAACCTCAGAGGAGAATGAGGAGTTTAGAAAATTATTGGAACCTTCCTTTGAAGACAAGTGGAGGCAATACTTTCAAGATTTCAAATTGTTGCTTGTGAACTTGGAAGCAACTCGGAAAAAATAATGAGCAATGGTTCTCTTTTCAAGGAAAAGGATGAAACAATTTATGCCACAAAAGAGGAACCTAATGTAATTGTGGAACATGAAGTACATGTTGATATGCAGGTTCTTGAATATGCTACACTAAAACAACAAGAAGGACAAGCACTTGTCCTTGTTCAAAGGGATTATGAGTTGCCTCATGGAGAGAGTTGCAAAGCCTTGGAAGAGGTACATGATCTCACAATAGTTGGACCAACCAATTATGGAGAAGATGAATTAAATATTTCAATGGGTAAGAGTTGTAAAGAATTAAAGTTGGTTCATAATTCCTCACCCCACACTTCTTTTCCAACCACATCACTTTGGGATGAAAATTGGGTGAAAGGTTTTTTTCTAGTGGTGCCACATGAGGGGTATGAAACTCCTACCTCTCCTTTTGATGATGACATGAATAGATCACCTCATTATTTAGAATTGCAGTAGCATATTGCTTGACCTTATGATGATACATATCCTCATGGATGTATGGATGAGACTTCTTTGAGTCCTTTGAAGTCTCCTTGTGTTTCCTGCTCATTATTTGGTTCAGATTTTAGTGGAGATTCTTCACTCACTTCTTCGATGAAAGAATGCATGGCTGAATATTTTGATGCATATCATGTTCTTTTGGAGCAACACTATCGGACATGGGATCCTCACCTATGTCATTGGATCAGATTTGATTGGTCACTTGAAGATTGTATGCACCTAGCAAATGGTGATCTACTTACTTGGAGGTATAAACACTTTCATGATTCTTTGATGAAGCATCTTCTTGATGTACATTTTCATTATGTTGTTATGTACTTTGATGATATATATTTTGTACTCATGATGTTTGGAAGAATGCATACAAGAAAATGGGATCCAGAAATCCTCTTATCTAATGGTGTGGGTTGGAGAGCACTCTTAATTGTTGGGGTGCAATACAAGCAATGGGACCCTGGAATAATTTTTATCTCATTGGTTTCAAATTTTTTGGGGAAACAAGCAGTATGGGAGATGGATTTCCCACTTAATAAAGTGATTTTTATCAGAGTAGTGCAGCAGAAATCATGGTGGTTCCTCTCTAAAATCTTCATGGAAACTCAAAGACTCAAGGTTGGGCAATTCAATGGCAACGTCAAAGAATTATACAGGAAGCAGGTTCTTCAACACCCATGTTTGAAATTGCTTGAGGACAAGCAATAGTGGGAAGGGAGGATTTGTCATGTCCCAAATTTGGAATTGGGTCAAATTGGCCTAATCACATTGGCCATATTCATTAGAGTTTGTAAAATTGATGTTAAAGGTCAAATAATTGCCAAGGAGGAAAATTACTAGTTTCCTAGGTTTGGGGTGGAAGCTTTGGGATTTGGAATAAGGGGGATAATAAATGATGTTTGAACATTAGAGTGGCATAAATATTTAATAAAGGAGCTAAATAAATATATACAAGTGAAAATCAAAGTGGCATTTGATCATGAAGACATATGGAAGAAGTGGGACCCACATATGGCTAGATTTCCCCACTACACTTGGCATCATTCTCTCACCAATTCGAATTCAAGGTGAATGGTAACATACTTGGGGGAGTCCAAAAGGTATTATTCATGGCATGACTCATCCAAGGTCGAAATATAGAGGAAGAGTAACTCCCATGGAAGAGGAAGAGGCAATTTGGAGCTAGTGAGACACTTGGGCTAGATTCCCTAGCTCTATGACAACAATGATGAAGATGCTATGACACCTATGACACAAATCAGACCTGAAGGATGACATATGACATATATGAAATGTTAGGGCTAAAAATAGACTCTAAGAGGGCGCTCAAGGGTGTTAGGGCAGCTAAGATGCTTCCACATGTGATTTGGTGGAAGTGGGAGACTAGGAATTGTTGTACAAGTGGCGTTCTTTGGAATCTCTTCCCAACTTGAGTTGGCATGAGTCTCTTGGAAGGAATTCGACCCATGGAGGACATTAGAACTTTATAAATGTCAATAACAAAGAATGAAACCAGCTTTTGATCATTTGTAGAATTTGCAATTTCATTTGTGAAGAGGGAGAGCTAGTGGATGACTAGTTTCTTGCCTTAGCCAATTTCAAGGGTGAAAGATTCCCATCCAAGTTGGTAATTGGAAAGGCCATTCAGACCTTTCATTTGGAGATTTAATGGAGTCTTTATTTTCAGGTGTAAGCTACAGGAAAGCTCATGGTTTCTTCTATTGCAGCTCACTCCTTCAACCATTTCCAGTTTTGATGGCATATTCTTGATCCTTGAGGGAGGGCGTTTTTGGTGAGCTATTGTACTCTTTGGGGGAGATTCTAATGCCCCATTTATTTTGTAATATGAATTAAATACTCTGTTCTTCATCTCCATAAAGTTTCAGGTCGAAATTCCAAGTAGAAATGTATAAATCTCATTTTTAATGGAAGAACAATGCCATTTCCCCACTACCTTGTTGTGAACTAATGTATTGATGATGATTTCGAATGAATGGATGATTATCTGATGTATTTGTGATTAATGGACTGCCATGGATGTATTTTAAAAGTTTCATGTACTGTACTTGAGCAATTGAAGTATTTTTACTCAGTTTAATTGCATTGGGAGAAGAAATAGTGCCATTTCCCCAAGGGTCGAATTGGTGATTTTTGCAGTTGAATGGGAGAGGGTTGGAACAGATATAATAATCAATTAATGGTGCACATGAGACCTTAATAACATTATTAAAACATTACATAACTATTCTCATAAATTTGAGTGGTTTTGGAGGCAATTGGGAAGCCATTTTCAGTACTTACCCCAGGGGGATTTGAACCCCAAATTACTAGTAAAATTGCATACTTGGTCCAGAATCTTAAGAGAGTTTTCAGAGGTTTTTTGGTGGCCATATGTCATCCCTGAACATTATATTCAAGTCCTAATATCATTCATACACCTTCCTTTAATATTTGAAGGCATTTGGCGTCAATTTGAGACCTAGAGACCAATACTAGTCAAAGGGAAATCATTAGTAAAGTTACCTACATTGACCAGATTTGAACGAGTATTTGCAGAAGTGTTTTAAAGGTCCAAAGGCATCCCTGAAACACATATTTATGTTCTAATATCATTCATATACCTTCTCAGAATATTTGGGATCATTTGGGGCAAATTTGGGACCTAGAGATCAAAACTAGTCAAAGGTCGAACTAGGGAAAAAAAGTGGAAAGTTGCCTTTTTAATAAAATTCCTAACAAGGGACATTGCAGGTTGTAATTATTCTATGCACACACTAGAAGAACCCGGCAAGATGGATCACCCAAGAGAACCTTGGATCGGTGAAGGGGATTCCTAAGCTAGAAGGGTGTTGTGTGGGGCAGGTATTATGGAAGCTAAGGCTGTGAGGGCTGAGTGAGACCCTTGTAGAGCTCTATATGAGCATTTGACTAAGAACAGAGAGAAGAACGAGTTGTGGGCTGAGAGATAGGAGCCTGTAGGTGTTTCCTTCACCCCGGTGGCCTCATAGCTCAGCTTGGGGGTGGCCTCAGCAGCAGAAAGAGTATATGTTGGACTGAGTGCCTATGGTTAGGTGGAAAAACGCTCTTACACAGCAAGTTGCTTGGATCTGCGTTTCTTAAAGATAAGTAATCTCATGTATTTGAATCTGAATTGTTTTATTTGATGCCTATAATGTTTATGCTGGTAATTGCATGCTAGATGTGTGTGGTTAGATTTTTATTTCCGTTGTGCATGTTTATTAAGTTTCTGCACACACTGTTTATTATTGAAAATCGTATTATGCATTGGGGCGAATTATTAGAGCCCAGGATTTCCAATGTCCCCTCCCAATGGTCGGATTGGGTGAGGGGGATGCTACACTAAATAGTTCCAAATAAAATCCAAAATGCTCAAAACATCATGCACTATGGTCTAGCAACCACTAGGGAGACAAGTAATAATAATCCACTAGGAAAAATAACTTTTTTGACAACCACCAAAAATCCAAGGAGGGTGAATTAATGAAAAAGGGTCCATTTAACCATGAAATTAATCCAATAGTATATATTTATGCCAAAACAATAAAAAATAGGGTCCTCTAAATAGTGTTAGGGTGAGAAACACTCCTATTCCCCAACCCCCTCACATGTGGAATTCATCCCAGCCACATTTAGTAGTCTCTGTTGAGCCAATTGTTTTATTTAATTATTATTAATAATAATGTCCATAGTCCATAGTCATGGCACTTTTTTCCATAATAATTAAAATATCATATTTCCAGGGGCTTAACAACCGGGATATTACAAGGATCCATGAACTGGGAGGTTTTTAGGGTCCTACCCTACCCCCCCTTACTTTATCCATATACAAGGCCATAAGGCCCATTAGTTAGTTAGTGTATATTTGTTTAATGTAAAAGGGCCTTCTTTATTGATTAAATTTCCTTAGAAGGTTTGACCTCATTAATAGAGGGATCACAATTAGTTAGAATTGGGCTATTGAAGTATTATATATAGAGTAGTAAGATATGTAATGTGGAGTCAAGAATTGTCATTGTATTTAGAGCTTGTTCTATTGGAGGTTTCCCCCTTGAAGAGGCAAGTGAACATTGTCTTCTATTTCAACTATTATTTTTATATTTTCTATCTTTCCTACGAATTTACAGGTTTAACCATATCACAAGTGGTATCAGAGCTCTTTCTTGGGCCAAAAGGGAAGTAGTTTTCTTGGGGTTTGGCCCTTCCAAATAATTCATCTTGGAATTCTTTATATAAAAATTTTAAAGGTTTCAAATAGTTAAAAATAGATGGGAGATAGAGGATAGACCAAAGTTTCTCTAGTAAAAATTTCAGATTTTGGTTCACTATATTTTTTATGATATACTCTGTGGAAGTTAGGGTCTCTAACTTGCCCAAAAACTAGTCTCAAAAATATGTCCTTGGAAAAATGTTATATCTAGAGCATGTGAGCTCCAAATTGAATGAGACCTATTTCATATGAAATAATATAGACTGCAGTATCTTTGGTAGCAATTTCATTTTCAATCCCAAAAAATTGGACATGTGACAAGCCATACAAGTTAGCTCTATGGAAAAGTCCAAAAATCAGCACATCGTGGGAAAGTTGCATCCATTTTCTCTTGTCACATTAGAATTAGTTTAGACTTGTGGCATTGCAAAGAAGACATATCATCCCATAGAAGGACTAAGGTTTAGACTTATAGGGGATAAAATCACAGATAAACCTTAATTGGATGGTTGGTCATCAAAACAATCTCCGAATTAGGGCTCTAAAAGGTATGTTAATTTAAATTTGCATAAATTTTTAACTGGAAGGTATCATTTACATTATTCAAAATCCATTGGAAAGAGGGAACAAAGGAGAATATGTTGGAATAATCATATTATAATTTTTTGATACTACTCTCAATATATTGGGGTTGGAAGTACACACCATAAGTGTAGAAATTTCAGAATTGCAGAAGTCTCAACCTTAGGATTTGATAGATCCCACCCATGGTGGAACCCTGTAAACCACCCCACACCAAAAAACATCCAAACAATATTGTCACTCTTTCTAATACCAAAAGGTTGGACAACCTGGAATATCAATAGACAGAACATAAAGGCCAAATTCAACATTTTCAAGAGACCACCAACAATTGGGATCAGACATGGAAAAAAAATTGGATACAAAATTAGACCACTGGGAGAAAATGTTGGATGAGAAGTTGAAAAATGTGATAGTTAGTGCCACACATGTAGAAGAACATGGGAATTCATAGCACAATGAGCCACACCATGAAGGAACTTCTCAGTTGGGACTATTTGGCCAGCATCAACCTCCATTTGGTCCTCATAGTGATAAACCACACTCTATGGATAATTACACATGGAATCGTTTTCCTAAAATGGAATTAAACAAGTTTGATGGTTCTAACCCATTAGGATGGATTACTCAAATGGAACACTACTGTTATCTTCATGGGATTACATATGACATGATGAAAGTTGGGGGTCTTGTATTTGGATCCAAAAATATTTCAATGGTGGGAGTGGCATAAAAATTCCTATCAGAACTGCATTGCTTGGAATTTATTTGTTAAAGCTCTTCATGACCATTTCGAGTGAGATACTCACTATTTGGGACAACTTACCAAGTTACACCAAATTAGCTTAGTCATATAATTTATCTCTTCCTTTGAGCAATTATCCATCCACGCAGAGAACTTAATAGATTCTTTCTATAAAGAATGTTTTAGTAGTGGCCTGAAGGATGAAATTCAAGCACAATTCAGAATGCAACGGCCTACTACTTGGTTAGAGGCATCTCAAAGGGCTATAGAAGCATAGATGGTGATAAATTTGCATACCAACAAAACACCATTCATCCCCTCTCATGCTCTATGCAGGTAAATTCCTCGAGCACAATTCGTTCTTCTCCCTTGAAAGTACAAACGTTATCTTCAACAAAAATGATAGAATGACAAAGGTGGGGACTTTGCTATAATTGTGATGAAAAGTATGCTCCATGTCATAAATTTAAAGAACATAAGTTATTTCAAATTGATGTGAGGCGGCTCCTACCCATTTTGAAGTTATCATTCTGAAATATTATACCCCTAAGTTTGAAGATGTTGACATAAAACCCTCTATGCAAGAATAATTGAAGCTCGAAGTCAATCAAGAAGAACCACTCATCTCTCTTCATGCTTTATCTGCTATTTCATCCCCACAAACATTAAAACATATGGGTTACATCAAGCACTGCAAAGTGGTAGTTTTGGTTGATTGTGGAAGCACCCACAACTTTATTAATAGGACAATGGCTAAAAACTCCATTGTTAAGTCCACCCAGTGCCCAACTTTCAAATTATGATAGCCAATGGTGGGATGATGAAATGTGGGGGGCAATGTGAAAATTTGAAACTTCAATTGGATGACTATAATCTCAAAACTCATATGGTGCCCATAGATACGTGTGGTTGTGATATAGTTTTAGGGGAAGAATGGATACACCTGTTGGGTCCAGTGACCATGGACTTCAAGGAACTATACTTAATTTTTACCCGGGTCTATCGTACGCATACCCTTAAATACCTCTAGGTAGGCTCCCCTGAAATCATAAGTTCTCATCAGATAGAAACATTATTGAAGAAAGGCCACTCTAGAATTATTGCTCAAGTCCATGCCAGGGTATTTTTTTAAGGATTATAAAATTATACTTAAGTATAGTATTCTAGGTGATTTTTTGGATTGAAAAAAACATATATATAGATTGGTAGGCAGATATTAAATATGAAACATACAATTTACTACTGAAACTTGTAAATTTTGGCAAATATTATGATAAAAAAACATATTTTATGTAAATATAGGCGATATTGGAGACTAAAAATGACAAAATAGCGAATTTATTTTTGAAAAAAAGTCCAAAAAATAGCCAATTGGCAAAATTTCGCCCCTAAAAATTTCCCTGGTCCATGCTATCTAGGCTCTAGATAACACTACACCATAAATCCAACCTAATTTACATAAGGTTTTGAACAAACAACAATAGGTCTTTGAGACACTGAATGGTTTACCCCCATCTAGAGGTGCACATGATCATGGTATTCCCTTGATTCCAGGAAGTCAACCACCAAATGTATGGCCATATAGGAAACCATTTGCACAAAAGAATGAAATTAAAAAGATCATTCAAGAGCTATTGTAAGCAGGATCCATTCATCCTAACACTATCCCATATTCATTTAGTAAGAAGAAGTGTAACAAGAATTTCAGCAATTCCACTTACGAGAAAGAAATGATGGCCATCCTACATGCAATTGAAACATGGATACCATATATCATAGGAAGATTCTTCCAGATCAAAACATATCACCACAACCTGAAGTATTTTTTGGAACAAAGGTTTTAATCCCCAGAACAATAGAAATGGGTCACCAAAATGCTTGGCTATGATTGTGAGATCATATACAAAAAGGAAAATACAATGTTGTGGTAGGTTCCTTGTCACATAAACATGAGGAAGAAGGATCACTTTTTTCCTTATCCTCTTCAGTACCTGAATTGTTAGAGAAAACATGATAAGGATGGGTAATAATGATACTACATCTCAGCTCATTAAGCACCTGCAAGAGGATCCCAACCCTTCCCAAGGTCACATTTGGTAGCAAGATACATTGTGATATGAAGGTCACTCAAGATTTTAGAAAACTTATGTAGATGCCAAGATACATGCAATTGATGATTTGCTTCATAAAATTGATGTCACTCTTTGCACAATCAAGGAAAATTTGGTAATGGCCCAAACACACATGAAGCAATAAGCAGACCAGCACTGCTCAGAGAATTCATTTGTAAAGGGTGACTAGGTGTTCCTTCACCTCCAACCTTATAAGAAAACTTCTATCAAAGTTAAAAGCCATCAGAAGCTCGCACCAAGGTTTTACGGCCCATATCAAATTTCTCAATTCCTTGGTCAGGTGGCCTACAAATTAGCACTCCCAACACACTCCCAGATTCACCTAGTATTTCATGTCTCTTGTCTTAAGAAGGTAGTGGGATAGAATTTTCAAGTTCAAACTACCTTACCTGAAGTAGATGAAGAAGGATCCATTTGGATCAAACCAGAAGCATTTTTGGACACTGGGGAGCGTCAACTATATCAATGCACTATCCATGAAGTTTGATTCAATGGAACTATACCTCACCAAAAGATGATAATTGGGAACCACCAACAATTTTGCAGCAATTTTCCCATCTCCAACATTGAGTACAATGTTGCTTTTAAAGGGGGAGGACATGTTAGGGTCCTACCCTAACCCCCCTAATTTATCTATGTACAAGGACATAAGGACCATTAGTTAGTTACTGGGTAGTTGTTTAATATAAAAGGGCCTTCCTTATTGATTAAAGTTCCTTAGGTGGTCGTCCCTCATTAATAGAGGAGCCACAATTAGTTAGAATTGGTCTATTGAAGTACTATATATAGAGTAGTAAGATATGCAATGCCTGGAGTCAAGAATTGTCATTGTATTTGGAGTTTGTGCTCTTGGAGGTTTCCTGCTTGAAGATGAAAGTGAACTTTTCATTCTATTTCATCTATTATTCTTATATTTTCTACCTTCCTACAAATTTATGGGTTTAAGTATATTACAGAGGTTCCATGGTTCCATTACCACCAAGGGTGGTTGTAGGTCATGAAGCCATAAAGGATTAAATTGAAAGTGAATGGGCCCATTTTTCATATCCTCCCAAATTAAGAATATTTCTAGGTTATGATCAAAGGATATTGAAGGAAGAATAGAAGAGGGAATATTTAGGTTATACAGAAGAAATGAACTTTGGACCAACAAACGATCCAAGTAAAAGACTATGTGACCAATCCCCATCCTTCTATTTGACTAGGTATATTTCCCTTTGGTTGGCTTAGGATCATACAGATACTAGTTAGTAATAGTTTAATCCACCAATTCACTAATTGGATCTCTAATAAAAATGTTGCCTCTATTTCCCTCAAGGAACAAAATTATATTAAGGTTGCTTTCCAACTCTCGATTAGAGATTGGGAAAGAGTCCCCAAAGTATCTTAATGAGGACTGACATTTATGTTTTTCACTATAGTGAACTACAACATATATACTAAAAATTTTATTTTCTTACCAAACAATTTCCAAGATAACTTAGTGTATATCCATAGATGGGAGATATGAACTTGATGTTGACTCAAACCCAGTCGACAGGGGTTCGCATCACTGTCGACACCAACCGCAGTCTCCCTGCTCACCGGCCCGGACAGGGTTTATTCCACCCAACAACACCTGCAAAGCAAATGAGGTCTCACCCGAGCCGTCCAGGAAGAGTAGACAAAACCATGTTTCCGCCAAATGAAGGAGGATGGTTGCGGCTATGATACTTAACTTATTGCAGCACTAAGACATAGATCTTTAAGCATTGAACATAGTAGTAAAGAAATATTCAACCCAAACATTCATCATTGCAACAACAGTAATTGTAAAGCAAGTATCGCATCAAAGAAGCATGACATTAATCGTATAGTGCAATATCACATTATCATAACTGAACAAATTGAACACAGGGATTGCGCCAAAATAGCTTCATCATATTATTGTTGTCAACCCAGATACAATGCCTCTGCAAAAACTAGATCTCCACAATGACTCTTGACATCAAAACATACCCGGAAATCATACAACATCAAAGCTTCGCAATCTTCTCTCGTGAATTATATTCTGAATTCTTATCTCTTCAACACTTACAATTCTTATCTATATATAGGCTTCCGCCTTACAACTCTTGTCCACTTACTAACTGACTTCCTAACTGACACTATAGACAAATGACCCAATATCTAACTGACTTATCCAAAACCGACCAAAAACCTGCATTCTGCGGTATAGCTAACTCAACATTACATAATATGTGGTCCAAATGACCCAAAACCCGCATTCTGTGGTACAAATGACTAAAGAAATACATAAAATAATAGAGTCTTCTTCCTTCCGCGACCTCGTCTGATGTGTCGCAGCATCGGCGATGCTGTGATTCTTCCTTACCAAACCGCTTACCAACAAGCCCCCAACACAATCGTGTGGCTCGCCCTCGAGCCAGGTCAGCGGGACATGGTGTACTCGAACTCTTCTATGGTTGAACTATGTTTCAGCAACTGTTCTTGCTGTCTGGATCGCACGGTGTTGTCCTGCTCCTTCTGCTACACTAATCATTTGCTCGTTGTCATGTACTTCTTGCCCAAAAGTGGACTCTTCCCGGCTTGCTGTCGTAGTCCTTGCAAACTCATCCTCCAGTCTCGAGAGACCGATTGTAAATGGAGAGGAATTTTGCAAGCAACGCCAGGGTGTAAAATAGGCTAATGGTTCTGGCACATATGTTTCGCACCAGTAATCACAAGTTACAAGGACCTAGGGGCGACGACCCCCCCCTTTTTTGTGGTCGCAGGGACCACGAGACTTCGAACCATCACCAACTGCCTACACATCTCGGACGAAACTTCATGCTTGTGACGTTGAAGTGTCTGAAATGCTGCTTGCTATAACAGCTCATGGACACTCGTGGTTCAGGCCCTCAGCGCACCGGGAGTGCCACCCCGTGAAATAAAATAGATCATTTCCACAACCTCCTTGGAATTCCTAACTTAACAAAATGCTAGAGCCTTTCGTAGCATAACCCTTCTTAACTAAAACAACCTATGTGTGCTTACTCCCCTCAATTCCTCTATTTATACAATGCGTTCGACCGTTTTCCTGCCTTGGCAACCCTGTGCACCACCTGCTCACGCTCCAGGGTAATCATAAGATTCCATTTCTCGGACACCGAAAGTGGGCAGAGCGATCATACCCCTGCTTGTTTCCCTGTGTGCAAAAGTGTGTGAAGCAGTCCTTCGGCCATACTACTGTGGTGAATGCCTCGTGCCAACCCTGCAAACCATCCCTCCAGGTGTCGTCGACCATGCTGCCTCAGTGTATTCCTCATTCCAAATGTGCATATTCTTGACATGGTTTGATGCATCTAACGATCATATCTTCCCAAAAAGGTAAAGGTGCCGGCTACATAATGATTTCTGATGTGTCCTAATCGCAACACTGCCACTTATTGCAAACTGCTCTGATCTTGCGACAGAAGCCTCCCTGCTTCCGCATTCCATCCCTGTTGGTGTGCCATCTTGCCACCAATCAATCTACTTCTCTATTTTTTCTTTTTTTCTTTCTTTTCTTTTTTTTCCCCAACGCGACTCAGGCATCACGCTGTTCCAAGCCCAACTGATAGGGCTTCAACCTATGACCATTCACCAATTTTGGGAGCATCGCCCCGTCCAGCTGTTGTAGCTGAACCACACCCCCTGAAGTAATACTACTGATGCGATACGGACCAAGCCAATGCATCTGCAACTTTCCTGGATGTTTCATAAACTTGCTATCGTACAACAACACTAAATCGCCCTGCTGAAACTGTTTTCTTTTTATGTGTCAATCATGCCATGCTTTCTGGAAATCCTTCTCTACCCCCTGGTGGAACCCAGCGATGAAACGATCTTCCTCCAACTGCACCAACTGCTGTAGACATTCATTTAGTGTCGCTGCATCATCCAGACCTGTTGCGGCCACGATGCGCAAACTCGAGACAGTATACTCCATGGGAATAATTGCTTCTTGTCCATACACTAGCTTAATTGGTGTCTGCCTTGTCATTCGTTTACATGTGGTGCAATAGGCCCACAATACTACTGGGATTTTGAGATCCCAGTCATTGCGGTTCACATTACACACCTTTGTCAGTGCATGCTCCAATACCTTATTGAAAGCCTCCACCGTGCCATTCGCCTGCAGATGATAGGGTGTACTCTTCTTATGCTGTATCTGCAACTCCTCCGTCAATGCGTTGATGGTGCGGTTAAGAAAGTGGCTTCCTTGATCACTCAATAATATCTTGGGGCAGCCAAAGCGAGTGACAATGTGGTCAAAGAGAAACCGCGCAGCTGTGGCCGTGGAGCAATCAGTGACTCGTGCAGCTTCTTCCCATCGAGTCAAATACTCGGTCACTGTGATAATATAGCGTGCACCCGTGCACTTCCCTGGTGGATTGATCGGTCCTACAAAATACACCACCCATTTGTCGAACGGCTGTAATGTCAACTGGGGCATCAACGGCATCTCATCACGTTGGGATGGTTTTCCTTTTTGCTGACAGACATCATAGGACCATGCATAGTCTGTCAAATCATTATGTAGTGTGGGCCACCATAGCCTAGCACGCAGCACTTTCCTCGCAGTCGCCCTACCACCATAGTGTACTCCGGCTACTCCTCTATGTGCTTCTGCTAATATCTGTGATTCCTCATGCGGCAAGACACATCTGTGCAATACCTCATCGACACCCATTTTGTATAACTCTCCTGCAATTAGCTGGAAGTCTGCAGCTTTGACTACCAACTGCTTCTTCTGACTGGTGGCGAACTCGTTTGGTGCAGTACCCATTGTCAGAAACTGAATGATTTCTGCAAAGTAGCCATCTACAACCTCAATCAGAAACAGTTGAGCATCTGGTAAACCATCTTCAATGTTGGTCGGTTCCTCTCCTGTATCGATCCGCGAGAGATGATCAGGACCGGCATTCAACTGGCCTAGCTTCACAATGACTTCAAAATCGAACTCCTGAAAAAGAAGTGTCCAGCGGCATATCTTCCCCCCCAACACAGGCTTATTAACTAGGTATTTCAACGCGGAATGGTAGGTGAAAATTTTAAAGTGCCCACCCAACAAATAGTGCCTGAACTTTTGCAGTGCATAGACCATTTCCAAACCTTCCTGCTCAGTGGTAGTGTAATTCCTTTCTGCAGAGGACAACTTCCGACTTATAAAAGCAATAGTATGATCAAGGTCACCTTCTCCTGGTTGAACCAATACGACACCCAACGCAATCGATGAGGCATCAACATGGACATGTAATTCCTTACTCCAGTCCGAAAATACTAATATTGGTGCTGACGCCATCTTCGCCTTCAGTGTTTCAAAGCTAGCCTGACATTTCGGGCTCCACTAGAATGTCGCATCCTTCTTCAACAACTTCTCCATAGGAGCAGTAATCGCAGCATAACCCTTGATGAACTTGTGATAATACCCCGTGTGTCCTAGAGTCTCCCGCAACTACTTAATAGTGTTCGGTGGTTACAAACTTAAAATGAGTGCAATCTTAGCCGGATCAACCAACAACCCTTGCTTACACACAATATGGCCAAGCAATATCCCAAACAGTGCACAAAAGATGCATTTCTTCATATTCAGCGATATCTGGTGTTGTCGGCATCGCTCGAGCATCAACCGCAGATTCACCAAATGATCACGAACCAAACCATAGACCGTCCAATCATCCATGTATACTTGTAAAAATTTATGAATGAAGTCTTTAAATGCAGCAACGACAACCCGCGAAAATATCGCAAGTGCATTCTTCAAACCAAATGGCATGACAGTTGAAAGCAGCCCCATTCAGTAACGAAAGTTGTCTTATGGCGATCTTCTTTGGCAAGGTGGATCTGATGATAGTCAGAGAACCCGTCTGTGAATGAGTACATCTCCTAGCCACCCACACCTTCAAGCACTTCATCGGTAAATGGAGTGGGGAACGGATCATGCAAACATGCATCATTTAGCTTCCTGAGGTCAACGCAAATGCACACTTCACCAGTCTTCTTATCCTGTAACACCATAGGACTAATCCATCCCAACTCCTCAACTGGTTCAATAATACCAGCGTCCAACATGCGATCCAGCTCATCCTTGACCCATTCCTTATGTCGTGGATTCAATAGATAGGGTCGCTGCCGGATCGGCTTAGCATCTGGTTTTAATGGAATCTCCATTTCTCTTAAGTCACCCAGAATACCCTTCATGTCGGAAAACTTAGTAGGAAATATGTCCTGAAACTCATGGAGCAAATCAGTGACCTTGCTTATCAGCTCATCATCCCAGTAATCCCCTACATTTGCAAACTTCAGAGTGTCCTCTATCCCAATATTGATCTTGCGGAGCTTCAGCGGCTAACTAATCGGGTCGCTTGGCACATCAGGTGGTACCACAGCACGACTTCCTTCTAACTCCGGGATATTCCCATTCCATGGGTCATCACCATCTTCTGGCCCACCACTGATATTGAAACACTCCATGAGAGACTGCATCTGGAAGTGCATGTGCGGATCTGCAGGATATGCTACCGGGACAACCTGCAGAATTACATCACGAATGAGCTGTAATGCATTATTAACCTCTAGATCGGCATCCGCGAAACTGAATGTATGGGTAAAACACACCGTGAGCTCCATCCAGGTAGAAATTTCCCCTCGCAAATCAGCTACAGTATACCATGAACATGGCATCTCATCCAAAGTATGGATAAAAGCATGGACCCACTCATCTTTTCGTCGCGATACCCATAACCACTGACATTCCATCAAGTGACCACCCGAATCAGTCCGACCATCATACTTTCTAGTGTGGTAAACCTCAGTATCACCAAAACGTACCATCATCAATCTTCATCATTTCGACCATCCATCAATCGATGCCTTATGTGTCGCCCACCAGCGTGCTGGAGCAGCCTTCAATGCTTCATTCAATGCCAACAAGCGTTGTGGTTCGGAAACTCTTTCTTCAAACTCCTTCAGAAAGTCAGATAAGCCAGGTAGTCCTTTATATGTTGGTAGTGTAACTGTTTCAGTCGTGACACGGCATAATGACTGTGTGACCAACCCGCACTTACAGAGCGACACTTCGTGCAAGCGGTTCTGCCAATATTCCAGCGCATCATCAGAGTCAAAAGACGCAGAGTTGTCACTGCGCCATCCTAGCTCACCGTTGGCAGTCGGATGTATAGAATCTTCAGAAATATTGAATGCATGGTCCCATCCGTTGGGATCATCATCCTTCACTGGCTCTATGTAGTGGCATCCTTCAGTCGGATCCAACGGGGCGATAACTCTGAGATCACGATTTTCAAAAGTCATCATCTGTTGCTTGAAGTTGATTACAACTCCACTATCATTAGCCCATCCAATCCCCAACAGCGCGGGATAAGAGATGCCACCTTCGACAACTTCTATGACATCAAAGTTGGCATAGGTTTTCATACCCTCGATATCTACCACTAGCCGCAGAACTCGCCCAATGGGTGTTACTTTCGCATGGTTAGCCAATCGGAGCTATACAGGAGACCAGCTCAATGGGGGGCTCCCCATCTTCTGCCAAGTCGGCTTGGTCAAGATGTTGACATCCAAACCAAGATCCAGAATAACTGAATCAACATCATAGTCACCAATTTGAATATTCATCTGCATCTCCTTACCCGTCTTCCATCGTTGCAAGGAATTAACCACGAGTTCTTGTCGATCTTGGGTCGGTCGTCGCAACAAGGCTTCAATCACAGCAAGAGTGTCAGGATCTTTTTCCACGGACAAACAATGTTCCAAAAATGCTCGAAGTGTGTTGGACCGTCGTGACGGGCTAACCTTCGAAGTAGCATCAAAAGTAGAGGGCATGTCATACATGATGACTTTACCTCAGTCATTCCCTAAGGCCCGTCATGCCTGAAGAAACGTCTCCCGTTCCGCATCAATATCAAATGATACCTTCTTTTTTCCATCTAACTGGATCGTTGAGCTGTCTTCTCCAGTTGTCTTTCCTCCTCGAGTGACCACAGCAACGGAAGCATCTTGCAGTCTTGGTTCTGCAGAAATTGTCGTGATGTTTGCACCCTGCTGCTGATTCGGTGTTACGTTCCCCAGTTGATTTATATTTTGATTTATGTTCTAATTCGGCTGTAGATTCTGGTTCTGCGCTGGTTGCTATACTTGGTTCTAAGCGGGCTGTTGTGCCTAGGGTTGTGTCTACAACTGGGGAGTGTTCCCTGCCTGCCATCGTGCATTCAACTGTGGACAATTCTCAACTGTATGATCGTTAACAAAATAGAACGTACACTGGTTCTATAGCAGTGGGCAGTCTCGCTGATAGTGTCCCCATACCACACAGTGATAACATTGAACAGGTCCACGACCACCTCATCCTCCTCCGTGACCAAATCCTCCGCCACATCCTCCCCGGAATCCTCCCTGCTACTAGTACTGTGGTTGGTTAAACTGTTGCTGCATTGGTGCCGGTTGCATCCCTTTCCCTTGTGGTGCATACTACGGTTGTTGTACATATTGTGGCTATTGTGGAGCCATCTGCATCGGAGCATATTGCGGCATGAACTGCGGGGGTTGCTATTGTTGTGGTACAAACTGCATCTGCGGTTGAGGCAGCGGCTAGGCTACCTGCGGTTGTAGTTGTGATTGTTGTACGACATGCTGATCATCCTTGACGTAGAATGCATCATACATTCTTTCTTGTAGAAACCCATATGCACGGAAATCTTTGTCATCGTGACCCACCGACTTGCAAAATGTGCAATAAATATTTCTTGGGGTTGTGACCATTTTTTGCATATAAGGGCAATTGTCATGACTGTGCCCATATGCCTAGAAGGCGCGACACCACGGCATGCTGCCGCCATTCAATGGGTTTGGTGCACCTGACACCAAATAATTGCAGAAATCTGGGCAATTGTCCTTCGTATGCCCTTCTCCTCGGCATCGTGTACACCATACTTCATCACGTTGTTCCTTGCTTTTCTTCAAATCTTGTAGCTGTATAGTCAAGTTAGTGAGTTGTGTCTGTATCTGCGACATCCCGACTGCATTATCTCCAATCGGCGACGCCTCCAATCGCATTGCAATCTCTAGAGCTTCACTGGGCGTCGATATGTTTTGTTGCATCAACGAAAGCCGAATGTGTGGTAGAAGTGTCGCGATGAACCACTCTTTATGTTGGATGGCGCTCATATCAAAACTAACCTTTTCCATCAGCGTCTTGAATCGCTGGTCGAAATCCCATACCATCTCATTGGGATACTGCTTAATTTCCTTCAATTCTGTAATATATTGAGCCTCAGACTTGGGCCTTCTAAATTCGACAATCATCCCATCCCGAATCTCATCCAGCGACTTCTCTGGGGCTCCTGTAGGGACTAGGACGAACTTCATAAACCAATCTAATGCATGACCTCGCAGAGTCGTCGCTAACTGTCCTTTCTTAGCAGCATCATCGGTGATCTGTTTTATGGTCCAAACCGCTTCACACAAAAACCAATACTGTTCTGGGTTGTCTAGGTTGTCCAATCCCAGAACAACAGTAACTTAGCATCATTGCCCGCCATTCTGGGCTTCCTTCCTCCTTTCGCTATACTACTACCAATTAATTTCTGTGGAATTGACGAACTTGGCAGTGTCGAAGTGGTATTTCTTGCTATCTAAGAGATAGTGAGCGGAGGTGTGGGTACGTTGGTGCTGGGGTTTGGTCCTGCCTCTATCCTAGGCGTAGCCTGGTTGTCCTTGTCAGGAGTGTGATGTCGCTTCGTCCCATATGGTCTTCCTTCACGGTCTTGCGGTTCGACCACAGCAGGACCTTCTTCTGTCCTCTACCTCTTTTCGTGTCGGAACCTCGCTCCTCCCCTCGTAAGACCACTTTCTTCCTCGGCTTCACTCACAATCTCATCATGACCTACACCCATCTACCCCTTACCATTCCATGTACCACCCCCCAACAGTCGCGGTACCCATGGCCTCTTCCCACTAGGTTGTCTATTGATCAAGATGCATCTTCAATATACCCTTTTCGCAAATAAGCATCTTGATCGACAGTAAAAACCTGCCCCGAGGTTCACGGAAAAAATATCTTTCGGCTTCACTATAGGAATTCTGAGTATCAACCATGAACTCTGTGATATAGCCTTTTAGGATGCTATCGAACCACACTTCGACAACCCACAATGCTTTATCATCAACTTCCTGCAGTTCCTGAATCAATTCGGGGGTCCAGGTCGTCGGTTCACCACCTTGGAAGTTCCTCTTTTGGAAGGTCAACTTTGCCAACCATTCGAACAATAGGACCGGAAATTCACAGAAGAACCATTTGTGCGGACCGTCGTGAATGTATCTACCCACCCACTGATCTATTGTCAATCGAGTGTTCCTGCTTTCTTCTTCAGTGAATTCCTGCAACTTCTGATCAAACCATTCTTGGATATCCGATTTCGTCGGGTGCCACAACATGTCCTCCTTTCACTCCGTACACGGTCCCGGCAATGGAACCATTTGTTGACTCAAACCCATTTGACAAGGCTTCGCATCACTGTTGACACTAACCGCAGTCTCCCTAGTCACCGGCTCGGACAGGGTTTATCCCGCCCAACAACACCTGCAGAGTAGATGAGGTCTCACCCGAGGCATCCAGGAAGAGCATACAGAACCATGTTTCCGCCAAATGAAGGAGGATGGTTGCGGCTATGATACATAACTTATTGCAGCACTAAGACAGAGATCTTTAAGCATTGAACATAGTAGTAAAGCAATATTCAATCCAAACATTCATCATTGCAACAACAGTAATTGTAAAGCAAGTATCGCATCAAAGAAACATGACATTATTCGTATAGTGCAATATCACATTATCATAACTGAACAAATTGAACATAGGGATTGCACCAAAATAGCTTCATCATATTATCGTTGTCAACCCAGATACAATGCCTCTGCAAAAACTAGATCTCCACAATGACTCTTGACATCAAAACATACCCGGAAATCATACAACATCAAAGCTTCACAATCTTCTCTTGTGAATTATATTATGAATTCTAATCTCTTCAACACTGACAATTCTTATCTATATATAGGCTTCCGCCTTACAACTCTTGTCCACTTACTAACTGACTTCCTAATTGACACTATGGACAAATGACCCAATATCTAACTAACTTATCTAAAAATGACCAAAAACCCGCATTCTGTGGTATAGCTGACTCAACATTACATAATATGTGGTCCAAATGACCCAAAACCCGCATTCTGCGGTACAAACAACTAAAAAAATACATAAAATAATAGAGTCTTCTTCCTTCCGCGACCTCGTCTAACATGTTGCAGCATCGGCGATGTTGCGATTCTTCCTTACCAAACCGCCTGCCAACACTTGATGAAGTTCAAGATTGATTTGAACCCTGAGAGTGCAATGGCCACCAAATGCGCCTCTAGATCTCATTGTTGTACCATTGTTATTTTTCCATTTTTTGCTACTATGTCCATAATGATGATATCTTCCATTTTCATTATGTGGATAAGGAATACGGTAGGTATTTGTGATATGAGAAGATCCCTCATGGTTCCCAATTAAATATCACTACCCATTCCTTGGTAGTTTGAAGATATCATCTTCATTTATTAATGAAGGGTTTTTTTCCCACTACTAAAGGTCACCTTTATTGTGGCTTGAGACTCAAGCTTCTTATCTTTTGTTGTTTTCTCTTCCCTTTTTTCCTTATTCATTTTTTATCTAGGTTTCTTCCTATGTATTCCCTCCTTGTCCGCTTCTTCTTCTTAATGTTGCAATGCTTTCTTTATCATAATTAAATTTCACAAAGAGGGATGGGACTTTGTAAAAGATCTCGTCCTTGGAATGCTAAGGAAAGTACCAATTTGTGTTGAGAGAGGAGGAATAGTTGAGGGAGGGTTTGGGAGTGGGATCTGAGAGTAAAAGAGAGGGAAGTGAGAGAAGAGGAAGGAAAGAAGGACTACAATTGGAAGGACTGAATTGTGAGAAGAAAAGTGGAATGGGTGTCGAGGATGAGTTGAGGGGGATTGGGGGGTGGAATAATAAAGGAGAGAGAGGATGGGATATTTGATAGAAAGGTTTACTTTATCTAATGATAAAGGGACCATATGGGATATTATGCTTGTTTCCATATGAATTCTTGACTTGTTGGCGTTGATCCTTAGGTTCATAGGGATATTTGGGAGGGAATGTAGGCTTGCACTCCTTATCAAAGTGGTTGTACTTGTGACATATTTTACATTTGAAAGGGCGTTGTTCATATTCTATATTTTGGAGATGAGTCTAGTTGTCCAAAATGAGGTTTATTGCTTCAAGAATCCCTTTATTTATATCATCTTTCATACATAGTATAGCACATGAAAACATTATGTACTTGGGATTATCCTTATCTATGAATTCTTCCAAGGTATTTCCTATTGCTTCTTAGAACTAATCATTACCACAATGAAGAGGAATATAAGGAATCTAGACCAATGCTAGAATAGTTGATGGCATATCCACTTCAGGGTCAAATCCAAGGTCTATCTATTCAGATGCATGCCTATTAGCCCCACGAAGTAGGGAATTATTCGCAATATGAGATCCATCTTTCTTTTATCAAACAAAAAAAACACAGAATCCTCTTCCATAAAAAAGAAGAAGAAAATTTACATATGATCAAGACAATCCAATTTTTCTGCACCCATTGATCCATAGCATTGGGGTAAGGACAAAGACTAGTGATTTGGACAAAGAATGAATGTTTCTCTCACGTTTCTCTAGGGTTACTCCTTTAAAATGTGGATCTAAAGGGGGAAGTTTCATATCCATGATAGAGTTATACTTCTTGACAAATCGTGATTGATCTAACTTATGACCCAATTTGTGTTGGCCAGACACTAGATTCTGGAAACAAGTTTCTTTTGCTGAGAGGGGAGGGGAGCTCACTTGGTTTCCTCTTCCTAGATCCATGACCAAGAGGATCGAGTGATCAAAGGGTGGCAATGGTTGTGACTAGGTTTTAGGGTGAAAGGAGAGGGATTGTTAACCTATTTTCATGTAGAAGTTTATGTAAAATATTAATTAGTTACATTTAATGTTTTAAATGGTTATATATGGATGTTGCATAAAAGGTGCTTCTGAAACAAAGTTATGTTTGAAATTTTAATTTAGGCCAAATATTTAGATCTTACATTGTTTAACATGATGCCTACAATGTTGATATATTATTATAATGTGATCTAACATAACACAAGTTTCTTGTTCCTACAAAACAACATTGCCGTAAAGTTTTGTCCAAAGAGGAGGAGGGGAGTATGTAACACCACAACTTTCCTAGATTGGTTTTGTATATGAAAAAGGTGGTTATCCTTGGTTGGATTGATGCTCCATATTATTAATAGCTTGGATGTTGATGTATTTATGCAAATTTCTTATGTATTTAGAGATGTGTATGAGTGCATATGCATGTGCTTTGTATGATTGTTATCTAATGATGATATGATATGTTGGGTAGATTGGCAACACCAATTTATCTAGGAGTGGAGGTAACATTCCTAGTATAAGTACTTTTATCATGGGAGGTAACATGCCTCATGGTAATGATCGTTGAGCACATAATAAGGGAGAAGGGAAGTCCTTACTCCCCAATAGATAAACCTTATAGATGTCGAGCTCCAATGAGGTAATGGTAAGTGAAACTATGATGTGATTGGTTAACCTAAAAGTTACCCACTTTTAGAGGGATATGCAGATGTGATTATTTTAATGAAGAAAAATGAATTAAATATAATGAAATTAATTATGAATCAAATTTCTATATGTGATACATAGGGGGTTTATATTCAACTAATTTAAAATAAAAATAAAAGATAAGAAGTTGGGAGTGCCACCTAGGGGGATAATATTTATAATAAAGAAATTAGGAATTTGATATTTTTCATGTGTTCAAGGTGGTATACATTTTAGAGCCTATAAATATAGGGGTATCCATAGGATTGAGGAGGGACCTGAACTATAAGGAATTGTTGCTAAAATGTTGTAAAAATGTGGAACTAAACTTGCATAGTAAGTTGGTCTGGAATGAAGTTGAGCATTATTGCTACACTAATCCCCTTCTCAAAATTGTGAGAGCTTGCTTGAAATGTATAATAGATGTAAATCCTATCAATAGATGAGAAATCCATTATTGGTGCATATTATATCGGTAAATAAGCATTCTAGCTCTTGATTGTGATCCTGCACAACTCAGGGGCCCCAGGGAAAGGGGTTTTCACTAGGTAAGGTTGGGTGGAAACCAATTGGTAGACAATGAGTTAGAAATGACAATGAATATAAATATCTAGGCATGAATTCAATTATTGGAATTGGTTTATTGGGAAATGCCTAATTTATAATAGGAAAAAGGTGATGGTTGTATATTTTACCCAAGAAATGCATGAATATGGTCATTGTAAAAGGAAAAGTGCACACAAGTAGAAGAAGGAATCCTTTGGGTAAGGCTTGTTATGAATAAAAAGGGGATTATGTAGGCAAATGATTTAGCTTGGCTTATACAATACCCTATTTTTTATGGAGTGAATTTATTATTTACTTCTACGGTTTTAGCAATAATTTGAAGAATTCTTTACAAGTGTTTGGAAAATTGTCTAAATGAAATGATACTCCTTGATGTTGATTTTAATTAAGTAGAGTATTGGGCACGACTAGCTTATATTGAGCATGAAAGTCCCTGGTATTTTATTTGTGGTAGGTTACATTTGTTTTCAAAAATCATGGGTCTGATGGTGGCCGCAATTTGTAGTGGTCATAGGTGTGGGCGCCTATGGATGGGGTTTCATAGGCCACAAGCAACCATGATTTTTAGATCTGGGACTCGTAGACTGTAATATCCCGATTTTTACCCTATTGCATTAAACATGTAAATGATGTAAAATTGTTATACAATCGTGGTGAGGAGCTCAAGGCCAAGGCCCCACCATCGATTTAGCATTAAAAATTATGCATATGGTTTGTGTGTTAGCCAGGAACAATAGAAATCGTAAATATCATGTAAATATGCATTTTAATAAATTACCCACAACTAGTTATGCAATGCAATGCAATAAGAGTATGGGGGCATGATTTTTACAAGGAATTGGGAGGGAAATATTCAAACCCTTCAACCAATCAAGTCAATCCAAGTGTCAATGAGGAAACCCATAAACCCTCAACTACCCATGTTGACTTTTGTACCCAATTATTTTATTTATTTCAAGAGTTGGTTGAAATAGTTATTATTTGGGAAATGGTGAGGTATGGTTGTCCAAATTCGGGTATGGGCAAGCCACCAGTTTTTGGGAAAACGTGTTTGGATTCTTGGGCAAGAAAAGAGCCATGAATTTTCTCCCCAAGACATTATTCATCAACCAGTTTGGCCCTCTCACGAAGTTCTAGCTGGTGGGGCGTTTTCCCTCCATGTTTTTCTGGTTTTTCCTTGGTTTCTAGCTGGGAGAAGGGCATTTTTGTGATATAGAATAGTGGGGAAGAAGAGGAATCCGTTTTGGGGTCCCTGGGGTTTCATTGAGGTCGTTTTTGGCCATTTTGATGCTCAAATACCCATGGAAAAATTGTTTTTCTCCCTGTGGTCGATTTTCCCCTTCCCACAATCCGTTTTTGAATGGTCATGATTTGGGGAAAACCCATGGACATCTTGTTTGTGAATCCCATAGTAAAAATGTTTATCCATGCAAACAATTGTCCTTGCTATGTGTGGAAAGAGTATGTTGGGTTATGGGTTATGGGTATCCATTGCTTTGGCTTGATCTTGAGTGCAAGCATCCAAAAATAGAAGGGTTCACATTTGGCTTGATAAACCCAGCTATGGCCTGGCTTGGCTTAGATGTGATGTTCATTTTGTTGTGCATGAGTTTGAGTATTCCCATTCCTTGTGGAAATCATGCCCAACTCAGGGGTGGAAACTACGCTAAGAGATTGATGAGCATAGTTGGCCTATGGCTGGGTGGAACGTTGCATTTGCAAAGCTAGTTGCTTGGGGCAACTTCACTATCAAGATAAGTATTCTCTATGTGTTTTACTTCTGCATTGTTTTAATTTGATTACTGTTATTGATATGTTGAATGCATGTGAAATGTGTCTAGATAGTTTAATTCCGTTGTGCATGTTTATTTTGAATGACATCTACATGCATGAGTTTTTATTTGCTATGAATCTGTTCATAATGAATGGGGTTGATTTTTTGTAAAAGCCTAGATTTTCAGTCATGTTCCCTTCCTTGTGTTGGATCAATGGGAGGGGACATGACATATACATATCTTGTAAGTGACTAATTGAATTTAGGAAATGAAAAAATAATTTGTCTCTCCATCCTGTTCTTGGATTCACCGGTTTGAATGTGTGAAAGGCATATATTGCTAAAGTTAGATCAATATTCACACTCTTGATTTGAAGATCATGCCTAAAATAAGTGTTTTCTTTATTGAAAATTTTAGAAAGAAAAATTTCTTAACTTGCAAGTCTTGTAAAGGTTTAATTGTTGTACAAATTTTATGCACTTTAGTTGAAAAGGATCACCTTGCATATGTTTAATTACGAATAAGTTTGTGATATGGTCATATGAAAAGTGTTTTTGAATGTAGTTCTCGGTTAATTTTTTTTTAAGATTGCATGCCTTAAATGTTTGAAGTAATGCCATAACCAAATTATATAAACAACAATCCCAAATTATAAACAACAATCATTTTGTAGTTGATAGGTTTATGATGTATCAGTAGTATTTATTTATTCACAAGCACATATTAGATTTCAATTGCTAGTTGCAAAATGGTATTTCTTTGACAACTAATCAATGAATAATCATGCATGTAAGAACCATTGCTTGATTCCTATGAATACTATGAATGTAGGGGCTAGTAGTGTTGGTTGTTCTGGTTATTAATGATTTATGTCCAGTAGCATTGGTTATTCTTGTTAACAATGGTTTATGTTCATAAATCATTCGTTTTTGCTACCTATGAATGAAATGGATTCTAATTGATAACTTGAGTTATATGCCAAAAATGAAACTAAATAGAACTTGTGAAATGTTTTAAATCAATTTTTATTGTAAAAATAATCATTAGGATAACCTAATATTGTATTTGAGTTTAATTAACTGATAGGGAAGTTAGTTGCTTGTATTTTAAGGCTAAGGGTATTGAACTCTAGAAGTAGGGTTGCCACATACCACATGGATAAACCTTTATTAAAAAAATTAATAAAATGCATTTATGGTATTGTCCTCATAGGTTAACTTTTAACTATTTTAATTAATGTACTAGGTTTGAATACTTAATTGTTAATCGAATGCTTGAGAGGAAAAATGCTTGTAAGCACTATGAAATAGTTGCAAGGATAAACACCAACAAAATAACCTGATGGAATATGAGTGCATCTCGAGAGGATATATTAATGTATTGATTGATTATAAATTTAGTACATTTAGAGTTGGTAATATAGACATTGATCTCAATGGAAATGAGTATGAACTTGTAATGGTAATGGAAATTATATGTTGACATATTAAGAACTTCTTGTTTCATCTTTGTTGTTAAGAAAAGGTCTCTTCTTTGGGTTATTCATGTTGACATGTTGGCTTTCGCTCGCTTAGTGCTAAGGGGTGCTACATTAGTTGTTAACATTTACTTTTTTTAAATGTTTGATTTGTGATCTGGATTATTTGGAGAACATAATGAAAAAATAAATATCAATAGAGTTATATAGCGTTATTCTAGGGAACACAATAATATAATGAAATCCAAATTTTATTAATGAGTGAAAAAGAAGAACATTGCAATAGGCAAAGCAATACAAACTAGCTAGAATGGTGGTAGCTTATCTATGAAGAGAGATATGTCAGTTATGCTCATTCACAAGAAGGACATTACAAGAGGTTAAAATTGACTTTTAACATAAAGTATAAAACGCTATGAGGAAAAAAACCTAAAGATCCAAACCCTAACCCTAGGAAATGAGGTGGTAAGAGGAATGTGGGCATCAAGAGGCTTAGTTGATGCATCAACTTCTAGTGTCTACAACTTTTTCATATGTAAACTCCATTAGGGTGTTTCTTCGATTGTTACAAAGCTTATTCCATGCTCTATGTGTTTGGAAAGGCTTGGGGCATGCCAATGGCCAAAATATGCATGGGAAATGCTCGAAAATGACACCATAAGTTCAAGGCTTGTAAAATTATAGTAGAACTGCCAAGATGTAGAGCCATTATGGGTCAATGGAAGAGGTTGAAGGCACATCAATATCCATTTGGATAAGTTTGTTAGGAGTTAGTTAGTTCATTATTTTAATGTTTAGGTAGCTAGCATCTGAGTTGATCAACTATACTTATGATTAGATGTCTCCTCTTTATATTACTTATAAATACATAATTGAAAAAAACGAAAGAGATTTATGTTTTTATTTGAAAATATTTAAATCTTAGTTCTATATTTTGAATCTTTGTTTAATTTTGTATCATTTCATCTCATTAAATCTAGTTGACTGATGTTATGTAAAACTTTATTCTATATATTTAAGATAAATTTAAAGTGTATTTTCATTATCAAACACTTCTTACAAAATATATGATTAATAATTAAAATCCATAAAAACAAAGAGTTTGTTACAATGTAAAGTGGGAATACTACATTTGATGATAATAACATTAACCAATAAAATTATATAAAAACAAAACATAAAAAAATTCTAAACTTTAGGATACTTACATCTTAATTTGTTTTTATCCATTTTAATACTTAAAAAATTTAAAATAAAAATAAAAATAAAAATACAGTAAAATAAGACATCAAAGATGTCCTGCTTTAAAAAATAAGTTGCTTTCTCTCTTTAAAACTCCAGTGTTAAAAGATGGAACTATGTTAACAACATTTTTTATATTATTTTTTGTTATGCTGGTAGGTATTAAACCTACATTCTTGGTTAATGATAGAATGAGATTTTTTAATTTATAGTTTATGTTCCTATCTTGAGATGTTATGCTTGGTAATAATATATTTATGGATATGTAATGATTGCACATTTTATTTTATTCTACCTTTACATTTTCTTTGTTCCCTGTATGGAGAATCAATTCTTTTTCAAAGCATAATTGACATTTGGATGAAATAATTGAAGGGTGAGAAGCCATGATAGACCAAAACATGGAGACACCAAGGGTTTGGGCTTGTAGAGATATATGCCGTGTTGACCACTCAACTAGTACAACTTTATTAAGTTGGTATGATGTTGTACAATGTTGTATGGAATTGTGAAATTCATGGTGCCTTGTGGCATGGGTTGTACAATGGAAGTTGTCAAGCAACTTCTTTCTTTCTTTAATATCAAACCTAAAGTTTAATTTTTAAAATATTATGTTTATATTATATATTTTGCTTTTTTAAGCATGGCATATGTTGGTAGAGTATTTTAAAAAAATATTATATATATTTAAAAATTTATATGAGTTTTTAACGATTTTTTTATAAATTAGATGGTTTTGTTTTTGTTTTTTTCTCAAAGAAAAGTTATTATTTTTATTTAAAGATTAAATGGAAATTACACTTATCAAGTTGCATGAATAGATGATTTTGTATATACATAAGATATAGAAAACCATTAGTTTTAGATAATGCTACATTATCAACATCAAACTAATCATTTTATTTTTTAACTTTGAATAGACCATGTCGCAAAAAATGACATTATGATTACATTGCATTTCTAAAATTGTTCACACACATTTTAAGTTTATGCAACTTATACCATACATTATAACAAACATTAACATCAATTTCTTTTTGAATTTAAATATGAGGTGAACAATGGTTAACGTTACTTGTAACTCTCATACTCTTCATGATCTTTTTCAATCTTTCTTTTTTTATTGCTTATCTCCTTAAATTAATATTTTATATTTTTTCTACTTTTTTAATAGTTTACTTTGTTGGATATGACTCATAAACAACATTCTATAAAAAAAAATGTTATTAAAGATTTGATGCTGGTGTTTTTTTCTTCTTTTTGTTTAATAATAAAATCTAATATCTAAACTTTTAAGTTGTAGCAACCACCTCCCATCTCATTGTAGTATGTGGGAAATTTTAGTAAGATTTTCATGGTTTTCAAGTGCATAAGTAGTACAATAGTGGAATATAAAAATCCCCAACCCACCCATCTTTATATAAATGTAGCCCACGATTAAGGAAGGGTTTTACTTTATTTTTTAATGACATTACTTATATTTTGGTCAGAGTTGAGAACTTACCCACCCTAACTCACAATCGAAATATTTTTGTATCTATTGAGATTGACCTCAAGGTTAGAGTTAGCATATTATCACCCCTAGGACATATCATTTTGAGGAATCCCATGAAAGATTCAAAATCACTATCCATTGGGAGTCAAACCTAGGCTAGTAGTGAAAATATCTCACCATTATGTTGTTGGACCACAACTCAACAAATGAAGAAGGGTTTGTTACCCACCATTGTTTACTAGGAACATCCCTATAGTACTTTAAACTATATGTAACATAATTCTACTCTCATCTTGTTTTCTTAATGATCTTGTTGATGTGTTTTGTCAACACTAAAAGTAATCACTATAACAATTATTCAATCAAATTACACATAGTAACTAAGTATCAACATGTTTTGGTTTGTAAACACTGAAGTTTCATTGTTTTTACAATTGGGACATGTGATATCCTCAAACTCGATTAAAACGACCATACATTCTTATATAACTTTTTCATTAGATTAAGATAATTTTGACATCTTTAATAAAAAATTCAATGAATGATGCTTCTCATATTAATTCATATTTATTCAATGCCTACAAAATGTTAAATAAATTTATTATAATTTGTTATGTGTGTGCATGTTAATATATACATATATATGTTTTATTTGGTGTTTAAAAACAAAAAACATATTGTAAATGCATATGTCATGCATAAGTGTATTGAGAATAAAAAATGCATAATGCATTCTTGTCATTTTTCTACCCTGTGGGCCTTGCTAGAGTCTAATGGCAAGGAACCATGCTATATAGTCCACATTTGCAGTTTTCTAACAACTACATTATAGAAGAGCTTGGTCTACAAATGGACACATGGCAACAAATTAAAGGTTGATTATCATTATTGGATTGTACAACACAATTTTAAACCTTTACAACTTTGATTGTTGACTTATTCAATAGATAACCCATTCACACAAAATTTGAAATTTAAAAAAATAATAATAAATTAAAAAATTGCAATGTACAAAACAATTAAGTGACAAGTCACATGGAAGACTTGGTTTATTCATACAAAATTTAAAATTAAAAAAAATAATAATAAATTAAAAAATTTCAATGTAAAAAACAATTAAATGACATAACACATGAAAGACTTGGTTTCTTCCTCCATACATACCATTAAATTTTAAAACACACCAATTTTTTTTTACTCAAATGTAAAGTATTCTCCACCAAATAATAGGTAGGATTGCACTATTAGTAGGTGTGATAAATATGGTTTTGCTTAAAGAAGAGCAATACACCTTATTTTTATAGTTTTATCACAATTTGCATCTTTGTCTTGTTTTTAAAGATAAAATGAATTCTTTTTATATGAGAAGGGAGATTAGTATGACATAAAATTTTAGCTTAGATAATGAGATATGCCATTTTAATAAAAGAGCATTATAAAAAATAATAATTTTAAGTTAAAGATAATTCACAAATATATGAGACTAAATCTATGAATAAAATTTTATATAAAAATATTAGATGTAAAATAGTTATATTCTTATAGAAGAATCCAAGAATAATTTAAAGAATTTTCTTTTGTTGATGCTTTCTTTAATAATATGTTATGAATAATAAAAACAAGACTAAGTAAATATATGTCTATATAAATATAAGAACACTTGTTAAGAGATTTTGAAAAAAAAACAAAAACAATAAAAATGCACCATAATAATAATGACAAGTAGGTGCATGAAATACATCTTACACTTTAAGGATTTTAAATATGGGTCACATTCAAGTTGAAATTGTGCATCAAACACTGAGAGGC
This sequence comes from Larix kaempferi, assembly GCA_027924585.1. NCBI lineage: Eukaryota > Viridiplantae > Streptophyta > Pinopsida > Pinales > Pinaceae > Larix > Larix kaempferi. The sequence goes on along the minus strand of BSBM01000969.1, from coordinate 436,650 downwards.
TTGTGGTGGGGCCAGTGTGTGTCAACAAACCATATATTGGTGGTGGGAGTGATGAAAGTGGCCCTTCCATAAAAAAAAGAATCAAATCACACCATCATGCCCTACATCATCAACTCCCACATGTTGTATGATACTCCTACTTCTAGAAGAGCTTGAGAGAGAAGCTGAGTTACTCAATTCAAAGGAGGCCCCATGTTTTTTTTAATTAAATTTAGTACTGACACATGATATCCTCTATGTTATGGAAAAAAATATCTCATCAAAGGTCTGTTTCATAGTTGTTCACAAAAAGGCATATATACATATAGTGGGGAATTGTCATTCTCACTTTGATAACGAAGTAGAAGACTTTTTTGGTATTGCCTATGTAGATATGATAAAGTATACGGAGATAAAAAGTTGTTTAATTTAAATTAAATTTGAAGGATTGGATTCCAAAGTCACCATCGAAATGATTTTGATTCACACTCTTTGGGTTTTCCATTATATTCTACAACCCATTAAGTAAAGAGGGTTGTGTGTCCTTTTCTCACACTTGGAATTGAATCTTTGGTTAATCATTTTAATATATATATATCTATTAGCTTTTTAAATAAATAATGGGATACATCATATTTAAGGTGTTAAAAAAACCTTTAATTTTAGAATCTCATCTCTTCTTTTTTATAGTTTTATATGTCTCAACTAATTAGTTTTAGTAACTAAATTTATTTTCATTTTTATTATTTATTTAAATAAATAATGAGATACTTTGTGTTTAACATCTTGAATTTACCATCTTAAAATCTTATCTTTTATGTTCTCTTCATATTCCGTGTTTAAAGTGTTAAAAAATTTATAATTTTAAAATCTCAATTTTTTTTTAAATTTTTTTTTTATTAATTAAGTATTATTATTTTTGTATTAGAGGAATTAACAACTCTAGCGGCAAAGGCTGGTGCATGTACATGTAGTCTCAATATACACCATGACCTTTATCATAGGTCGAGCAAACCATCAGCGAGTAATCCAAGCCAGAAAATGCCTCAACGAAATTGAACCTGGATGGATGGAATGAAATCCATAGAACCCCACCAACGGCCACCGTATTGTTGACAAACAACTAATTAATATTACTAACTAAATCTATTTTCATTTTTTTAAATAAACAATAAGAAAATAAGAAACACCATGCTTAACAACTTGATTTTACCATCTTGAAATCTCCTCTCCTCTCCTCATATTCTCCTCTCCTCATATTCCCTGTTTATCACCACGTGTCAACAACCAGTGCTACCAACTAGAATTGATGGCTTAACTTGATGCTGAAAAAAACACTATGTATTGATTGAATTCCCAGATTTACAAATATGCTGTACCTTTCTTGCTTTCTGCCATGGCCCATGGAGAAAGGACAATGAACAGTAATTCCCCCCAATAAAAATGGGCCAGCCCATGGCCCCTGCCTAACTCCTACGTGTCGGGCCAGAGATGGGCTGGACTCCTTGTACGTGTCAATGGCTGAGCATTTCCTCGGTGAAATCTTAGCGGAATCAACTTCATTCGTCACACTGACACATCTCCTTACGTGATACAAGGATTTTTTTGGGGCCCTGTGCAATTTCATTAATCGAAAATTCATCTGGTTGTAGGAAATATAGGAGAATAGTCGCAGATTTGGACCACTCACGAGAACGAGGGAGTAGACAGCAAAAAATCCTTACCCCCCTCATCACGCAACTCAGAAAATAAATATATACTTAAATATACATATAAAATGTATATATTCCATTGTAGGTCTTGTGAAAACCAACAAAATTGTCTGCTATCACGTGTCTGGTGGACAATGGACAAGGCAAAAAAACGTTTTGGCCTTTTCGCACCGTGATTTCCTCGAGATAATTGTTTGAATTTAGCTTGCATTGTGTTTGGTGTTAGGTAAGCCCTAGGCCTACGGCAACTAACAGTGACAAACCAACCTGCCTTGCTTTACCCTGGGAGTTTTGATCTTGCTTTAGCTCAAAATTGGTTGGTTTTCAGAGAAAAATAATTCAAAATTATTAAAGAAACAAATTATTATGTTTAATATCAAATAATGAAATGATCAAACTTGTTTTAACACAGACTTTTTAATCTATTACAGTAATGTAATTACCTAAAAATGTTCCTCATAATATAGCAATTCAGGTTAACCAAAAGAAACTCAACAAAGTTCCCACCTTTCTTAATGTAAATTTAAATAACCCCCAAAAAAATCCTGTGCATGGAAATGCTTTTCATAATTCTAATGCATGACTGTAGAAAAACAGAACTCATAACCCAACAACTTAACCCAAAGACAACCATGTGTAAAAATTCTCTTTTAACTAAACAACCAAGAGACAGCTGTAAGTTATTACAGGGAAAAAATGACACAACCAAACCCAACCAGGTATGTAAGGGAGATAAAAAGGAAGAGACATGATGTTTGAACAAACCATAAATAGAAATGTTAGACAATAAGTGGCTAAATCTAGCTACACCTAAATATATGTTAGTACAATGGATAAAATCAATCATGGTGAAGGGAAGGTTTCAAAAGGCAATGTGTTAATGTCAATGCTCAGCACAGATGCCGTTGTAAGGAATTGTCTTTCTTTTTTTATATATTTCAAGGTGCAAGTCTTAGTCCTGCTCATTGTTAATATGAGTAAGTGACTGACATGGCTTCCTATATTGAAGCCAAGAGAGATCCCATCCCATGAAAAAGAATTGATGAATAAACTGCAAAGTGCAGTCCATCCAGGATCCGACAGCCGTGACCCTTGCAATCATGAGCCATGTCAAATCATGCTTAGCCTCCAAATCTCCATTTTCTCTGCCAAATACCCAATTTTAGAACACCCCCACCTGCTCCTGCTGCTATCAGAAAAGGACAATGGCAATTCTTATATCGATCCATGCTTAGATATGTTACAAAGATTGCCGCTGCTGCTGCTGGTGCTGCCGCAGGAAGATCTATCGTCATCATTATCATAATTCATGGATGGATGGAATATCAATACTAATCTTCTGAACATGGATGGAAGGACTGACAGAGATATGATTATGATGATGATGATAAGTGTGTTTTTGGGCTGTTGAATATTTTTATATATTGTAAAAGCCTCACAGATATAGTATCTCCTTCCTTCCTTCCTTCCAGGGTGACAGGAATGTACATCCCACGACCTGTCTGGTGTCATTCCTGCATCATCATATCATTTAAGGTACTTTCAATCATTCATTTTCATCGTTGAATCTGTAGGTTTTTGGATTTTGAAACTAATTGTAGAAGGTTGATAAAGCTCTATGCAATATTGACAATCCACTGGTATTCTGGTTCTTATTTGGTTTAATTCTCAGATGATCATATTGTTGTGTTCTGAATGGTATAGTTCTGTAAGCTGGCATGTGGCCGAATGGAATTTTATGTGAATACCCATATGGTCCATTTCGACTTATAGTTAGCCAATTGTGCTATATGTTTATAGTTGTCTGATAAATTTCAGGATTGGATCGTTGTCCATTTCAGCTTAGATGCAGTTCTATTAGGGACTTATATATATATATATATATATATCCACACACACTTGCTCACTAAAATCCAGGAGGATTGGGTCATCATGTGAACATGGAGTTGGATCCTAGCTCCGTTGTTTGGTTTCTTATATGGTAATAGCTCTTGAAACTCGCTTGAGCGGCCTTGCTCTTGAGCTGATTCACAATCGTATGTGGGCAAAGTGGGTTGTATGCTGATTACCAACAAGCTGTTATGATCTTTAAAAATGGAATTGGTGTCTGTTGTGAAAGGTGGATGGACTTGGGAGCTTTCCTCTGAGATCAAGCTCACTGGGGTTTCCGTAGTGAATAGATGAGATGAATAGAGAGATGAATAGAGATGTATGCGAATACCCATTTGGTCCATTTCTGCTTACAGTCAGCCAATCGTTTGGTATGAATACCCACACGGTCTAGCCCTCTGTTAAAATTCAGGATTGGATCATTGCCCTGCTTCATCTTAGAAGCAATTCTATTAGGCACATGAAAGCACTTGATTGCTAATATTCGGGATTGGATCATAATATGGACAATGAGTTGGATCCTAGCTGCGCTGTTTGACTTCTGTTTCTCTTATATGGTAATAGTTCTGTGAAACTCTCCTAAGCTATCTATCTCTTGAGCTGTTCTACCGTTCTTCTTGGGTAAAGTGGGTTGTACAGAGATTGCTAACAAGCTGTTATGATCTTCAAATCACATAGCGTTGGTGACTGTTGTAAAAAGAGATGGACTTGGGGGCCGTCCTCTGAGCTCAAGCTAACTGAGGTTTCCTATTTAAAGTCCTTTCTGCACTGGGTAGGAAGTTATCCTACATGACATGTAGTTCAAGATTTGTCAGCCTTCTTGCGTTTCCCATTTGGGGCTTCTCTAAAGATCATGTGCTTCAGTTCAATCCTGAGATGGTGGTATGGTCCCAAGCTACGCTTTTAAAATAGACCCAACGAGTGAACAGAAATTTAGCTATTGTCTGCGGAATTCATTTTGGAGTTTCAGTTACTACAGAGGGAGGTTATCTTATTGAGTGAAATGGTTTGGTATGCTCCTACTTTCATATCCTCGATTGGAATCAAGTACCTGTATATTTTTTAATAGGCAGCGAAAGAGCAATCGTGATGGAATCGGCCCCCTCAAGATGATGAAGGCAATGATCTGGCAATTGAATTTCTAGACAGTCTTTATTACCCTACAAGGATAACAACTATGAGCAAAAAGAAACTGCCTACTAATCATGTGAATAAGCCCACTCCCTATGACCTATCATTATAGAAATGTTTCATTTTGCTGTTTGAAATGTCAAGGAACAGTTTGAAGTTCAACATGCTTCTTTCTACTTGGAAGTTGTTTTCAGGCATGGTTTCGATTGATGTTACAACTTGTATGAAACTGTATTGACTCACTAGGAATGCATTGTAGGCATCTCGTTTCCATGCAAGGATAAGACATGTTGCTTTTTTACACATATTAAGTAACTCTAGAATGAGATCTTGTTAGAAGAGTAATATGGATACTAAATTTAAAATCTGTCAGCAAAGCTGCCTTTTGTAAGAAAAGGAACTAATATAATCAGGCACATTCAAAACTATTATGAGAAGTGACTATGTTACAGTACATCTGTAACATTTTCTCAATTCTTCTATAAAAGGTATCATCCTTATATGTAGGGTTCAAACATTAAATTTGAGGCATTCATTGGATCTAGTAAAAATAATCGACACTAGAATCTTGACATGATAGACAAAATTCTTGGTATGGCTCTTAGAAAAGCCTGCCGATCCTTTACAGAAATTTACATACAAACAACAATTTTTTGCAGGTCTTGAGTAGAAGGGAAATGCTGACTTTGAGAAGCTAGCGGCTTTGTGGAAGGAAAAACTAAATTCTTCCTCAAATTGTATGTTAGGATACGTGTGCAAGTAATTTGTATTGAAATAAAAAGATAGAACTAGGATAAAGGATTATTCATAAATAATGCCTGTACAGTGAAAAGAGGGTAAGAATAGAGATCATAAGAATGCTCTCTGAAACATGTCAATTCCAAAAATTCGTTACAGTCCAAAAAATCATTGCAGTTGATGCAAACATAATAGGAACTGTACTCTTACGGTTATCATCTCAATGGAAAACTCCACCTTTGTATTTGACAGAGTACAAGTCGGCTAATCAGAAGTGCAAATGATGTTTGCAGTGAGCAGTTTTTAGTGCTATGCAACCATGCGATAGGCATCTACAATATATCAAAAGCTGTAATGTATCCTTGTAAGTAGTGTCTGCATTATACTAACTCACTTGTGCTTCATAACAGTGCAAAATCTACTAGCTGTTAATCATACCTCAATAAACTGCAAAATTAAGGGAATTAATTAATACTCAGAATATGTTGTGTAAATGTAATATGCCATGAACTGTTTCCATTTTTCATGTGTGTACTCCATTATACATCTCTTCCTTTCTAATATGTTCAATATACATGAGAATGCATTATCAAAGAAAAATCCAATTGAGTCAAACTCTTTTGCAGTCCTATGTCTTCAAGTACAGTAACTGAATCCTGTAGCAGTTGCAAAAAGTTTTCAATCAATCATTATATAGCTTTTCAGCCACAAGAGGTGCTCCTATAGCCCCTACCCATGTTTGATTCCTCACAAAAAGTGGCCAATGCGCTACCCACGAGGGGTGGTTAAGTTGGGCTGGTGGTTTTTCAGTGTAAGCAGTGTCTCACCTCTTGACGGGTGGTGGATGCTCACCACTGTTGTGGTAATAAGGAAGCATTATTCAAAAAATTATATAGGCTTTCAAACCTTAATATGCGGTAGCGAAATTATCATCCATTTACAAGCTGGCATTGTGATTTCTGGAGAGCCTTTCTGAATATATCCTTCAAGGTGTAAATCTCTCCTTCATCATCCAGACTAGTCCTGTTGTTGATCATGCTAACCCATATAATCTTCGTAGATTTCTCCTATTGATGTCTCTTGAACAGTGTATTTTCTGCACTGTTTTGCTCCTAGTCTGGATCGCATTGTTTATTGGGAGTCAAGCTTTGCACAATATATTGGACATATTTGATTACATTCAACTTGCAATTATCTTCAGTGTTTTTAATCTTAAAATTTTAGCTTGGAGAACCCTTCTATGGAGATACATTTATTCAACATGAGTACTTATTGTTTCTTATGATACATCACTTTTCATTTGACAAGCTAATTGGTTTAGATTCAAGAACTAAGATATAAATCTGCAGAACACAAGTGCCAATATGCAAACAATTCAAACTTTTGTTCGACTTTGCACCAATTCCTAGAGCATTTTTCTATTCTATTAAACTCTTATCCCTGAATGATTAGGCACTCTTTTGAATTTTAGCTTTTAGTCAATTTCAATCAATTGCTTGAGCTCAACACAGGAGAAAATATTCCATTTTATCTAGTTTAGCAAGGTAACCAATATCGTGGCCTATTATGGCAGCAGCCAAATTTAGAAGGACCATATTTGAAATTGAGACATAACATTGAGAAGAGAGGGAAAATAATAAATACAGATTTCCTCGAAATCTTAAGAAGCTAGATTAATTACACATACCTGTATGCCTAGCAAATAGAACTGAGAGTGGTGGTTTTGAAGTCTCTAGTAGATATATAGCACATTCAAGATGAAGATTCTGTTTGGAGTTGACTGTCCTAAACCAGCCTATTGCATCTAGGGACTTTTCAACCTTTTCAACAGAGTAAGCTAAACTCTATACCATTTGCACCTTTCCGGTGAGTTTTGCTGGAATCCGGCGGTTCAATTATTTACTGAAATTGCGATTTTGATTGTTCAAATAGCAATTTTGATTGCAGAAATGGATTCAGCGCCCTCAATCACCCCTGGGACACCCCGATTATGCAATTCCAACAACCCAAAACTGCCATTTCAACAGTCCCTGCTGGATTTTTGCCGGAAAACTCACCGGATATTCGGTGCAAATGATATAGAGTTTAGCTTACACCCTTTTCAACTGAATTGTGCCCTTCTAAACTTTCATTTGGCCAACAAATTCTGTAGGATATACCAATTTACTACATATAACCCTTCAATACCCCCTATGCTGACAGGACAGTTGGCAAAGCATGCTGTGTGTCTAATGTAGGCATTAATTGAACTCTTCTACAGATTTCTTGTAAACCAAGAAAGGAAAAAGGATAATTCATTGTTTGGACTGAGATGAAATGTCAAATATGTCTCTTAATCTAATGGGATTCTAAAATAATTAACACCGTTTGATGGTAAACAATCTTGATGATAAATTGATGATCCAAGCTCAGTCAATGAACAAACTTCTCGGAATGGCTATTTTGACCTCACATCATAGCTGAAGTATTAAGTTAAAGCTGACAATTCTGTTATAATAATGGATTTGCATTTCAACTTTCTCGAATCGGGAGAGATTGAATTAAGTAGAAACTGCAATGGTATGAAGTTTGAACTCAGTACCTTTTCTGGCCTTTGCTTTTAGATGGGGCTCTCTTTTTCTTCCTCTTGCAATCGTTCATAATTTATTTTCACAACGTAAACATCCTTAATGTGGTACATATGGATCTTGATGTATATGATCTTGTGTTGTGAACATTCATTTAGTTCTTTTCTTTCTCCATTGTTTTCAGAGTCATAATAGAATGTAGCATCTTCTCCCCTCTTTAATATGAGGTTTTACTTGTTCCTTGTAATCAATGGAATTGCAATTTTATTATGTTGTTGATTCATTACATTCTTCTGCATGGTACAGGAACATGGTAGGATAGTGAATAGCTATGAGACCACACTCTTGTGTTAAGAACTGTAATTGTGCATTTCATGGGCATTCCTGGTTCTGCTACAAAGACATTTGCTGCATCTGGAATGTTGCTGGTTGTTGTGTGTATCAAAGGAGGCATCTTTGCTTTTTGAATACTTATACGAGTGTCCAGCCTATTTGAATATACAGAGAATGGTTTGATGAAAATCCTATAAGAGGCAGCGACAGACCAAAAACAATTGTGTGTCGAGTCTCGGGCCTCAATAGACTGCTGTCAAGGCTCAACAAAGTAGTTGGAGACTTGAGGGAAAGCATTTTTGGATTAAGCTGAAACAGCAGAAAGAAAATGGCTACTTACTTTCCAGGTTCAAATATTCAACCAGATACCATGCAAACCCTTTACCTAATGAACCCTGATTATACAGGTTATGCAGACATGCAAACTCCAGGCAACATGGTACTTATAAATCAATCAACAGGAACTCCATCGGCAAATAATCATTTGGCTGGCAGTGGGCAGTCACAGCAACATTTCATTGGAATCCCATTTCCTTCTGCCCCACATCCACAACGGTACCCTATGGCATCAATGGAAAGCTCAGGTGGAACACAACAGGATGTCACTTCAAGTTTACTCTCATCTCGGCTTGGAAGTCATGGTTACAATGTATGGAGAAATGTGGGAAATGAGCTTACAATGATGCAGACAACAGATCACAACCCCCATAATAATCAGTCCCTTTCTGGGCAGATAAACAATTTTTCTAATTTGGGCCATCAATCTGTTTCTGAGATTTCTCCAACAGGTATGAAGCGTGCTACTATGTCTTCCATCCCAGAACAACAACTGGGAATGAACCCAAATGGACTAGGATTGCAATTAGATCACTCACAAGGTTTGGCAGCACATGGACGGGGTCTTTCTCTTAGCCTTTCCCCCCAACAGCTTTCAAGTATCCAATTATCCTGTTTTCAAAATCAGCCTACAGACTCAGAAGTGAATTGCCCCAGTATTTCAGAAGCAACTTCACAAGAGCACATGAACAGGGCTGATAGACTTACAAGTAAATTGCCAGGAAGTCTGAGTTCTTTTCGGGCTTCCTCAAGGGATGGGATGCTAGGAAATAAATTTCTAGGTACTGTGAATGGACCTGAGGGTAACAAACAGATGCTTCATGGTACCAATGCAATTGGAGTAGCAGAGTTGTCAAACAGTTTAACAGGTTCAAAATATTTTAAAGCAGCACAGCAATTACTTGATGAAGTTGTGAATGTTGGAAAGGGTATCAAGCCTGAGTCGGTCAACCATCAAAAATCCCAAACATGGTTTGGTACATTATCTGACAAAAAGAATATTGCAACTGAAGCCGACCGAACAACATCTGCAATAACAGGACCTTCAATTTCTGCACAAGAAATGAAAAATGAGCATGCTTTTGGACTCACACCGGCTGATAGACAAGAACTTCAGATGAAAAAGGCAAAGCTTGTTGCCATGTTGGATGAGGTGCACATTTCTCACCTTCAACTTTGGTTAATTTTCTCAAATTTGAAAAAATATGCTATGCAGTATACCAATAGTGCAAGCCATCCACGGCCAGAACTTCTATTTACACATTAAAGTGTCAATTAATAGAAAAACAAGAAGATTGTAAAGCTGCAGAGTAAAATTGTAGGAACAAGGAGGAAATGAAGTAGAGAAATCGTTTTTAGCAAAGGATGCTAAATATGTGCAGAGTGGTTCTATATCCATTTTGATATCTTGCTTACTCATACGATCCATAATTTTGAAGCTTACATATCACATTTGCAAATGAATGAAACTTAGATTCACACTATATCATAGTTCTTGTCAGAGATTTTTGTGGAATACATGACGACAACTTGCCTCTACTGAGAAACCTGTAATCTAAAAGTTTCCTACATTTGAGGTAGACTATTATGTAAAATCACTATAACAGTCAATGCCAGTGCTGATAAGTTTTCCAATAAGAGCTAGTTTTGCATTGTGCCTGTTAAACAGAGCTGTATGCCCAAAATAATTTCATAGTCAAGATTTCCTATGGTGTTCCTGAAGAGAGATCAGGTGTTTTGAGGCACGAGGTCAAAATTGGTTTGAATTGCATCTATGCGAAAAATAAGAATATGTTTCAGGTGGTTGTTCAGTTTTTCTTTTCTGCCTTTTAGTGCCAGTTGAAAAATGATCAAACTAACAACAAATTAGAATGAGATGCTTTAGAATAACATACATATGGAACAACCGTGATGTCAAAGTCTTTGCTCAAGATGAAGACTTGATATTTACTTAGGTTTCTCTTTATCTTGAGCACACCTGATTAGATATTCAAAAGGCATCAAAACCTGCTCATTTCAAGGAGATGAGAAGGGATATGAAATGGTGGGTTCAAACGAAACAATCCACAAGTTCAAGACTTGTTCTTAAAGTATCACTCTAACAGTTGTATAAATCACTCTGAACCCGAAGACGCAATTTTGAATCCAGATAGAACTTTGTGTTGGGAAATATAGGTTCTCCGCTGAGAACTGCTGTAGGTTCAGAATCTGTGTTGAGAACTTGAGATGAAATATATTTGAACCCTTTTATGAGGTTTTGAATATTGATATTAATTGCACCTGACATCTTTTCTTTCTTTCATGGATGACAAAAATTACAGAGCTTAGTCTTGCTAAGAGGTGTTGCACAGTAGCGACGTAAATTAAAGAATTGCAGTTGTTATTGTTGTTGTTTTCCTTTGAATAGTACTGAATATTTCTCTTTTCTTGTGCCTATTTGTGCATCTGAACTCAGGTGGATCGAAGGTACAGGCAGTACTATCATCAGATGCATATTGTTGTTTCGTCATTTGAGGCTGCAGCTGGATTTGGGGCGGCCAAGACATACACTTCTCTTGCACTCAAAACAATTTCCAGGCATTTTCGATCTTTGAGAGATGCAATTGCTGGCCAAATTCGCTTGACTAGCAAGAACCTAGGGGAGGAAGATTTAACGGGAAATGGAAAAGGTGAAACATCCCGTCTTCACTTTGTCGATCAACAACTACGACAACAGCGAGCTCTTCAGCAGCTAGGAATGATACAGCAGCATGCCTGGAGACCACAAAGAGGGCTTCCAGAGAGGGCTGTTTCTATTTTGCGGGCTTGGCTATTTGAGCATTTCCTTCATCCGTAAGTACTGTAGCAACATTTTGATGAAAATTCTAATTAAAATTCATTGAATACACTAGGTCTACTTTGCTGAGAATGAGAATCTTCTTGGTTCTTTTGACATCTTGAATTACTATACGATACCCTATCTCTCCTTCAGGAGGCTCCTCCCTTTCACAAGATCCAACAGGCTCAGTATTACACCCCACAATACTTCAAGTCTTTCCAACTGGTTAAATTGGTTTATTTTTCCATGGACTACAACTATGGGACACTTTTCAATTGAGATGAATCTGCTAAGACGTACTTCTCATCTTCAAATTGAGAGGCTGGAGGCCACTTTATAGTGACTGTTCTTTATTTTCCTTATCTCTCTTATTTTTTCGATCCTTGAACTCCATTTCAATTTATTTACAGTGGTACCGAGAACAGTAACTGATAGTTCAATTCTTTACGCAGCAATTTCAAACATTTACCAGTAGAATGTTTATTGGAAGTTCTTTTAAGCACTTGTGGTGCTATGCTTCCCCAATAGTCTGTTAAAATAATTGCTCTCTTTAAGAAATGTAAGTTTTCTAAAATAGTAAAATACCCATTGAACAAATGAATCTCCTGACCTTTCCATGCCTGCAAGATGAATCTCTTCTTGACCAAACAGTCTAGTAATTTAATGTGAAACTCCTTTCACGTGATGTCAGTATTCCTCTGTTCTAGCTCAGAGATCATAAGAGCACTGTATGACGTGCCTAATTCTATTTACATTAGTACACTTTCTGATTGCAAATTATTCATGGCATCTTTCAATGGCAGAAAATAACGAATTATCTCCCAAACACATACTTGAGGGTTGTAATAGTTATAGAAATGGATTGCCTGATATCCCCCATATTGTCATTTCAATTTTCACTCACTAAACACGATGTAAGAAGTAGAACCTTACAGACTGGACACTTTGCTCTACATTGGCTTATTTTCTTGTGGGATTAACCCCACTGTATTCACATCAACTGGTTTCCGTTAGTATCTAAATTTCAATTGTAGCACTTGATTCCAAGAGCCATTTGCAGTAGCTGCCCAAGCTGTCCATACATGTTGCCTGCGCCTGGTTTTTGTTCATCTCCAAACAAATTTTCTTTATGAGAGACACTTGACCATTTGTCCCTAGATTTTCTAGAGTGTAATTTGTGGGTATAGGCTTATAGCTAGTACCATCATATCGCCGCCTACATTGTTTATCATCAGGCTCCTGAGGTGATGTGGTCAACCTTTTATTTGTGAAACATGGATATTTATTTCAGTAACCACCCTTAATTCAATTACGGATACTTTATCCTTTCAGGTTTCAATCCCTCTATTCTATGTACAGAAGTGTATCATTTTGTTCCAATGGGGGTCATGAGATCTTCGATATTAGTCATTCCTTGTCATGTCATGGGACATCTTCCTAAGTCTCCACTATTCTGCTTGCTACTGATCAATATATTTTTCGGCTACCAACATTTGATGCCATTTTTAGAATTCCCCAGGCAATAAATTTCCAAATGTTTGGATTTTTTGTACCGATGCATGTTCTGTTTTCCTCTCTTCAATCTAAACAACATTCATCATGTTTGATGTGCTTGCAAGTTGTATCAGATACACTTCACTTCCCAAAATAAAATAAATAAAGGAATCTTGTAATCTAATGCTCACACAGTTCTTGCATCTATACCCTTTCTTTAATTCAAGTGGCTGCTATAAGGAAAGAAGATTTCTATCTTAATCTAGTGTCTTGTGTGTTCAACCAATTTCTCGTTTACTAAAATAAACTCTTGGGAAGTTATTGATTTGTCTTGGATTTCACGTGTCTGTATTCCAGGTATCCAAAAGATGCTGACAAACATTTACTAGCAAGACAGACTGGACTGACCAGAAGCCAGGTACTTTTTTGATGCGGGACCTCTCTTTAACCATGTAGGACTTTGTGATTCTTTTACAAAATCAGTTTTTCAAAAATAGGTAGGCAAAATTGCCTGAAATAGATGGTGGTTATGTGAAACTTATCAGTTTCTTTTGTCAATTTAGGTCTCAAATTGGTTTATAAATGCACGTGTCCGCCTTTGGAAGCCCATGGTAGAAGAAATGTATATGGAGGAACTTAGAGAGGCAGAAACACAAAATCGTGGAGCTGATTCGAAGGTAACAACAGAAAGTGGTCAAAACAATGACGAAACGGTGTCAAAGGAAGGAGCTGGGAACAGTGAAAACGGACAAGAGGAGAAGAGTAAAAAAAAAAGGATGCTCAATAACAAAATAGAGGAAGGAGGCTATATGCAACAGAATGGTGCAGGCAATGGTGGTTTTAAGCCTGATCAGGCTTCTGACAGGGTTAATGGTAGAAATCAGACAAGCATGACTGGTTTATCAGACAGTCATGTATTTCATGAAATTGATAATGAGGATCTGAGGCAAGGTCAACAGAAGAAAATTAGGAATGGAATTCAGGACTCGAAAATGCTTCTGACCCCAAATATGAGCATGGATGTTGATTTAAAATCTGAGGAAACAGGCAGTGAATATATCCTTGATAGCAGCAAGTTTGCCAGTGATGACAAGCATGCTTCTGAGGGTTATGGCTTTGCTAATAACAAAATGGTTGGCCTGGATGATAGTGGCAGCTTCGGGTCATACCAATTGGGGGGATTGAGTAGATATGGCCAAGAAACTTTTACCCCCAAGTTTTCTGGAATTGGTGGTGTTTCTCTTACTCTTGGATTGCAACACTGTGATGATTTATCATTATCAGGAACTCAACAGAGTTACAATTCCAGTCAAGGTTTAGGTCCAGGAAGGAGACATGATTTAGGCAGTGACTCAGATGATTACTGTCACATCCAGGAAACTTCAGCTGTACGTCGTGCAAATAACTATGACAACATGAGCATGCAAAATGGAAAGAGGTTTGCAACACATATGTTGCACGACTTTGTAGCTTAAACCAGCCAAGACACACTGTAAAGCTTATGCATTCAGTTGCAGTTTTTCTTTCTCTAGGATGACTACTTTCTGCATTCATTTTGTTTTTCTAATCCTGTATTTGTAAGGTGAGTTGTAACATAAACCTGGATAGGCAATACACACTATTGCGAGCTATGGTGGTAAATTGTAGGGAACCCATGTTTTTTATTACTATCGGGCTCTTCCTCTCCCTCTCTCAGAGGAAATAAACATAAGCCTACTGTAAAGTGCACACCAGTATAAATATACAATTGTCTCAATTAATGAATATAAATTCAGTCAAAATATCACAATATGTTATTATATTTTCTTGAGAATTGTGGTCCTCTTTGTATTTATTGAGGGTGTATCTGGAAGGTTTCACAGAATATAGGAAACCTCAAATTGCAGATGTGTATTTCCAATAACCTCATCTAGATTGTACTTTGCAACTCAGTTGCATTTAATTCAAGTCATATCTAAAAACAGTTACATATTTTAATGCCATATGTAGAGGTTTGGTTCGAAAATGATAAATGATATGGTGGCATTATAAAATTTAGTGGGTGTATTGAATTATTAACCTGCAGCCTGAGACTTTGTCAACTTTTCAGGTTCAAAAGCTTAAAAACACTGAGGTGTAAAAATTAACTTTCATGAATAAGAACATGCCGAAGCATATTTGCCTAGTTAGGTTTGAAGTTGTTGTAAACCAACAAAGTTTTGTTTAAATTATCAACTGTATGTTACAAGAAAATTTTCTTAAAGTATAGAAATTTTAGCAAATCTTACTAATTCTTTCAAAGGAGTTTGATAATTTTGACTATATACAGAGTAAAATAATTTTATCTAGTGAAATTTGAAGAATCATTTATAAAAAAATAAAAATTCATAAATCTTATTTTTAAAAAAACATAGAAATAACTCATAAATTAAATTTCGTCCCTAAAATTTTCCTGTTACATAATCCAAGTTCTATTCACTTACCTCAAGTTATAACAATTATTCAGCAAAACTAAAACAATAAAATATCCTAGATCATCCTAATATAATGTTCTAATCACTGATATATGATGCCAATCTTAATAAACTAACTCTTGAACTCAGAGCAACCAAAGAACATGGAAGATCGAGCTCTTAGTCCAACATCGTCATGCATAGATCATACCTTTCCTTGAGAGAGAGGATGAACTGCGTTTTCATCGTGATTTTATTTTTCATTTTTTATTTTAATATATTAGAGATGTAGAGGGTCTCATTCTATCTATTAACAATCTCAATATTATTAGTAGTATAATTATTTAATTTATGGTAGGTGAACATTGATAGGCCACAAGCTAAGTGTTATGAGCAAATTAAATCTGTTACTTGTTCTCTATTTGTAGTTGTAATTATCCCATTGTCTATGTTTCAGCTAGAGGTTGTCTGCCAGGAACTGCCCATTATCCATGCATCAACTAGCAGTTATTTTTAATATTCCTTTTTAATAATTGTTTATTTGGAATAACCACTACCATAAAATCAATCTGGACTATGCACTTGTCTTATTCTCATGCAATCTAGGATAGATGGAGATCAACCACCTTCTAAAATCAAAAGTGAAAAGAATTATTAATTTATGATAATTATTTTTAAGATAATTTTTAATTAATATAAATTTATTGATAAAGAAAATTTAAATCTTATATCTTTATTAAATAAATTAAATTTAAATATTAAGTTTCTTAAATAAAATTTATATCTTTCTCAATTCATCACAAAAAATTTATATTTAAAAATAATTAAATTAAAAAAAAAATACATTGAATTGTAACAACTCTATATTATTTATATTATTTTTAAGTGGACTATGAAGTACTTCATGTTTTGGAAAACTACAAAACTTTTGACAAATATAAATTAAATTTAAAAAAAACATTGGATACATTGAATTGTAACAACTTTATGTTATTTTTAAGTGGGCCATGAAGTAATTCATGTTTTGGAAAACTACAAAAGTTTGGATAAATATTAGTTATTTTAATAATATTTTGTAAAATGATTGATTTTTATATAATTATTTAAAAATTAATTTAGGATTGTTTTTAGTGTGTTTTACTTTTTCGAAGTATTTATATATATGTAATGTTGTTTTTTTCTTTTTAAATATTTATATGCAATATTTGTTCAATATAGTTATTTCATATAATTTAAGCCAAACATTATTGATTATTGATTGCTATTGGAAATGTTGTAACAACTTTGTTTTATATATTCTTTCCTTCCCATCCTTCCTCGTGGAAGGGGAGCTTTACTATAATACTAATCATATTTTATTGTAGCATTTGGTTAGTATTTTTTACAATTTTTATGGATCTGTTTGATATGTCTAATAAAGCATTTATCTCTGAGTTTTGAACTTACCAATGTTGTCTCCAAATGAAATTTGGAAACACTATCTATTTCCATCAAGAGGAAGTCCATTTTCAAAACTTATTTACATATGTTTATGGGTGCATTGGTTTCTTATTTAATGTAATATTGTAGAAACACAATTATGGGTAGAGGATTGGCCATACAAAATCCTCTATTTGTAGATTTATAGTAAAATCCTTTACACTTACTAATTTCAAGTGCTATCTAATAGGTTTGAAAGGAATCTATGTTATAATGCTTAATCAATATTTTTATAAGTTCCAAATGGTGGAATTGACCTTTGGCATAGAAGCACTACCTCCCATGTCTCAAATTTTAGTTTGAACATACTTTGTATGAAGAAAATGTAATTTTGCCTTGTTTTGCATGTGTGTTTCCAAAGAATAAATATTTTCATAGGTAGGAATTCTAATGTTAAACTTCAAATAAATTTGATTTATTCTATGGTTTTCTAGAGTGATAAAAGACTTGTGGTTTGTCACGGTTGCAATCTTATAAGGTCACTTTCACCTCATCCATTCAAAGATGCCCAAAGTTCAATGGTGTATATTATAGGCTATGTCTTGATGGCTTGATAGGTTATGGGTGGTGGGACATGATGAATATCTATGGGGCTAACCCTTTATCCATTTATCCTAGGGGCCCAATCACATGCCTCTTTCTTTAAAATACCACAATGTGATTACAATCCTCAATCATGAGGTAGAGAGAATTTACCACCCCTTTTTTCTTCCCCAATCAGGATCACCTGATATGGGACCCATCCAAGGAACATTGCAACGTTGAGATGTCAACAAGGAATTGCCCCTCCACCCTTTACACCTTCACAATCATGTTCACCTAATCAGCTCCCATCCAAAAAGGAATTTTACTCCCATTTTATTCTAGCATGATCATATTTCCCAATATGGAGCCTAGAAAATTAGCATTGTGAAATCATGGATTCAGAAGGGAATATTCCTCACCATATTTATTACCCCAATCACAATCTACTACTACAAAACAAGGCTTTAGAATCCCAAATGAGCTCACCAATAGTACCAAGATGAGGCAATAGAGAAATAAACATGCATCTTAAGGAAGATAACTTCCTCTTCCTCTCAATACTGCTCAAGTCTCAATCAATCTAGTAGAGCCAACATAGATATCTAATTTAGGAATTCCATATCCATTTTAGTAGCATCTAGTTACTCTCTAGGTACACCCTTCCATGGGGAGGGCCCTTTTGTATTTATAGGTCTTGAGAGAGGTGGCACCTCACCCTCTCATGCAAAATTAATATTATTATTTTATTTGATTTTAATTGAAATATTATGCATTATTCACCACCCTCCCCTGAGGTGGAAATCCCACATTTTTCTTTAATTATTAAATTACTTAATTACCCTAATATTCAGGTCCACCTCCATGTGTCACTTTAAGATAATTTGTTATTATTTATTTTTCATAAATAGATAATCTGTCATTTTCATTAAAATAATATTTATTTTAAAATCCCCTCCAAAGTGGGTAAATTTGAACTTAAATTAATTCAAGGGTTAATCTAAGTTGGATCACTTGGTTGACATATGCCTATGAGTGGTATTTTTCTGCTGGAAAATAGGGATTCCACACCTCTATTATGTGCTCTCTAGACTTATTGGACTTCGTACCCTAGTGGATTTAGGACTTCGTGCCCTAACTAACATCCATGGCTTCTCATCTATTCTTCCTCGAAACTCCATGTTTCCCTCAAGGTATTGGTTGTGAGCTCATACCAATCCGATGGTCCGTCGACAAGGTCTTGGTCCATAGACTTGAACACATCATAACCTCATAGATTAAGATCATCAAATAAAATTCACAATGAATTTAACCCAATCACATTTTACCCAAATGTGTACATGACTTCCACGATCATTTCTAATTCGAGTATCCATGTTGGAAAGTAACTCAATCCCCTGCCAAATCCTGCTCATTACAAGGTTAAGTATACATAATCATATAATTATGTATAATAAACAAGATCATAATCAACAATATGTTCTACACATCAATGGTTGTCCATATGTCTCAATCAGATATCATCATCCATGACCTACACCTATGTCATATGTTAGAAGCAAATGGATAATCATCCACATATCATATACTTAGTCAAAATAGTTCTGATAGAAATAATCAAAGACACAACCATGTGTGTGTGTGTACACACACACATTCACCAATCAAGTGACTCCATCTGTTCTACCACATACATGTCTAACACACACAATTCATCAAAATCACCCTCCATGGGCGCCACAACTATACTAGCCAAGATGGGACACTACATACTCCCCCTCTTGGTCTAAACTTGGCCCAAAGTTTAATCAAACAAAAAGAAAACCCTAGATGCATATCATATGTGTAAGAGTTACATGCTTAATTTCAAAATGAGATGGCAAAAACTATCTATATGTTCAATGTAAGTACAACAACAACTTTACTCAAGCTTCGTATACAAGTTTAATGGGCCCCTCACACTATAAAGCTACTGATCTGTGTGGTGTTCGGTAACTTGTATGGAAAGATTAAAAAATAAAAAATCAAATGGGTATAAGAGGTGAGATTAGGCCAAAGCACTCATCCTTTTGAAACATTGTATGAAATTCATAACACCAATGGAAACTTAGGATACAAAGAACATGGAGTTCTATTGTTAATGTATTGAAGCAATCAATCAACATAGTTCCAAGAAAAAAATTCCGAGATAATAGAAGAAATTCAGATTCAATTGTTTGGAGACCTGCATCCATAAGACATAATGCAAATGGAAAAATGGTTTCCATGCTTCAAAGAAGTTAGTGATCAATACAAATCAAGTCAACACCCTTTAATACCATCATGAAACCACAATCCATTTCAACCCACTAATCATTAGAATTCCTTTGACAATAACAAGGTATCAACCAACAATGGACAGTGAATACATTGATCTTGTCAAGACTTGTGTCAAGCATACTTACTATGGAAACCAACCAAAACATGCCAAACTTAATTTGTTTAATGAGTTACCAACAAATTACACTTCAATAATTAGTTAAGGCCTTTTAAGGTTTAATTTGTAGTCACATATACAATAGTGACTTATATAATTGGGCTTTGTCACACATTTATGGTGACACAATACATTTCAATGCTCACATAGATATGACACTAATGACATAATTCTTCATTGAAACAATGTGTATTTCTAGAAGATGAAGATCTAGGCATTCTATATATACATCCATGGCATGGATATTTTAAACTAGCAGTAGTTCATAAAGTATGAAACTACAGCATGAACTATTTGGCATTGGTCTTCATGAAAATGGTTACATTGAACATTGATTAACTAACTAACAAATTTGTTAATAAGCTAGACTCACAACCACATCCACAACTTGCATCAAGAGTGAAATAGACAATGGACCAAATATATACATGCACATACCAATGATTTATCTAAGTGGCCAATTCAACCATAAGCCCACAATAAATTAGTACCACTGACAACAAAAGCATAATCTGAACATAAAAAGAGCACATATAAATCACCAAGGTATCCATTTTTGTGATGGTTCGCATGCTTTCATTGGTAGATTTGCAATCACAATGATTTGGATATGATTATTGGAATTACCACCCACATTTGTTGTGGTTTAAACAATGAAACAAACATACCCATGGTGCATATTCACATTTAAAGTCACCCAATGGGATGAATAAATAAAAGTACTAGAAATTGTATTTGTGTAATACACAAATTTAAGCTTAAAGAATGGAAAATTTCAAGCAATCCAACTAAAAATTCATGGTTGAGTATTGCAGTGCATATTGTAGCAGTCGAAGCTTGATAAGACATTGATGAAATAGCAAACCCAACATACATTGGCTGGAAATTGCATTGAGAATTGCCCTATGATTTAAAAATCAAAGAGATAAATGTATGCTTGAAAATTTCACTTAGATGCAATGCAATTTCAAAGTTGAAGATACTTTTTGTATGACTGGAAATTACATCAACATAACAAGAGATTTCAAGTTTGATGATATATGATTCAAGGATGTAAGACAAAGATATCCATGGATAGACACTTCATTGCTAAAACTAAGTTCATTATTTTAAGACATTGTCTTGAAATTTATTTCTTCATATTTTAAGCAAATGTTTTCCATTTTGAGTTTTAATGTGCATTTTCATGGCTTTCCTCTACACTTTCTAGCACTCTCTTGTGCTCATTCTTAGTGCATTTTAATTTACTTTAATTCCCAATCCCTTGCCCATGCTTTCATCATTGCTTATGAGTTGTAGATGAGATTTTCATGTTTGGGAGATGGGAAAGTGTTTCTTTCATTGGGATGCAATTTACCCTTGCCTAGATTGCGGTAGAGATATTATGTCAAACACATTATGAGCAGTCTCAAGCATGTATTCCTCCTTGGGTAATGCTAAAATTAAATCAATAAATACTTGGAATCCAAAAAGTAAAAAAGAAACAATCGTAGTGGAGGACTTTCCACATACACATGGCATACAACAAAGATGAAATCAAGAGAGAGTGTATTTGACCATCAACATCAATGTCATTCATCCACATTATGAGTTGAATACCCATCGAACAATAATCGTTTTGGTTGATAGATTTGTTTGAACACTTGGCATCAACCAAGGAAAATAATGGAAAACTCTATTTAACCATTATATAGCAAGCCCAAACAAATTTCATTTTGCTTCTTTAATTAATTTCCAACCGCTAAAGGCATAAAATATAAATTAAAGACCATAAGAATGAAACAAAATTATAAGAAGAGTTCCGCCTAGAATTTACAACCATTATGACAACATTGGGCTACCATCAAACCATTTTGTAAAAGAGAAATTCATCCCACAATTTACAATCATTAAAACCAACTCTTACATATATACTTGTGTATAATTCATATAAACAAGTAGATATGTTAATTCATATAATTTTTTATTAAATAAAATTAGAAAGCCAAGGTGAAAAACTCCCTTTATGGTCATAATTTCACTATTGGCCATTTCTAGGGCTTGGTGCTTCTATATTCTTTGGAACTTGCAATGGGTTACCTCAAGATGGTTCTAGTTTCTATCTAATTCTTAACAATTTACTCTTCCCTTCCTTGGAAGACTCAAATCAAGCATAACATTGTCTTTCATCATCATTTGCTTCCTAGGCAAGGTAAAGTTTGCCATTCACTTCACATTCTTCACACATATGTTCAATATGGTTCATCTTTGGACCTGTTAGTGCTAGAGGATGTTCCCTGACTACAAAAGGAACATGCCTAGCACATGTTAGTTGTTGCAATGTTTTGGTTTGATAGGTAGGTTGAGAAGGTTAAGCAAGTAGAGTATTTGGTATGGTAATTCGAGCATGTATCCAACTAGGTAGGAAACATTTCATAGGTAAAAGGAAAGCAGATAGACAGTTAGACAATTAGATGACAATGTGAAATGGAAGAAAAGGACATTTACATGAATGCGTGAGACTCACAAACTGTTTACTCTTACACATTCATCAAGAAGATATTCAGATTCAAAATGACATTTTGAATCAAAATCACAATATCTGAAAACAAATTACAATTTGCAGGCAATAGACAGTAGAATCTCTGCTACCATTAGATCTGAAACTGTGTAATGACTAATGCATTGCAAGAACCATCTTTGATTTCAGATAAGAAGAAGAAAAATTAAATGACAAGAGAAACATAGACTAACTATCAATCATTATGAATCTCTGAGCATGAAAATGCAACAATTAATAACAAATGTGACAAAGTACAATTGCCAGATTTCTCAAAACTATGACCTCTCCCCCTTAAGCTCTCGAACCCTCTCAGCTTCCCCCCATTCTCCTCTTTGATGCTTCCTTTTTATTTTTGAATGTTTGATAATTGTCAATGAAATTCTTGGATCTGAAAACTGATTTGCTGCCAATTATATGCCATCGAATCTGGTATTGCATTTAAAATTTGGGTTTGATGCTGATTTCCTATTTTAAAATATGGAATGATTAAATCCTTCATATATTCTACCCTTCGATGAAATAACTTGATTTCCTTTACATATATACCCTGCCACTTGTTATTACCAAATGATAGACTCAAAATATGGAAATGATCTTAATGGTTGATTTCCTGCCTTAAGATGTAGATCTGATGCCTGGAAATCATAATCTACTTTGACAGGAAACTGAGCTTATGCTTGAAAATATGAGACTGTTTTGCTTTGACTAAAATAAGAAGATTACAATCTAGATTTGGAGAGATTTCAAATTATTATTAAATTTCCTTGAACATATGAGATCTAGTTCACCTCTTTAATTTCACCTTATCTCACCTTTCTTGAAATTTCAAGGAAAAAGATATCCACTGCAAAATATAACCATTTGTCTTTATGTAAAACCATTTCTCGTTTTTTCCCATGGTTTTGAAAAACAATCCCATGTTTCTATAAAACATAGGAAATCATAAATTGTAAATATTTACAAAACCATGTCTAGTTTTTTGCCCATGGTTTTGAAAAATGATTTCATATCCTCCATCAAATATGAAATTATATTTGAAATTTCTATCAAAACCATCTTTGGTTTCTTTTCATAATCAAAATTGATGTATAAATAAAATTATCCACAAACCAAAATATTGAGAAAATAAAAACAATTTAGGATTTTCTCAATCTTATTTTTTGTGCATATTTCGATCCATAAATATCTTCTACATAAATACTTCCCCATGATTTTTCAAAATTAAATATGGCATGCAATATCCATAATCCCAATTTACTCTTGGGTGGCCCGTCCCTATGTACTATTATTCATAAACCATTTTAATTGTTTATCTAGTGGCTTCCCAATTCCAGCTCAAAACCATTTTAATTTCCCTACACATGGAATCACATATGTGGGAAACTTTGATTTCCCAATTCCAATGTATGATTTAATCTAAGGTTTAACCAAATGTTCACAGGCGATCAGGAAAGAAATGTCAATGAAGGTTAACATCAAATTTGCTCGTGATGGGTTTGATTTTATTGCATGGGTTAGGACTTGGTCACGACTCTTGATACTTTCATTAGATTTGAGACTTGGTGTTTGGAGTGAAGGAAAAATGCCAAATTGACACAAAGCTTTGAGGCTTAGCAAAATTGACCCAAGACTTGTTGCAACATTAAAAACCCACTTTATACTTAGGATAAAGTACATTAATAAATTTTGATTAATTTCCTAGGTTTAGACTAGGTAGTTGGCCTAATTTTGACTTCTAGTGCCACTACATGCCATCATGAGTCACTAGGGCACACTTGGATAGATTCTGGATAAGATCCTTCCTAATTCTGTCTGATTTCTTGTTATTCTTTTCTTAGAAGTGTGCTTTCCTGCTTTAGACAACTTTATCCTACTTTTTCTGGATTCTAGTGGATAAGGTAAAGCTAGTTTGACTTGGAAACTGTCTTTACTTGGACAACTCACCCTCCTTGCTTTTCTTCTCTCCAAAAGTCATCATCACATTCCATTTTCATCACTTACTAGATTCCATACCTTATTTAGCTAATTCGTGAGCCTCTTAGCGTATTTGGAAGGTGCTTTTGCTACCTTTGGGGTTTTTATGCTTTTAGTAAGCTTGCCTTTTGTGAGCTTTTAAACTTGCCTTCAAGGAATTCTATTTTCTATCCTGATATGTATCATTAATTGTATTCTCATTAATGAATATGATCATTATGGAATTGACATTAATTGTGTTCAGTCTCACATATTTCTAGTTAGTTTTTCTTCTCAATTATGTAAATCTTTGAGCAATCTTTTAGTGAGGACTTCTCTGTTTCAAGATTCTTAGCTTGTTGAATTCATATATGGTATCAATACCATAGAATTCTCACATGGTATCAGATCTCAAGGAGCTCATAGCTTAGATTCAGATGATTCTTCCAATATAAGTTTCAAATTTTGTTTTGTAGGTACAACTTCATGGATTCAAATTCAGTTCCTCCTCTGTCACCATTCAACTATTCTGAGTGGAAATTGAAGATGGTTGCATATCTCAAGAGCCATGAGCTATTTGATGTGCCAATTGGAGATGTGAAAGATCCTACATCCAATGAAGATAATCAAATTTGGTACAATGACTGTGATAGAGCTTTTGGAGCAATGTGTTTGGCAATTCCTCCTAGAATGCACTACCTCATTGATGAAGCTGAATACCCAAGTGATATTTGGACCAGATTGGATAGATAATTTGGAAATATGATATATGAGGAATATATCATCCATATGGAGATAAAATACATAATAGATACCTCCTCAAATCTGCTCATTGAAGTTACTAATGTCTCTACCTCAAGTTTCTCTGTTGAAGTTGTGAAAGAAGAAGAAGAAATGGCAGAAAATTAAACAACTAATCTAGTTCGAATTGATCATATTTCTTTTGTTGATCTTGAATTTGAAATAATATCTGATTTCTCTCATTATCATGAATCCGATTCACATGAAGAAGACATTCTACTTGCACATGTTGAAGAATATTTTATTCACCCATTGATCTCCTATCAATCTTCTAATGCTGATTTTGAGGATACATTACTAGTTTTTGTTGATCCTATGCTCACTTATCTTGAATATGGTGCACAGCATGATGATCATTTGGATGTTTTGAAGGCTGTATCATGCTCTTAGATTGCTTCACATGCACTCTCTATTGCTGATTTGAATCCATCTTCTTATTCCCCCAAGGAGACTAGTGCACTCCCTCATTGTTCCACTGAAGATGGAGACACTTCCATTGACTTGGCACTCTATGAACTCTTACTCCTCACTTTTGGACCTGATAGCACCTATTTTGGATCTTATTTTAGATCATATTTCAAGTCCAAATATATTTTGGAACATCTGTTCATCACTCTTAGAGCTGCTACAACCTTTTCTAGTTCAAAGTTTCAAGACAATTCAGATTTGCTTGGAGCTGATTTTACTTCTAATTGTTTGAAGCTGATTGCTCTAGCATCACAAGCCTCATTTGGACTTGATATCAATCTGATTTTCAAGTTTGATGAGCAACCACTTCTACTCTTACATCAGTGTTTTGGAGCTTCCCTACATGGTTACATTGTTCATTATGTTGTTGCCTATGTACTTGAGCTAGTTGAGAAAATTTCTCTTCTTCCCAAGAGGAAGATACTTCCAGAAATCCGATCAAGTTCACACCTACTTGATTTTGGAGAAGCAACAACAATCTTTGGTGTGCACATGTCCATTCTTGAGGGAGGGTTTTGTTCCCATAAGGTTTTCCCTGTTTCCTCAGTTTACATGGACATATAATAATTGTAATGGGGTGACCATAAGCCTTGTTGTTTGGGCCCCACACATACTTTACTCAATATAAGTCAGGATTAAGGGGGGTGTTGGAACATTAAAAACCCACGTTATACTTAGGATGAAATACATTAATAATTGTTGATTAATTTCCTAGGTTTAGACTAGGTAGTTGTCCTAATTTTGACTTCCAGTGCCACCACATGCCATCATGAGTCACTAGTGAACACTTCAACATATTCTAGATAAGATCCTTCCTGGTTCTATCTGATTTATTTCTATTCCTGTATTAGAAGTGCGATTTCCTTCTTTAGACAACTTTATCATGTTTTTTTTGCATTCTAGTGGATAAGGTAAAGCTAGTTTGACTAGGAAATTGTGTTTAGTTGGGAAAATCGCCTTCCTTTGTTTTCTTCTCTCCAGAATTCATCATCACATTCCATTTTCATCACTCACTATCTTCCATACCTTATTTAGCTAATTTGTGAGCTTGTTGATATATTTGGAAGGAGCTTTTGCTACCTTTGGGGTTTTTTACGCTTTTAGTAAGCCCGTCTTTTGTGATATTTTCAAATTGCCTTCAAGGCATTCTATTTTATCTCCTGATATGCATTATTAATTGTATTCTCATTAATGAATATGATCATTATGGAATTGACATTAATTGTGATCAGTCTCACATATTTCTGTTTAGTTTTTCTTCTCAATTATGCAAATCTTTGAGCA
This sequence comes from Larix kaempferi, assembly GCA_027924585.1. Taxonomy (NCBI): domain Eukaryota; kingdom Viridiplantae; phylum Streptophyta; class Pinopsida; order Pinales; family Pinaceae; genus Larix; species Larix kaempferi. The sequence continues at coordinate 409,695 of BSBM01000969.1, read as the reverse complement.
ATCTTTTAGTGAGGACTTATCTGTTTCAAGATTCTTAGCTTGTTGAATTCATACATGGTATCAATACCATAGAATTATCATAGACTAACGAAAAGATAAAATATTTTGGCAGAATCACTTTGGCAATTTCACACAGAAATAAGGGAGCAGTAATGAAGACCTTGATCTATTGGAAGGTAGGAATATATGAAAGACCCACCGGATTGGATGGAAATGTAACCATGGAAAAGATAATTATCTAATATTATGTGGCACCAAAACATGGAGCATATTATCAAAATTCAAAATTCTTGCAACCGATTTATTGCAGGCTATAAGGCCTTTGTTGTTAGAACAAGCCTGATCCCGCAGCACATGTTTTGTGAAATTTAACCATTTCTCTACGAGAACTTGCAAAATTTCTGCAACAAAAAAATTTACTTGAAATACAAGCCTTCTATTGAATATGAATCAACATACTTCGAATAAAAAATTAGGAAGGCAAGAGTCTTGACCAAATTTGACTCAAACTTGGCGGAAAATTGAAAATTTTGATAGGGTATATTTTGGTTCCAACATTTGGCTCCAACTTGGGATAGTGCTCTCCCTGTGAGGCACTAAGAACATGCAGACCAATGCCTTGATCCATTTTGATATGAAAACATCCCTACAAACCAAACCAAACTAAAATCTATATGCTTGAAAAGCGAGCTTATTCATCACACTCATACTCTAACTGGAAGGAACTTATTCATCATGTATAAACACATTTCCTATTAATTTTTTAGCAAATATGATGAACTTTGACATTTAAAACTTTAAGTGCGGAAATACTAAATACTTGAATCAATGAACCATTGAATCACATGAAACATTCAACCATAACACAAGATGTACCCTTGGGAAAACCCTCAAAATAATAAGGATAAAAAACCCCAACAAATATTCAGAGTATAATTATGATAGATAGTAGAGAATGTCTTTTACATCAAGCACCCCTAGTGCAATTGCAAAGCACGAGAAAGATAAAGAAGAGAGACTCAAAATAATATCCTGCACAAATAGAAGCACCTTGCCTTCAAGGGAGAAGAGAATTTGCTTCACATTGAATTCATCAATCCTGTATAACATATTTATATATTCTTCACATGCATTGGCTTCTATTTTTATATTCTGACTTCATGATGAACTCACCCTCCAACTGGATGAATTGATATGCATGGAGAAGAGCTCCCCACTTCTCATGCAGTGCATTAACTCACTGAACTGAGTCTTAGGATGAACTTTCCCCTTAACTGAAAGCTTTCCCACTTAGTTAGGTGGCTAACTTAAGTGTCGCAACTCAAGTGTTGTCTTTTAGTTTAACATAGGTGTCATATTTTAGTTTAACATAAGTGTCGTCATGCAATAACACTTAGTTAACTGGATCTTCTTTGTTATCACATAGTTAACTCTCTTTAACTAATTCTTTCTTGTTAACATCACTATAGTGATCAATTCGAGTTCTCTAATTAACTGAGGCATACATTGTCGCTTTAACTGAAGCTTAACAATTCGAGTTCACTTAGTCATCTCATGAGAAATTCGAATTCTCTTTTTCTCTATGCATTAATCTTTATCTCTCATCTTTACTGCATGGTCAATATGTGTTAACTTTAATTATCTATCATATCATATTATAATCAGAATATTTGTCAGATGTTGTGATCATATTATATTACTCTCGGATCAAATGATAATATGCTAAAGTAATTCACTCTAGAGTGTGAGAATCCTCACAGCAGATCTAAGAGCTAATGTATACCTCACAAGAGTAATTCTGATTAAGCAGGAAGATAGAAGAAGAGTGGTCAATGCAGTGTAATGAGCAACAGAATAATAATACAGTAGAACTCGGATAGAAGCAAAAATACTTCACACACACTAATTAATTAATCACAATATGGACAAATAAGTAGTACAATGCATGAGGATTTGAATGCCTAAGGTGGCAATTCGAATTAGCCTTCATGGAGTGATCAAAAGATCACTAGAGTGTCATCGGAGCACAACTAGAAGTCTATCTCATCATCAGTGGAGTCATCAATGCTCAAGTAACAATCAACCGTCAGTCAAACTGAGTCTAACTGAGTGTGGTAGGTGTAACTGAGTGTAACTGGAACTAACTGAATGAAGGAGGCTCAGTGGAGGGCACATGAGGAGCTAACTGAAGTTAGAATGGGCAGTCAAGTCTCACTGGAGGTCCATCGGAGTGATACAGTCAGTTGAGAGTCAGTCTAGCCTTAAATCAAGGAAAGAACTGGAGATAACTGAAGATAACTTAATGGTAGGTAAGGAAGGGTGCCTTTCTAACCTAGTAGATTAGATGAAAGGAGGGCGCACTAATCTCTAGGAGGGATAAAAATGAGAGGAAAGAAGCTCCGGGGGTTAGCTAACCGAGGGCTAGGTGCTAGGACTAATGATTGGGAAGCATGCAAATGCATGCAAACCCTAAATAATGCATGCAAACCCTAAAAGTGAATGCATGACTGAAAATGAAAATAATGAAAATGTTGCTAGGACTAGGATGGAATATAGGAATATCCTAACACCCCCACTTAATCTATCCTGGGCCCTGGTAACTAAGACCAAAGGTCACCCAATACAATGAATAATAATAACAGTCAATAAACCGAGGAAATGGGGAAAACCTCATGGGAAAAATACCCCCCCTCAAAATAGACTGTAAGGCACACACACAAATAAATGCTCAAAACTCAAGCAGGTGTGATGCTTGGTCATATGTCTGGAGGTATCTTCTTCTTGGGAAGAAGTGGATCATGCTCAGAAAGCATGTGCCTGTACTTGCTCTTCAGATCGAATGTGATGAGAACAAATCAAAAAGTATGAGGATGATCCTTGAACCTGTGATTTGAATCAGTTGAGGTAGGACCAAATCTATGAATGTGCAGATAGTCTTTTGTCTTCTCCTTCGAACTATCATGGGTGAGATTATGCCAAAAAGAACCGTCACATGATTGCTTGAAATCCAAATCAGATTTAAGACTTGAAGAATAGTTTCTTGAGATCTCCTTTGAACCAGCAGGGGTGAGATCAAAACTATCATATGTATGAGAAATTATCCCAAGTAGTAATTGCTTAGAATCCAAATTAGATCCAAGACTTGAATCATGGTTTCTTGAGATCTCCTTTGAACCATTAGAGGTGAGATCAAAACCAGTAAGTGCATGAGAAATTTTCCCAAGCAAATGGAAATGGTTTCTTGAGATCTCCTTTGAACCAGCAGGGGTGAGATCGAAACCATGGTCTTCAATAACCTTCTGACAGCATGAAATAATGATCATATAGTAGTAAATAAGAGGTGATTGATCAGGGAGAGCGAATGCATTACCTCCAATGGCTGATTTTACCTCCGAAATATTCATGTGATCATGATGCAAACCAACAAACTCTGGTGCAAGAGAGGATTTAGGACCTTATCCAATTTCTAGAGTGTGAGCTGGCACAGAATTTGAAATAGAAGAAATTTGGAGCATGAGTGTAGAATCTGCAAGTTCTTCGTCTTTGTGGACAACTTCAATATGAGATATGTTTGATACTGATTCATGATCAATGAGATCATCAAGGAGGGCAAATGCATCACTTTGCTTTCCCTCAAAAGGGTTTGGACCAATCCCTTCATCCTGCTTGTCAAAACTTTTATCCAGGTGGGCCCATAGCTCTTTTAGAGATTTAACATATTCATCATCAAGGGAGTAGAATGCCAAGCTTCGAGACATAGAAAACATCATGGATGCAATAGCTCTTCCGACTTCATCTAACTAGTCATTCTCTTCTTCAGAGGATTTGAACTCTCTTTCAAAACAATAATCAAAGAGATCATGTCTCTTCAAATATGCTATCATTTTTGGTTTCCATTCAACATAGTTGAATAGATAAAGAGGAGGATATTCTGAAAACATTGAAGCTGTAGAAGACCTGCAAAAACAATAGAGAATATCTGCAACTTCTACTACTGCATAAATGCAAAAACTACTGCACTCAAAATCTTGATAATAACCTGCAAAAAACTCTCAAGAATGGAGGTAGAATATACTCCTAAATGGCTTTGATACCATGTGAGAATCCTCACAACAGATCTACGAGCTAATGTATACCTCACAAGAATAATTATGATTAAGCAGGAAGATAGAAGAAGAGTGGTCAATGCAATGTAATGAGCAACAGAATAATAATATAGTAGCACTCGGATAGAAGCAAAAATACTTCACACACACTAATTAATTAATCACAATATGGACAAATAAGTAGTACAATGCATGAGGATTCGAATGCCTAAGGTGGAAATTCGAATTATCCTTCATGGAGTGATCAAAAGATCATTGGAGTGTCATCGAAGCACAACTAGAAGTCTATCTCATCATCAGTGGAGTCATCAATGCTCAAGTAACAGTAAATCATCAGTCAAACTGAGTCTAACTGAGTGTGGTAGGTGTAACTGAGTGTAATTGGAACTAACTGAATGAAGGAGGCTCAGTGGAGGGCGCATGAGGAGCTAACTGAAGTCAGAATGTGCAGTCAAGTCTCACTAGAGGTCCATCGGAGTGATACAGTTAGTTGAGAGTAAGTCTAGCCTTGAATCAAGGAAAGAACTGAAGATAACTGAATGGTAGGTAAGGAAAGGCGCCTTTCTCAACTGGTAGATGAAAGGAGGGTGCACTAAGCTCTAGGAGGGCTAAAAATGAGTGGAAAGAAGCTTTAGGGGCTAGGTAACTGAGGGCTAGGTGCTGGGACTGATGACTGGGATGCATGCAAACCCTAAATAATGCATGCAAACTCTAAAAGTGCATGCATGACTAAAAATGCAAATAATGAAAATGCTGCTAGGACTAGGATGGAGTATAGGAATATCCTAACAACCCCCTTAATCCATCCCGGGCCGTGGTAACTAAGACCAAAGTTCACCCAATACAATGAATAATAATAACAGTCAATAAACCGAGGAAACGGGGAAAACTTCATGGGAAAAATACCCCCCCCTCAAAATAGACTGTAAGGCACACACAAAAATAAATGCTCCAAACTCAAGCAGATGTGATGCTTGGTCATATGTCTGGAGCTATCTTCTTCTTGCGAAGAAGTGGATCATGCTCAGAAAGCATGTGCTTGTACTTGATCTTCAAATCGAATGTGATGACAACAAATCCAAAAGTATGAGGATGATCCTTGAACCTGTGATTCGAATCAGTTGAGGTAGGACAAAATCTATGAATGTGCAAATAGTCTTTTGTCTTCTCCTTCGAACCATCATGGGTGAGATTATGCCAAAAAGAACTGTGATCACATGATTGCTTGAAATCCAAATCAGATTTAAGACTTGAAGAATAGTTTCTTGAGATCTCCTTTGAACTAGCAGGGGTGAGATCAAAACTATCATATGTATGAGAAATTATCCCAAGTAGTAATTGCTTAGAATCCAAATTAGATCCAAGACTTGAATCATGGTTTCTTGAGATTTCCTTTGAACCATTAGAGGTGAGATCAAAACTAGTAAGTGCATGAGAAATTTTCCCAAGCGAATGGCAATGGTTTCTTGAGATCTTCTTTGAACCAGCAGGGGTGAAATCAAAATCATGGTCTTCAATAACCTTCTGAAAGCATGAAATAATGATCATATAGTAGTAAATAAGAGGTGATTGATCAAGAAGAGTGAATGCATTACCTCCAATGGCTGATTTTACCTCTGAAATATTCATGTGATCATGTTGAAAACCAACAAAATCTGGTGCAAGAGAGGATTTAGGACCTTCTACAATTTCTAAAGTGTGAGCTGGCACATAATTTGAAATAGAAGAAATTTGGAGCATGAGTGTAGAATCTGCAAGTTCTTCTTCTTTGTGGACAACTTCAATATGAGATATGTTTGATACTGATTCATGATCAATGAGATCATCAAGGAGAGCGAATGCATCACTTTGCTTTCTCTCGAAAGGGTTTGGACCAATCCCTTCATCTTGCTTGCCAAAAATTTTATTCGGGTGGGCCCATAGCTCTTTTGGAGATTTAACATATTCATCATCTACGGAGTAGAATGCCAAGCTTCGAGACATAGCAAACATCATGGCTACAATAGCTCTTCCACCTTCATCTAACCAGTCATTCTCTTCTTCAGAGGATTCAAACTCTCTTTCAAAACAATAATCAAAGAGATCATGTCTCTTCAAATATGCTATCATTTTTGGTTTGCATTCAACATAGTTGAATAGATAAAGAGAAGGATCTTCTGAAAACATTGAAGCTGTAGAAGACCTGCAAAAATAATAGAGAATATTTGAAACTGCTACTATTGCATAAATGCAGAAACTGCTGCACTCGAAATCTTGATAATAACCTGCAAAAAGCTCTCAAGAATGGAGGTAGAATATAAATGGCTCTGATACCATGTGAGAATCCTCATAGCAGATCTAAGAGATGATGTATACCTCACAAGAGTAATTATGATTAAATAGGAAGATAGAAGAAGAGTGGTCAATGCAGTGTAATGAGAAACAGAATAATAATACAGTAGAACTCGGATAGAAGCAAAAATACTTCACACACACTAATTAATTAATCACAATATGGACAAATAAGTAGTACAATGCATGAGGATTCAAATGCCTAAGGTGGAAATTCGAATTAGCCTTCATGGAGTGATCAAAAGATCACTGGAGTGTCATCGGAGCACAACTAGAAGTCTATCTCATCATCAGTGGAATCATCAATGCTCAAGTAACAGTCAACCGTCAGTCAAATTGAGTCTAACTGAGTGTGGTAGGTGTAATTGAGTGTAACTGGAACTAACTAAATGAAAGAGGCTCAGTGGAGGGCACATGAGGAGCTAACTGAAGTCAGAATGGGCAGTCAAGTCTCACTGGAGGTCCATCAGAGTGATATAGTCAGTTGAGAGTCAGTTTAACCTTAAATCAAGGAAAGAACGGAAGATAACTGAATGGTAGGTAAGGAAGGGCGCCTTTCTCAACTGGTAGATGAAAGGAGGGCGCACTAAGCTCTAGGAGGGCTAAAACGGAGTGGAAAGAAGCTCTGTGGGCTAGCTAACTGAGGGCTAGGTGTTGGGACTGATGACTAGGATGCATGCAAACCCTAAAAGTGCATGCATGACTTAAAATGCAAATAATGAAAATGCTGTTAGGACTAGGATGGAGTATAGGAATATCCTAACACCCCCCCTTAATCCATCCTGGGCCCTGGTAACTAAGACCAAAGGTCACCCAATACAATGAATAATAATAACAGTTAATAAACCGAGGAAATGGGGAAAACGTCATGGGAAAAATACCCCCCCTCAAAATAGACTGTAAGGTACACACAAAAATAAATGCTCCAAACTCAAGCAAGTGTGATGCTTGGTCATATGTTTGGAGGTATCTTCTTCTTGGGAAGAAGTGGATCATGATCAGAAAGCATGTGCTTGTACTTGCTCTTCAGATCGAATGTGATGAGAACAAATCCAAAAGTATAAGGATGATCCTTGAACTTGTGATTCGAATCAGTTGAGGTAGGACCAAATCTATGAATGTGCATATAGTCTTTTGTCTTCTCTTTCGAACCATCATGGGTGAGATTATGCCAAAAAGAACCGTGATCACATGATTTCTTGAAATCCAAATCAAATTTAAGACTTGAAGAATAGTTTCTTGAGATATCCTTTGAACGAACAGGGGTGAGATAAAAACTATCATATGTATGAGAAATTATCCCAAGTAGTAATTGCTTAGAATCCAAATTAGATCCAAGACTTGAATCATGGTTTCTTGAGATCTCCTTTGAACCATTAAAGGTGACATCAAAACCAGTAAGTGCATGAGAAATTTTCCCAAGCGAATGGCAATGGTTTCTTGAGATCTCCTTTGAACCAGCAGGGGTGAGATCAAAACTATGGTCTTCAATAATCTTCTGAAAGCATGAAATAATGATCATATAGTAGTAAGTAAGAGGTGATTGATCAGGGAGAGTGAATGCATTACCTCCAATGGCTGATTTTACCTCTGAAATATTCATGTGATCATGATGCAAACCAACAAACTCTGGTGCAAGAGAGGATTTAGGACCTTCTGCAATTTCTATAGTGTGAGTTGGCACATAATTTGAAATAGAAGAAATTTGGAGCATGAGTGTAGAATCTGCAAATTCTTCTTCTTTGTGGACAACTTCAATATGAGATATGTTTGATACTGATTCATGATCAATGAGATCATCAAGGAGGGTGAATGCATCACTTTGCTTTCTCTCGAAAGGGTTTGGACCAATCCCTTCATCCTGTTTGCAAAAGCTTTTATCTAGGTGGGCCCATAGCTCTTTTGGAGATTTAACATATTCATCATCAAGGGAGTAGAATGCCAAGCTTCGAGACATAGCAAACATAATGGCTGCAATAGCTCTTCCACCTTCATCTAACCATTCATTCTCTTCTTCAGAGGATTCAAACTCTCTTTCAAAACAATAATCAAAGAGATCATGTCTCTTCAAATATGCTATCATTTTTGGTTTCCATTCAACATAGTTGAATAGATAAAGAGGAGGATCTTCTGAAAACATTGAAGCTGTAGAAGACCTGCAAAAACAATAGAGAATATCTGCAACTGCTACTGCTACATAAATGCAGAAACTGCTGCACTCGAAATCTTGATAATAACCTGCAAAAAACTCTCAAGAATGGAGGTAGAATATACTCTCAAATGGCTCTGATACCATGTGAGAATCCTCACAGCAGATCTAAGAGCTAATGTATACCTCACAAGAGTAATTATGATTAAGCAGGAAGATAGAAGAAGAGTGGTCAATGCAGTGTAATGAGCAACAGAATGATAATACAGCAGAACTCGGATAGGATAAAAAATACTTCACACACACTAATTAAATTAATCACAATATGGACAAATAAGTAGTACAATGCATGAGGATTCGAATGCCTAAGGTGCCAATTCGAATTAGACTTCATGGAGTGATCAAAATATTACTAGAGTGTCATCGGAGGACAACTAGAAGTCTATCTCATCATCAGTGGAGTCATCAATGCTCAAGTAACAGTCAACCGTTAGTCAAACTGAGTCTAACTTAGTGTGGTAGGTGTAATTGAGTGTAACTGGAACTAACTGAATGAAGGAGGCTTAGTGGAGGGCGCATGAGGAGCTAACTAAAGTCAGAATGGGAAGTCAAGTCTCACTGGAGGTCCATCGAAGTGATACAGTTAGTTGAGAGTCAGTATAGCCTTAAATCAAGGAAAGAATTGAAGATAACTGAATGGTAGGTAAGGAAGGGCGCCTTTCTCAACTGGTTGATAAAAGGAGGGAGCACTAAGCTCTAGGAGGGCTAAAAATGAGTGGAAAGAAGCTCTGGGGGCTAGCTAACTGAGGGCTAGGTGCTGGGACTGATGACTGGGATGCATGAAAATGCGTTCAAACCCTAAATAATGCATGCAAACCCTAAAAGTGCATGCATGACTGAAAATGCAAATAATGAAAATGCTGCGAGGACTAGGATGGAGTATAGGAATATCCTAACACCCCCCATTAAGCCATCCTGGGCCCTGGTAACTAAGACCAAAGGTCACCCAATACAATGAATAATAATAACAGTCAATAGACCGAGGAAATGGGGAAAACCTCATGGGAAAAATACCCCCCCTCAAAATAGACTGTAAGGCACACACAAAAAAAAATGCTCCAAACTCAAGTAGGTGTGATGCTTGGTCATATGTCTGGAGGTATCTTCTTCTTGGGAAGAAGTGGATCATGCTCAGAAAGCATGTTCTTGTACTTTCTCTTTAGATTGAATGTGATGAAAACAAATCCAAAAGTATGAGGATGATCCTTGAACTTGTGATTCGAATCAGTTGAGGTAGGACAAAATCTATGAATGTACATATAGTCTTCTGTCTTCTCCTTGTAACCATCATGGGTGAGATTATGCCAAAAAGAACCGTGATCTCATCATTGCTTGAAATCCAAATCAAATTTAAGACTTGAAGAATAGTTTCTTGATATCTCCTTTGAACCAGCAGGGGTGAGATCAAAACTATCATATGTATGAGAAATTATCCCAAGTAGTAATTTCTTAGAATCCAAATTAGATCCAAGACTTGAATCATGGTTTCTTGAGATCTACTTTGAACCATTAGAGGTGAGATCAAAACCAGTAAGTGCATGGGAAATTTTCCCAAGCGAATGGCAATGGATTCTTGAGATCTCCTTTGAACCAGCAGGGGTGAGATCAAAACCATGGTCTTCAATAACCTTCTAAAAGCATGAAATAATGATCATATAGTAGTAAATAAGAGGTGATTGATCAAGGAGAGCGAATGCATTACCTCCAATGGCTGATTTTACCTTCGCAATATTCATGTTATCATGATGCAAACCAACAAACTCTAGTGCAAGAGAGGATTTAGGACCTTTTGCAATTTCTAGAGTGTGAGCTGGCACATAATTTGAAATAGAAGAAATTTGGAGCATGAGTGTAGAATCTGCAAGTTCTTCTTTGTGGATAACTTCAATATGAGATATGTTTGATACTGATTCATGATCAATGAGATCATAAAGGAGGGAAAATGCATCACTTTGCTTTCTCTCGAAAGGGATTGGACCAATCCCTTCATCCTGCTTGCCAAATTTTTTAATCTAGGTGGGCCCATAGCTCTTTTGGAGATTTAACATATTCATCATTAAGGGAGTAGAATACCAAGCTTTGAGACATAGCAAACATCATGGCTGCAATAGATATTCCACCTTCATCTAACCAGTCATTCTCTTCTTCATAGGATTCGAACTCTCTTTCTAAACAATAATCAGAGAGATCATGTGTCTTCAAATATGCTATCATTTTTGGTTTCCATTCAACATAGTTGAATAGATAAAGAGGAGGATCTTCTGAAAACATTAAAGCTCTAGAAGACCTACAAAAACAATAGAGAATATCTGCAACTGCTACTGCTGCATAAATGCAAAAACTACTACACTCGAAATCTTGATAATAACCTACAAAAAACTCTCAAGAATGGAGGTAGAATATACTCTCAAATGGCTCTGATACCATGTGAGAATCCTTAGAGTAGATCTAAGTGCTAACGTATACCTCACAAGAGTAATTATGATTAAGCAGGAAGATAGAAGAAGAGTGGTCAATGCAGTGTAATGAGCAACAAAATAATAATACAGTAGAACTTGGATAGAAGCAAAAATACTTCACACACACTAATTAATTAATCACAATATGGACAAATAATTAGTACAATGCATGAGGATTCGAATGCCTAAGGTGGCAATTCGAATTAGCCTTCATGGAGTTATCAAAAGATCACTGGAGTTTCATCGGAGCACAACTAGAATTCTATCTCATCATCAGTGGAGTCATCAATGATCAAGTAATAGTCAAACGTCAGTCAAACTGAGTCTAGCTGAGTGTGGTAGGTGTAACTGGAACTAACTGAATGAAGGAGGCTCAGTGGAGGGTATATGAGGAGCTAACTTAAGTCAGAATGGGCAGTCAAGTCTCACTGGAGGTCCATCAGAGTGATACAGGCAGTTGAGAGTCAGTCTAGCCTTAAATCAAGGAAAGAACTAAAGATAATTGAAGATAATTGAATTGTAGGTAAGGAAGGGCGCCTTTCTCAACTGGTAGATGAAAGGAGGGTGCAATAAGCTCTAGGAGGGCTAAAAATGAGTGGAAAGAGGCTCCGGGGGCTAGCTAACTTAGGGCTAGGTGCTGGGACTGATGACTGGGATGCATGCAAATGCATGCAAACCCTAAAAGTGCATGCATGACTGAAAATGCAAATAATGAAAATGCTACCAGGACTAGGATGGAGTATAGGAATATCCTAACATAGAGGTGGTCAGTATCTAAAGGAGACTTAATAGCAATCAATGACCATGGTTAGTACTACATCACACAACATTAAAGCTTCAACATGGAAAGAATATACCTATATAAACGGAGGTCTACCCCATGGGTGCCTACTATAACTGGAGGTCCACATGAGAATCTAACTTGACACACAAGTCTTGAGCCTTGTCCAACAAGACTTTACAACATCATCACTTTGATACATCAAAGCATTCACCTCAACACATGAGGAATAACCTTTTACAACTGAAGGCTTAAAGTCATTCTTGAGTCCAACTCAAGTATCTACTCCAAGTTCTTAAGTCCAACTCAGGCTCCCTACCTCAACACATAAGGCCCAATCTTGGTTGCACAAGATTGGATTGGAGAATGACTCGTGATGTTGTACATCTAACATTTCCAATGTAGCAAGATAAGCATTTGGATGATTACACAAATTTATTGCATGCAACTAAATGAGAAGGTGAAATAAAAATACAGCATTTGCAACAAGAATTCCATGAGAAAATTGTACTTACAACTTTGAAATTCCATCGTTAAAAAGGAAAAGATAGAATTTTCATGAACCCATTTAGACTTCATGTAAATTACTAACTGGATCTTGGAAAAAATAACAAGATTATTTTCGTTTAAAAATTAAAGATTCTATTCTTTATTGAAGAACATTAACAACAGGCTCACCTATTCCTGGAGATGGTTGATCCATATGAGTCGAAAAAAAGGAATTGGTAGCTGATTTGGTAGCTCCTCTTTATTTTCAACTGTTGTAACTGATATCAACTCAACATCATCCCCTTCACTATCTTCCCAAGACTCTAACTCATAACTGTCATAGATTGGATCGTTGCTGCAAAGTTTTGTGTGTGTTATAATAGAAACATGTTCCTCATCATCTTCATACTCATCATATATAGGATGATCATGAAAAATTTTCGAATCATGAAGTTTAGAAATATTCACTTCATGAGCCTCTTGAAAGAATGATTATGCATGGGTAGCCTGATCTTCAAGAGAATTTGGAACACACATTTCATGGTCACAATAGCTATTAGAAACATCAAATGAATCTAAATCCATGCTATCAGCGATTCTATCATAGAAAACATCCTGGAAATCTTCTTCTTGAAAAGAAGAATGAGAGAGAGTTTCATGTATGATTGATTCCTCATCCACCTCTTCATCAGTAAAACCACTTTCATCCTCACTATTAGTAAAACAACCTTCTTCATGCTGAATATGTGAATTAAATTCTTCACAACAATGCTCAAAAAGAAATTCTTTAGGAAAATACCTCTTACATTCCTGATGAAATGATATATGAAAATATTTTGATGAAGAAATGATAGAAGGAGGCAAGGATCTATACCATTCTCGTGCATCTCCCTCTAAGGAGTACATGAACATATTCATTAACACATCCTCATGATGAATGCCCAACTGATGCATTACTTCATGGATCTCCAACAAATGTGCAGTAGGGTTGTCATCATTTTCTTCTCTAAATTTCAGAAGACAGTCTCCCCACTGATCCACAATAGGTACAGTATTAGGAAAACCAGGAATGACTGAGAAATTAAAAGGTGCAAACCTCTTAGCCAAAATGGAGGCCATTCGAGCATCTGACATCTTGAAATTGTGGAGTCGCCACTTGTTAATCCCTAAATGTGGGAACATTTCCCCCTACATTGTAGTGCATTAGATTAGTTTTGATGTCGGATTTGGTCCATTAGTTGTACTTTTCATTAGTATAGTTATATTAGTTATGTCGTCTTGGGTCAATGAGTTGCAATTGTACCTCTTAATCTCCTATATATAGGAATGAGATCTTTCCATTTGAGCATCTTGTCTTGTCTTGTATTGTGTACTTATTACATTGTATAAGGATGTTTACCCCTCGAAGAGGCTTGATATTCATCTAATTTATTCATTAAAATTGCGGAGTACTCTTTTTGATCTATTTATGCTCTTTTCATGTGTTGACCAACGCGAACTCGGTCAACAGGGGTTCGCCTCACTGTCGACACATACCATAGTCTCCCTAGGCACTGGCCCGGGAAGGTTTGAACCCACCCAGCAACACCCGTAGAGCGGATGAGGTCTCACCCGAGGCGTCCAGGAAGAGCAGATGGAACCATGTTTCCGCCGAGGGAGGAGGAGAGTTGTGGCTGCACGGACTAACTCTATTGTAGTACTTAAACAGAAACTTTAAACATTCGGCAAGGAGTTATAACATGTTACTTCATCGCAGCATTTATCATCACATTCAACATAGAACACATTACTTAATCACAACATTACATTTATCATCATAGCAACAGTAAACAGATATTGCATCAAACAACATTCATACATCGTAACATTGCACAAAGATCATACCAAAACATCATCATTATATTACTGTCGCGATCATATACCAAAAGCAAAACACAGATCTCGTACACAATCGCTCTTCTTTCTCTATTCTCCTATTCCCTTCGCGTCTTCCCCTCTAACACTTACAACTCTTATCTATTTATAGGCTTCCGCCATTACAATACTTTTCCACTTACAAACGACTTCCTAACTGACATTGTGGACAATTGACCCAATATCTAACTGACTCGGTCCAAATGACCCAAAAAACCCGCATACTGTGGTACAACTAACTCACTATTACATAATATATGGTCCAAGTGACCCAAAACCCGCCAACTGCGGTATTCTTTAATACAAAATACTCCTTTCACGCCCTCATCTGTCATGTCGCATGGTCGGCGGTACCACAACATTTCCCCATCAAACCGCCTGCCAACAGGTCCCCAACACAATCTTGTGGCTCGCCCTCAAGCCACGTCAACTGCTGGACATAGTGCACGTCCAACTGAACTATGTTCTGGTAACTGTTCTTGCTGTCTGGATCATGCGGTGTTGTCCCACTCCTTCTGCTACACTGATCACTGTCTGTATGTTTAACCCAAAATGGTCATCGCCTGACTTGCTGTCATGTAATTTTCAAACTCATCCTCGAGTCTCTTGGAAAGGCACTGATGGGAAGAAAAAGAGGACGAACAATACCAAGGGGTGAAATCAGCAGATGACTTTGGCACATCTGTTTCGCACCGGCAACTGGTTCCTACTGTGGGCGGGGAGAGACCACCCCAACCTGCTCAGGGGTCGAGAAGAGCACAATCCTTCAAACAAATACTGCGTACTTAACCATGTTGGACCGACCCTCGGCTTAGGCATACCACAGTGTAAGTGCACCCGCCATATCAAGGCACTCAGGGACACTCGTAATTCGGGCTCGCAGGGCCCCTAGGGTGCTGCCACGGGAAACAAAGTGAAGCATTTCCATAGCCTCCTTGGAATTCCTCACAACTTAACTCGCAAACTGATCAATCAGTATAGCCACTCTATTTCAAAACAACTTCGTTGTAGCGAACTACCAACTACCTTGGCTACTTATAGCCGGACCATTCCCGAGTCACGACGGTGGGAATGATGCCCCATTTCCTCTCATCTGCATGTGTGAACCCACCGACTGACACAACAGGGGGTGACCATGCTGTCATCGAAGATCCCATGTGCAAATGTGTGATCAATTTCCTCACATTGTGCTGATCGTACTGGCCCAGCGTGCCAGGTATAAAACATGCCGTCGTCATGTGGTAATCCAGCTAAATCTGTCAGGTGCAATCATGTAGCGGTGACAGTAGTCACAACACTGCCCTGTACCCCCAAAATCCTCCGTAATCATAACAAAAATCCTTCAACAAAATCTGTCATCGGTCTTGGTCGCAATACTGCCATGAGTCTCCAAACTTGCGGCACAAGCCTCCCTGCTTTCGCATACCTTCTTCTGTTGGTGCGCCATCTGCCACCAAGCAACCTGCAACACATACATTCTTCTTTTTTTCTTTTTTCGATGCGGCTTAGACATCGCACTGCTCCAAGCCCGATCGATAGGGCTTCAACCTGTGACCATTTACCAGCTTGGGGAGCATCGCTCCTCCTGAAGTAATACTATTGATGCGATATGGACCCAACCAATGCATTTTCAAGTTTCCTGGATGTTTCATAAACTTGTTGTCGTATAATAACACTAAGTCACCTTGCTGAAATTGTTTACTTTTGATATGTCGATCATGCCATGCCTTCTGGTGATCCTTCTCCACCCTTTGGTGAAAGCTAGCGATAAATCGATCCTCTTCCAGCTACACCAATTGTGCTAGACGTTCATCTAATGCTGCAACATCATCCATGCTCGTAACAGCGGCAATTCATAGACTTGGAACAATGTACTCCATAGGCATAATTGCTTCCTTCCCATATACCAGCTTGAAAGGTGTTTGACCAGTCAACCTTTTACATGTGGTGCGATAGGCCCACAATACTGCTGGGATTTTCAGATCCCAGTCGTCGTGGTTCGCATTGCACACCTTTGTCAACACATGCTCCAATACCTTTTTAAATGCCTTCACCGTTCCATTCACCTGTGGGTGATAGGGTGTACTCTTCTTATGCTGTATCTGCAACTCCTCCATCAATGCGCTGATAGTGTGATTAAGAAAGTGGCTGCCTTGATCACTCAGCAATATCTTGGGGCAACCGAAATGAGTGATAATGTGATCAAACAAAAATCGAGTAGCCGTTGCGGTGGAGCAATCAACTACAGGTGCTGCCTCAGCCCATCGAGTCAAGTACTATGTCACCGTGACAATATACAGCGCACCTGTGCATTTCCCTGGTGGAGTGATCGGTCCTACAAAATCCACAACCCATTTTTTGAACGGTTGCAATGTCACTTGAGGTTGCAACGGCATCTCGTCTCGTCTGGACGGCTTGCCCGTTCACTGACAAACATTGCAAGACCACGCATAGTCTGTCGCATCATTATGTAGTGTGGGCCACCAAAGTCCTGCATGCAGTACCTTCCGGGCAGTCACCCGACCGCCATAATGTCCTCCCGCTACTCCACCATGTGCCTCAGCCAGTATCTGTGCTTGCTCATGCCGAAAAACACATCTCCGCAATATCTCATCAGCACCCAATTTATACAATGCTCCCGTGATTAGCTTAAAGTCAGCAGTCTTAACAACCAACTGCTTCTTCTGAGTAGTGGTAAAGTCAGCGGGTGTGGTGCCGATCACCAGAAACTGAAGGATGTCATCAAAATATTGATCAGCGACGGAAACGTGGAATAGTTGGGCATCCGACAACCCATCTTCTATATTAGTCGGTTCCTCCCCTATGTCAATCCGTGACAAATGGTTTGGTCCATCATTCAACTACCCCGGTTTCACAATGACTTCGAAATCAAACTCCTGAAAAAAAAGTACCAACGACAGATCTTCCCCCCCAACACAGGCTTATTGACCAAGTATTTTAATGCCGAATGATCAGTAAACATTTTAAAGTGGCCACCCAACAAATAGTGCCTGAATTTTTGCAGCGCGTAAACCATGGCCAGACCTTTGCGCTCTGTGGTAGTGTAATTGCATTCTGCAGAGGACAGCTTCCGACTGGCAAAAGAAATGGGATGATCAAGTTCGCCTTCTCCAGGTTGAGCCAACACCACCCCTAATGCAATCGATGAAGCATCAACACGGACATGGAATTCCTTACTCCAGTTCGGAAATACCAAGATTTGGGCCGACGCCATCTTTGCTTTGAGCGTTTCGAAACTATCCTGACATTCTGGGCTCCAAGGGAATGTCGCGTCCTTCTTTAAAAAAATTTCCATAGGGGCAGTAATCGCAGCATACTCCGTAATGAACTTGCGATAATATCTCGTATGATCCAATGTCGCACGCAACTGCTTAATGGTGGTTGGCGGTTGCAACCCCAAAATGAGCGCAATTTTGGTTGGATCGACCAGCAATCCCTGCTTACACATGATATGACCCAGCAATATCCCGAATGGTAAACAAAAAATACATTTCTTTAATTTTAGCGATATCTAGTGTTGCGGCATCGCTCAAGCATTAACCGCAGACTGGCCAGATGGTCACGAATCAATCCATAAACAGTCCAATCATCCATATATACCTGCAAAAAATTCTGAATAAAATCTTTGAATGCGGAAACAACTACCCGAGAAAATATCACAATTGCATTCTTCAAAACAAATGGCATTACCGTGTACTGAAAGCAACCCCATTCAGTAATGAAAGTTGTCTTATGGCGATCTTCCTTAGCAATGCGAATCTGATGGTAGCCAGAGAATCCATTAGTGAAAGAGTACATCTCCTGGCCACCCACTCCTTCAAGTACTTCATTAGTACACGGGGTCGGAAAAGGGTCATGCAAGCAGCCATCGTTCAACTTTCACAAGTTGACGCAAATGCACACCTCGCCCGTTTTCTTGTCCTGCACCACCATAGGACTGATCCATTCGGATTCTTCCACAGGTTCAATAATACCAACATCCAACATGCGATCAAGTTCTGCCTTGACCTTTTCTTTATGTGGCGGATTCAGCCGATAAGGTCGCTGTCAGACTGGCTTAGCATCTGGTTTCAATGGAATCTTCATCTATCCTAAATCACCTAAGATTCCCTTCATTTCGAAAAAATTCATGGGAAACACATCTTTAAATTCATGAAGTAACTCAGTAACCTTACTCATCATCTCATCGTCCCAATAATCCCCAACATTGGAAAACTTGGGAGTAGCCTCGATGCCAATATTCATCTTGCGGAGCTGTAATGGTTGACTGAACGGATTACTTGGTGCAGCAGGTGGGACCACATCGCGACTTCCTTCAGATTCGGGGATTGTTGATGTATATGTAACTGCAGAATGTATTTCATCTATGTATTTCATATATATTTATTGTAGCCTTATTAGAGATGTGTTATTCCTCTATAAGGAAGTGTCGTCATGTGGATTGACAACTGTCACAAGTGTGTGTACTTGCCGATGGGTTATTAGACCACCATGTGTGGGGTCAGCCCTGAAATATATATATTATAATGTGGATGTACCCAGCTAGACAAGTCGGCCCCATAAGGTCACTGGGAAAACATATTAGTAAAAATAGAGATCAGGTGATCTCTATTTAGATCATTCGGAAAAGTATATCTCTCTCACTCAGAAAGTGGTGCACTAGTGAGGAGGAGGATCATCTGCTACTAAGAGACTATCTCAGTGTATTTTGGTTGTACTTTGGTTGAGCCATTGCTCTCTCTATCTCTGAGGAAGTTGTGGGTTTTTTCACCTTAGGGTTTTCCCCACTGAAACTCTCTGTCTCTTGTCTCTCATGCTTTTGATTCTTGTGATGCTTGTCATGCTTATTGTGATTGTTATGCATTGATATACTGTACATGTTATTCTATCAGTGAAGATCCTAGAGTATTGTGAATTAATGTTCAAAATTTAACATGGTATCAAAGCTAACCTGAGAAGAAGACATTTTGCAGTGACGGAAACTTGAGTTTCTTGTTTATTGGGTTTCTCTCCACAGATTTTGGAAAAGCAGTATAGTAGATTGACTCTACTCATCAAGGCGCATCTATCTATCCAATCAGAATTCAATTCCGAGCATTTTCAGATTTGGCCCTAAAAATTAGGGTTTCCACAAAAATAGGAATTTCTGAAATCTAAAGACATAGCTGGAAGATCCTTGCAAAAATTGAAGTTTAGAGCTTTGGATCGAGAATTTTGGCTGGGTAGATCTCCGGGAAACTCAAACCCTAATTTAGGGCTCTCCTAAGTGAACCCGGGAGGACAAAAAGGCAAATCTGAAGGGTAAAACTTTGCTGATCTCAAATTCTTAATGCACCAGGCTGTTCAGCTCATCAAAGCGCATCTTTCTATCCTTTCAAAAAATGGAAATTCACATTTTGAATTTTTAGGGTTTTTCTGACAAACCCTAATCCAGGACCAGATCCAGTTTTCAGCATTTCAAGTGGTAAGACCTAAATCTTTTCTATTTCCATTTGAAGTACTCTTTAAGATGTTTCACCACACCAAGCTTGAGGATAAGCTTGAAGGGGCTGATAACTTCCGAGCTTGGAAGTATAGGATTGGGTTAATCCTGGAAGAGAATGAGTTGGACTCATATATAAAAGAAGACATCCCTATCCCAGAGGATGAAGAGGCCAAGGTATTGCATAAGAAGAACTTGGTCAAGGCAAAGAGAATCATTGTTGATTCTATCAAAGACCATCTCATACCCCATGTGTCTTCTCTAAAGACACCCAAGGAGATGTTTGACTCTTTGACCAAGCTATTTGAAGGGAAGAACATAAATCGGAAGATGACTCTGCGGAATCAATTGAAAGGGGTCAAGATGTTGAATGGAGAAACCATTCAATCTTACTTCTCCAAGGTCTCTCAAATCAAGGAGCAACTTGAAGCTGTGGATGAAGTAGTGGACAATGGTGAAGTTGTTATGACCACTCTGAATGGCCTACCTAGGTCATGGGACTCCTTTATTCAAGGAATCTGTGCAAGAAAGAAATTGATCTCTTTCAGTAAACTATGGGAGGAATTCTCTCAAGAAGAAGCTAGACTTGTAGCTCGTGAGGAAAAGATGGGAGGTGAAGATCAAGCTCTCACAACTCACACCAAAAGAAGCAAGCCCAAGAAGGAGCACTCTCGCTACAAAAGATCCTATCAAAAGAATAAGAAGGATCTAAGATGTTTCACATGCAATGAGAAGGGTCACTTTGCTTCAGATTGTCCCAAGAACAAAAGGGATAATAACAACAACTTCAGCAAGAAGAAGAAGGGCAGCAAAAGAAAGTTCCATGCTCATGCTGCCGAGGATGATGAACCTCCAAAGAAGAAGGCTTGGGCAGAAAGTGATGATGACTCATCAAGTGAAGAAGAATATGTTCTAATCTCTGCTCTCACAGGTACTATCTTCCATGGTTGTAATGATTGGTTGATTGATAGTGGGGCTTCCAAACACATGACTGGGTTTAAGGAATCTTTTGTGAATCTATCTGAACATGAATCACCCCATAAGGTGAAACTTGGGGATGATTATCAATACCCAATCAAAGGAAGTGGTGAAGCCTCCTACAACCTAGATTCTGGAAAATCTTTGAAGATGAAAGAAGTCCTTTATGTACCTGGGCTCAAGAAGAAGTTACTCTCCATCTCTGCATTGGATGCAAAAGGTATGAGGGTTGCATTTGTGGATGGCCAAGTCCTAATGTGGCCAAAGGGAAAGACCATAAATGATGCAGTAGTGATTGGAGAGCAAGAGGGAGGATTGTATAAATTGAAGGGACAACCTCAACATGCCATGGTACATGAATCCATGGAGCCAAGTGAACTTTGGCATAGAAGACTTGCTCATATGCATATGCACTATAGGGCACTTCCAATTACAAGCAAGGCTGTAGAAGGTCTTCCTGAAATCAAGACCAAACATGAAGGTGTTTGCGAAGGATGTGCAAAAGGTAAGAACATTAAGAAGGCTTTCCCAAGCAGTGAAAGCAAGGCCAAATATATCCTAGAAATCATCCACTCAGATGTATGTGGTCCTATGTCATCCAATTCTCTTAGTGGGTGTGTTTATTATGTCTCATTTATTGATGACTTCTCCAGGAAGACTTGGGTATACTTCTTGAAGAACAAAGATGAGGTGTTTGATAAGTTCAAGGAATTCAAAACCTTGATGGAGAATCAAACTGACAAGAAGATCAAAACATTCAGATCCGACAATGGTGGAGAATTCACCTCAGGTAACTTCAAGAAGCTTTGCAGTGATTCAGGGATTAAGAGGGAGTTGAATGCTCCTTACAATCCACAATAGAATGGAGTTGTAGAAAGGAAGAATAGAACAATCATGGAAGCAGCAAGGACAATGCTGCATGACCAGGATCTACCTATGCATCTATGGGCAGAGGCAGCTAGAACAGCTGTATATGTGCAGAATAGAAAACCTCACAAGATATTGGATAGCAAGACACCAGAAGAAGTCTTTTCTTGTAAGAAACCTGAATTCAACCATCTCAAAATATTTGGTTGTCCAGTATACACTCATGTCCCAAAGGAAAAGAGGACCAAACTAGATCCTTCAGGAAAGAAGGGTATCTTTGTGGGTTACAGTGAAAGCTCGAAGGCTTACAGATTATATTTTCCAGGGTTCAAGAAGATTGATGTCAGCAAGGATGAATATGTGTTCAAGGACAAGTAATCTAGGAAGCAAAGATCAAGAGGGAGCACACTCCAGCAGCTCCTGCAAGGATGCAGATTTTCAGAGGGAGTTGACCATCTTCCTACATTCCACAATATAAAGTTGTAGAAGAAGCTACTTTAGCAGCTCCTACCAGGAAGAAAAGACTCAGAGGGAGTCCACCCAACAAACAAACAAAGATAAGTATTTCAATTATCATTTCTTGCCTATTTTGTTTGTTTAAATAATATTATGCTTATGTTCCTAGACTTAGGAGATGTATTGTGCATATTAGAATGATTGCATTAATGAACAATATACTACTAATATGCATGTGATGGGTAAGTGACCTATGGCACTGTACAACATTCCAGTGCTACTTATCTAGAATGAAACCTCTTTGCTAACATGTTGGGAGTAGTGCAAACTCTTAACAATGTTCTGGTAGAGACTGGAAGGCATCTAGAAAGTTGTGGAACATGGATAAATGTTGTATTGAAGCATTGGCTAAGATAACTGCATGACTGCATGACATACTTCTTTATGTGTAAAGAATTTGTTCTGAAAATTATGAGATGTTTCTAATCATGCAATTTAACTTGTTTTGTAGGAAAGACTATATATCTTCACCTACAAAAGGACTACAACATTTGTTCCAGCAACAAAGAAGATATTAAAGATATTGAAGTTCCCAGGATCTGGGATGAAGAAATGGAATGCCATGATCCGTCGATCATGAAGAAGATGTTTGGGATGTAGTCCCAAGACCTGACAGGGAGTCACATGTGTGCAGATTGAAGAAAGCCTTGTATGGCTTGTAGCAAGCTCTCAGAACTTGGTGTGATACAAAGCGGAAGCTTGCTACCAAATTCGATATGAAGAGATTTGGGAATGATGCATTATTTCCTAGGTATGGAGGTGTGGCAGAGTGCAGGTGGGATCTTCCTTGGTCAAGGGAAGTACACAGTAGATATCCTGAAGAGATTCGGGATGATAGATTGCAAGGCCATGGCCACACCTATGGCATCCAATCTGAAGGTTCTATGTGATGCTTCATCTGAGCCTGTTGATGTCTCTATGTATCGTTAGATGATTGGGTCCTTGATGTCCCTGATGAACATGAGACCAGATATTTGCTTTGCTGTGAACACATTGAGCCAGTTCCTGAAGGATCCGAGGAGTGTTCACCTGGTTACTGTAAAGCATGTTCTGAGGTACCTAAAGGGTACAGTGGATTATGGGCTGAAGTATGAAGCGAATCAAAAGTTTAACCTACAGGGTTATGTTGATTCAGATTGGGCTGGCAGTGTTGCAGATAGGAAGAGCGTATCTGGATGCTGCTTCAGTATGGGATCAGGTGTGATCTCTTGGTTTAGCAGGAAGCAGTCCTGCGTAGCACTGAGTACAGTTGAGGCAGAGTATGTTGCAGCCTGTTCAGCTAGTTGTGAGGCAGTATGGCTACGAAAGCTACTGTCTGAGTTATTTGATCTCCCGTTGGATGCTACTGGTATCTTCTGTGATAACCAGAGTTGTGTGAAGTTGTCCGAGAACCCAGTGTTTCATGACAGGTCGAAACACATAGAGATCAAATATCACTATATCAGGGATATGGTGCAGAGAGGAGCTGTGAAGCTCTTGTATGTTGTGACGGACGAGTAGATTGCAGATGTGCTGACAAAGCCACTAGCCAGGGTGAAGTTCGAGTGCTTCAGAGAGAGGCTTGGCATTCTTCAGATTGATGACACTTCAAGGAAGAAGTGATGGACACATTTGCTGAAGCCATTCCAAGCATGATGGAAGGAGGATCCTTCACATGGCTGTGGATGTAAGCACTGGATGATGAGCATCAGGATGATGTTCTGGTTTATGCTGGATATGATCAGTTGGATCATTTATATGTATATGTATGTATGCATCATGTTGGATGCAGGATATGATCAGTTGGATCATTTATATGTATATGTATGTACGCATCATGTTGGATGTTGGATATGATCAGTTGGATCATTTATATGTATGTACGCATCATGTTGGATGCTGGATATGATCAGTAGGATCATTTGTATGTATTTTTTATATGCATCATGTTGGATGCTTGGACCATGTATCTGTATATGTATCAGGTGGATACATTGTATGATCAGGTGGATCATGTATGGTGATATGTATCATGTATTTGTATTTGTATTAGGTGGATACACTGTATGATCAGGTGGATACACTGTATGATCAGGTGGATCATGTATGATGATATGTATCAGGTAGATACTTAGTATGCATCAGGTAGATACATTGTATGATCAGGATGATCATGGATGACGAGCTTCAGGATGTTGCTCTAGATGACATGCAGCAGGATGTTGCAGTGATGATGATTAGGATGATTATGTGTACATTAGGAGGATGTATGGTGAGTATCAGGTTGATACTCTATGGCCGTGGATCAAGTTGTGCAGATGAGCATATAATTTGGCCCTAGGAGATTTGCAGATAGTCTTTCGAGGTTTTGCCTATGGCATATAATTTGGCCCTGGGATATCTGGCAAATGCTCTTTTGAGGTTTTGCTCTGGGAGGACATATAATTTGGCCCTGGGAGATCTGCAGATAGTCTTTCGAGGTTTTTCCTATGGCATATAATATGGCCCTGGGATATCTGGCAGATGCTCTTTCGAGGTTTTGTCCTATGGCATATAATATGTCCCTAGGAGATCTAATAGGTTGGGCTGTGTGCTCATAATAAGTCCTGGGATGGTCTTGTGAGCTTTTTACATGACCACATATAATCTATCCCTGGGAGATCCTATAGGTAGAGCTGTGTGCTCATAACAGCTTGGGATGCTCTTGCGAGGTTTTGTGGTGACCACATATAATCTGTCCCTGGGAGATCCTATAGGTAGAGCTATGTGCTCGTAACATCCTAGGATGCTCTTCCAAGGTTTTGTGGTGAGGTCACATATAATATGGCCTTGGGAGATCCTATAGGTAGAGTCGTGTGCTCGTAACAGCCTGGGATGCTCTTTCGAGGTTTTGTGATGCACGTAATAAGTCCTGAGGATTCCACAGTATGGCCAGTGATGACGAAGACCTACAGGTGGTGGGCCTACATCCAGTATGAAAAAGGACTGGCTCTGTAGAACTTACTATGACGAGTAGAGTCAGAGATTGGTTGAGATAGCAGCAGCAGTGACGATGACGATGACGATGCATTAATGACGATGATCCCGAGAAGAAGACTTGTCTAGCAGATCTGTGTCGAGAAATACCTTCCTAGTTAAGAGGGAGTGTTGATGTATATGTAACTGCAGAATGTATTTCATCTATGTATTTCATATATATTTATTGTACCCTTATTAGAGATGTGTTATTCCTCTATAAGGAAGTGTCGTCATGTGGATTGACAAGTGTCGCAAGTGTGTGTACTTGCCGATGGGTTATTAGACCACCATGTGTGGGGTCGGCCCTAAAATATATATATTATAATGTGGATGTACCCAGCTAGACAAGTCGGCCCCATAAGGTCACTGGGCAAACAGATTAGTATAAATAGAGATCAGGTGATCTCTAGTTAGATCATTCGGAAAAGTATATCTCTCTCACTCAGAAAGTGGCGCACTAGTGAGGAGGAGGATCATCTGCTACTAGGAGACTATCTCAGTGTATTTTGGTTGTACTTTGGTTGAGCCATTGCTCTCTCTATCTCTGAGGAAGTTGTGGGGTTTTTCACCTTAGGGTTTTCCCCACGGAAACTCTGTGTCTCTTGTCTCTCATGCTTTTGATTCTTGTGATGCTTGTCATGCTTATTGTGATTGTTATGCATTGATATACTGTACATGTTATTCTCTCAGTGAAGATCCTAGAGTATTGTGAATTAATGCTCAAAATTTAACAGGGATCATCATCATCCACTGGCCCTCTACTGATGTTGAAGCACTCCATGAGAGACTGCATTTGGCAATGTGTGTGCGGGTCGACAGGGTAGGCCGTTGGAACAACCTGGAATACCACGTCATGGATGAGCTGCAGGGCATTATGGACATCAGGGTTAGCATCCACAAAAGTGAACGTATGAGTGAAACAGATCGTCAACTCCCCCCATGTTGTAATGTCTCGACGCAACTCGGCTGTAATGTACCACGAGCGTGGTATCTCATCCAAAGTATGGACAAAAGCATGGACCCAATCATCTCTGGGTCGCGCTACCCATAATTGTTGGCACTCCATCACATGATCACTGGGATCAGTTCGACCATCATACTTGCTAGTGTGATAAACCTCAGTATCGCTGAACCGAACCATCATCAACCTTCGACACTGTTACCAACCTTTAATGAATTTCTTATGTGTCACCCACCAACGAGTTGGAGTAACCTTCAGTGCTTCGTCCAATGCCAACAATCGCTACGGTTCTGAGACGCAGTCTTCAAACTCTACTAAAAAGGTGGTTAGGCCAGGAAACCCTTCATAGATAGGCAATGTGATCGTTTCTATCGCAACACGACATAAGGATTGCGTAATTAAGCCACATTTCCGGGAAGGTACTTCATGCATTCGGTTCTGCCAATGTTCCAAGCATCATTAGAGTCGGAAGACGCAGAGCTCTCATTGCACCACTACAACTCACGGTGGATAGTAGGATGAATATAATCTTCAAAAATATTGAATGCATGGTCCCATCTAGCGGGATCATCATCTTTTACAGGCTCCACGTAGTGGCATCCTTCAGCTAGATCCAACGGGGCTATGAATCTGAAATCACGATTCTCAAAGGTCATCATGTGCTTCTTGAAGTTGATGACAGCTCCACTATCATTAGCCCATCCGATCCCCAAGAGCACCAGATAAGAGCTTCCTCCCTCAACCACTTCAATAACATCAAAGTCAGCATAAGTCTTCATGCCCTCAGTATCAATCGTGAGTCACGGAACTCGCCCAATAGGTGTTACCTTCGCATGGTTAGCTAACCGAAGCTGCATAGGAGACCAGCTCAATGGGGGAATCCCCATCTTCTGCCATGCCTGCTTAGTTAAGATGTTAACATCTGAACCAAGGTCAAGAATCATAGAGTCAACATCATATTCACCAATATGAATATTCATGTGCATCTCTTTGCCAGTCTTCCATCGCTATAGGGAGTTGACTGCCGACTCCTACCGTCCTTTCAGAAATCGCTGCAACCATCCCTCAATCTCAACCAGGGAAGCCGAGTCTCGTGCCAATGATAGACAGCTTTCAAGGAACTTTTGCAATGTCCCCAGTGGTGGTGTCTGGTCAGCGTCTGATGTAGTATCAAAGATAGGCGGCATATCGCAAACAACAGCGTTACCGCGGTCTTTCTCCAAAGTGCGACGTGCCTCCAGGAATGTCTCTCGTTCTGTATCAATGTCGAAGGGTATCATCTTCTGACCAACCAACCGAATCAGTGGTCATGAACCATCTTCCCCAGTCATCTTTCCTCCATGAGTGACAATAGCCTCCGAAGCATCTTGTGGTCACGATTCGGCAGAAATGGTCGCAAGATTTGCACCCTACGTCTGGTTCTGCTGCAGATTCCCCGGTTGATTGACATTTTGAATGATGTTCGACGATGGTCGCGGGGGTTGGTTCTGTACTGGTTGCTGGACTCGGTTCTATACTGGTTGTTGTGGCTGCGCCTGGTTTTGTAGCTACGGAGCGTTCCTAGCCTGCCATCGTGCAATCAACTGTGGACAAGTCTCAATCGTATGATCATTACCAAAACAAAACGTACAC
This sequence comes from Larix kaempferi, assembly GCA_027924585.1. NCBI lineage: Eukaryota > Viridiplantae > Streptophyta > Pinopsida > Pinales > Pinaceae > Larix > Larix kaempferi. The sequence goes on along the minus strand of BSBM01000969.1, from coordinate 381,952 downwards.
TAATTCTATAGCAGTGGGAATTCGCACTGATAATGCCCCAATATCGCACAATGGTAACATTGCATAGGTCCACGACCTCCTTGGCCTCCTCCTCCACGACCAAATCTAACACTGCGTCCGCCCCTGTATCCTCCTCAGTAGCCGCCCTGCTGCTGGTACTGAGGTTGGTTAAATTGTTGTTGTATTGGTTTCGGTGGTATCCCTTGCCCTTTCGGTGCATACTACAGTTGTTGTACATACTATGGCTGTGGGGGAGTCATCTGCATCAGAGCATATTGCGGCATGAACTGCTGCGGTTGTTGTTGCTGTGGTACAAATTTCATCTGCGGTTGTGGTAGCGGCTGGGTTACCTATGGTTGCAGTTGTGGTTGTCGCACAGTGCGTTGATCATCCTTGACGTAGAATGCATCACACATCCTCTCCTGTAGCAACCCATATGCACAGCAATCCTTGTCATCATGACCCACCAACTTGCAGAATGTGCAATAAAATTTCATGGGGTTGTGACCATTTTCTGCATATATGGGAAATTATCGTGACTGTGCCCAAACACGTGACACCACGGCATACTGCCACCATTCAACGGGTTTGGCGCGCTTGACACCAAATAATTACAGAAATCCAGGAAATTATCCTTTGTATGCCCTTCTCCTCAGCATCATGTACACCATACTTCATCACGTTGTTCCTTGTTCTTCTTCAAATCTTGCAACTGTATAGTCAGGTTAGCAAGTTGTGTCTGTATCTGTAACATCCCGGCTGCATTATCTCCAATCGGTGATGCCTCCAATCGCATTGCAATCTCTAAAGCTTCACTAGGCGTCGATATGTTTTTCTGCATTAGCGGCAGCCGAATGTGGGGTAACAACGCTGCAATGAACCATTCTTTATGTTGGATGGCACTCATATTGAAACTAACCTTTGCCATCAGTGTCTTGAATCACTGGTCGAAATCCCATACTGTCTCATTGGGATACTGTTTAATTTCCTTCAATTTAGTAATATATTGGGCCTCCAACTTAGGTCGTCTAAATTCAGCAATTAGCCCATCCCGAATCTCATCCAATGACTTCTCTGGGGCCCCCGTAGGGACTAGAATAAACTTCATGAACCAATCTCATGCACGACCTCACAGAGTCGTGGCTAACTATCCTTTCTTAGCATTGGCATTGTTAGAACTGTAATCCACACTTAGTACCATAATCCATAAATTTTTATTGCTCATGTGCTTAATTGAACCATAGTTTGGACTAGGTGACTACAGTTGGTCAAAAACCCACTTTTGAGAGTGTTCACACCCACTTCCAAGCAAACCAGTTCACCCAGCCTCCTGTTTTGTCCACAAGTGCGCCCTCATTAATTGCTGGTGCACCCTCTCTCCTTGTTTTGGGGAATTTTAGTTGACCAAGGGCGCTAAGGTGGATTTTTTCCCATTTTTGGCTAGATTTGGAGCATTTAATGCTCCCTTGGGCCCCCCAACCTCCTCTACTTGCTCACCCATGCCTGCCTTGAGCTCATTATTGATCCAGCATGCTTCAGCCACCTCCACACCAGAATTCATGGCTGTTTGGGGTGATTGGGATTGAGTTGGACCCACCTAGGGGGGATTGAGGCCAATTTGGCATTGATGACTTGTACACTCAGCTTGAGCCACCTAATGCTCCCGAATTTCTCATGGATATAATAAAAACCTGTTACTAACATTTTCACATGTTAGACAGTCAGTTAATCAAAGGTTTCAGCATACATTGTGTGTAAAATTATCTCCTTTTTCAAGTTTTTCCACTGTTTTTGCAAACTAATTCGATTTTGTGAGGTTCTCCATAGCTCCTAGATCTTCTGTGATCAAAATACTCACATGGTATCAGAGCCATCGTGGATTTAGTGAGTTGCAGGTCAATATTGAGCATTGAACTGCATTCTAGAGAGGATTTCCAGACAAAAATTGAGTGTTTTTTTTGCAGGTGTTTCAGTAGTTTTCTCACCATTAACGCAGCAGTCATGGAAGCAAACCAAATGTTGCTCACACCCTTCAATTTTTTCGATTGGAAGGCTGAGATGGTTATCAAGCTGAGATCTAAGGGTCTCTATAGAGTAACCATGGGCACAGAAGTGGAGCCAAACTCTGTTGTGGAGAAAGCAAAGTACTACAATCGACTTGATGAAGCTTATGGATTGCTATGCTTGAGCATTTCAAGGGAACTCTTGTTTCATACAGACAGTTTGACAACCCCCAATGAAGTATGGGTCAAGCTAGAATCACTCTTTGGGAAAACTGATGAACTGAGAGGCCACCAGCTTGAAAACGAGCTCATTAGCTTGAGCCCAGCGCATTTTGAAACCATCCAGGAGTTCTTAACGAAATTCAAGTCACTGGTGCTTCAACTGCAACAATGTGGAATTGTTAAGAAGGAGGAACAACTGATTATGTCCATCCTTTCGAAGCTAGGCCCAGAATTCTCTGTATTTGTAAGCACATTTCACTCAGCCAAAATGACCCTTCAAAATTGGCAAATGCCATCACTAGCTACCTTCATGGAATGTCTCACTCAGGAGCAGGACAAACTAGTTCAGATGGGTACCATAAAATCAAAGGACCAAGCATTGGCAATGGGTGTTTCAAGTTCCAACAAAGGCAAGCAGAAAGCCAAGAATTCGAAGCAGCAAATGAAGAGGAAGTCTGACAAGACCAAGTCTGCAGATGGGGGTTCGAATCTGTCAAAGGAGAAGGACAAGAAGGGAAAGGAAAAGACCAAATGCACCTATTGTCATAGGGGATGGCATCCAGAGAGCTCATGTATGAAGAAAACCATTGAATCAATGGCGCAGCTGCTGGAGAAGAACAACATCCCAGTCCCTGAGGGCGCAAGGAAGAAAGAGAGCACCTCAAATCCTGACAATAAAGAGAAGTGTCATGCTTTGGTAGCAGGTACTTCGAATCCCTCATCCTTTATCATTGATTCAGGAGCTTCCAGACATATGGTTTCATCCAGAGAGCTCTTCTCCTCTATGCATTCGAATGGTGGCCCAACAGTTCGAATGGGAGATGATTCAGAAATCCAGACCAAGGGGATTGGTAGGATTGACATGGAGCATGGCTATTTCAGTGATGTGCTCTATGTACCTTCATTGGCTGCAAATTTGCTATCAGTCTATCAAATGACCCATACAGGAGAAGCCAAGAGAGTAACATTTACTCCAGATTTGGTAGAAATCTCAGAAATTTCCTCAAATCAAGTTGTGGCTGTAGGGTATGCAGATCATGATGAGAGAATGTGCAAATTCTCAAATTTCATTCCAAATTCCAGTGACCATGCTCTTGTCTCTCATGCCAACGAGACCTCCAAGTTGTGGCATGAAAGATTTGGCCACATGAACTACAAATATCTCCAGCAATTGCACAAGGACGAGATGGTGGAAGGACTTCTAGAAATCAGATCTTCAAATGGTGCATGCATTGGGTGTGTAGTTGGAAAGCATCCTGAGCGCAGCTATGAGAAGGGAATGGCAAGGAGAGCCACTCAACCACTTGGATTGGTACACTCAGACCTCATTGGTCCTCTTCCCACTCCATCATATGGTGGATCAAGGTATGTACTTACATTCATAGATGACTACTCTCGATTCTGCTGGGTTTACTTCCTTAAATTGAAGTCAGAAGTGTTTGAGAAATTGAAGATTTGGAAAGCCCTAGTGGAGAACCATAGTGGTCATAAGATAAAGATCCTTAGGACTGATAATGGAAAGGAATATGTGAATAACAACATTCAGCACCTTTGTGAGGAATGTGGCATCCAAATGCAACATTCAATCCCCTACACACCTCAGCAAAATGGTGTGGCAGAGAGGAAAAATAGATCTCTCAAGGAGATGGCTACTTGCATGATTGAAGCTAGGGATCTAAGCCCTAAGCTATGGGATGAAGCCATCAATTGTGATGCTCATATTCAGAACAGAGCCTTTCACAAATCAGTCAAAGGAAAAACCCCCTATGAGGCATGGTTTGGCCAAAAACCAAATGTGTCAAATTTGGCTCGAATTCCATCAGAAAAGAGGAAGGCTTTGGAGCCACAGAGCAGGGAATGTATCATGGTTGGATATGGTGAGGAAACAAAGGGCTACAAGCTCTTTGACACATCCACACTCAAAACTTTCATTGAGAGAAGTGTGCAATTCGAAGAAGAACCAATTCCAGATTTTGAGCTTGCACCGGGGGAAAGCTCCTCTCCTCCACACCTTAATGAAATTAGTGATGATTCCACCTCTGATTTTTCTGATATTGCTGAAGATGACATGGCTGAAGATGACATTGCTGTACATGAGTCACCATCAAGGCCCAAGTGGGCTGAGAAAATCATACAAGCTGCAGGTGAATTGGCAGGCAATCCCCAAGAGCCTAGGAAGACTAGATCTCAAACAATCAATGCTTCCTTTGCAAATGAAAGTGAACTTGCTGATCACTGTTATATGATGATTGGATCTGATCCAACATCATATCAGGAAGCTCATCATGATCCAAGGTGGAGAGCAGCAATGCAAGAAGAATTCCAGTCTCTCCAAGAGAACAAAACATGGGATTTGGTGCCTCTTCCTCCCAAGAGGAAACTTGTGCAATGTAAGTGGATTTTTCGAACCAAACCTGTTGCTGATGGTTCTGATCTGAAGTACAAGGCTAGGTTAGTGGCTAAGGGCTACTCACAAATCCATGGTGTGGATTATACAGAGACCTTTGCACCGGTTGCAAAGATGGACTCAATTAGACTAGCTCTTGCCATGGCAGCTAGTAAAGGTTGGGAAGTTCACCACATGGATGTCAAAAGTGCATTCTTGCATGGTGAGCTATAGGAAGAGATATATATGCAGCAACCTGAAGGATTCCAAGAGGATCCCACACTTGTATGCAGGTTGAAGAAGTCACTCTATGGACTCAAGCAAGCCCCCAGGGCTTGGTATGCCAAAATGGATGCTTTTTTGCTCTCAATTGGTTTCTGTCGATGCAAGTCTGATCCAAATGTTTATTTGCAGCATTGTGATGATAATTTGCAGGTCATTGTACTGTATGTTGATGATCTCTTAATTACAGGGAGCTGCATCAAACAAATTGGCTCAATTAAAGCTTCTTTGCACAGTGAATTTGCCATGAGCGACCTAGGATTGCTAAGGCAATTTTTGGGTTTGGAAATTGAGCAATCTGAGAGAGGTATATTGATGAGTCAACCTAAGTATGCTTCAGACCTGTTATTCAAGTTTAAAATGGCTGAATGTAAGGCAGCCAAGTGCCCATTCCTTTCAGGCATAAAACTAGGTGAATTTGAAGACTCTCCATTGGTGGATTGCACACTCTACAGGCAGCTAGTCGGAAGTTTGCTGTACCTTACACATACAAGACCTGATTTGTCTTATGCTGTAAGTGCTGTAGCAAGGTATATGCAGCAGCCACATGAGATCCATTGGAAGGAAGCCAAAAGGATCCTTCAATATGTCCAAGGAACAAAGAGCTTCGGGGTACACTATGTAGCTGGTTCTTCACTTCAACTAGCTGGATTTTCTGATTCCGATTGGGCGGGAGATCCCATCGATAGAAAGTCCACTTCAGGTTTTGTGTTTATGTTTTCTGAAGGTCCCATTTGCTGGTCAAGTAAGAAACAGCATACAATTTCTCTTTCATCAGCACAGGCCGAGTATAGGGCAGCAGTGAACGCAGCCACACAGTGTGTTTGGTTGCAAGGCATTCTTCGGGAGTTTGGTGTTGCTATTGATTCTCCAACCAATATTTGGGTGGATAATCAAAGTGCCATCAAGATATCTACTGATACAGTACAGAGGCAAAGAACAAATCACATTGAGATCCACATGCATTACATTCGGGGCTTGGTGCATGACAGGGTGATTTCACTGCAGTATTGCCCATCCACCGAGCAAACTGCAGATATTTTCACCAAGTGCTTTACTGAGAAGACCTTCACTCACTTGAGAGCTTTGCTTGGAGTGAGTGATGGATGGTGATTGCTGCAATTTAATTGCAGGTTCATCCCCATGTCCATTTTAGAGGGAAGTTTTTATCCCATGAGGTTTTACTTCTTTTCCTCGGTTCATATGGACAAATAAAATTTCTGTTTGTAATGAGGTGACTTGAGCCTTTGTTGCTAAGGCCTCCCACTTATCTTTCATGAGATGTACTAAGTTATGGTTAAGGGGGGGTGTTAGAATTGTAATCCACACTTAGTACCATAATCCATAAATTTTTATTGCTCATGTGCTTAATTGAACCATAGTTTGGACTAGGTGACTACAGTTGGTCAAAAACCCACTTTTGAGAGTGTTCACACCCACTTCCAAGCAAACCAGTTCACCCAGCCTCCTGTTTTGTCCACAAGTGCGCCCTCATTAATTGTTGGTGTGCCCTCTCTCCTTGTTTTGGGGAATTTTAGTTGACCAAGGGCGCTAGGGTGGATTTTTGCCCATTTTTGGCTAGATTTGGAGCATTTAATGCTTCCTTGGGCCCCCCAACCTCCTCTACTTGCTCACCCACGCCTGCCTTGAGCTCATTATTGATCCAGCATGCTTTAGCCACCTCCACACCAGAATTCGTGGCTGTTTGGGGTGATTGGGATTGAGTTGGACCCACCTAGGGGGATTGAGGCCAATTTGGCATTGATGACTTGTACACTCAGCTTGAGCCACCTAATGCTCTCGAATTTCTCATGGATGTAATAAAAACCTGTTACTAACATTTTCACATGTTAGACAGTCAGTTAATCAAAGGTTTCAGCATACATTGTGTGTAAAATTATCTCCTTTTTCAAGTTTTTCCACTGTTTCTGCAAACTAATTCGATTTTGTGAGGTTCTCCATAGCTCCTAGATCTTCTGTGATCAAAATACTCACAGGCATCAGTGATCTGTTTCATGGTCCAGACTGCTTCACACAAAAACCAATACTATTCTAGGTTGTCTGTCGCACTTTCGTAGAACAACAGTAACATAGCATCATCACTCGTCATTCTGGGTTTCCTTCCTCCTGTCGCTGTGCTACTACTAATTAACTTCTGTGGAATTGATGAACTTGGCGGTGTCGAATTAGTATTTCTTGCTGTTTGAGAGTCAGTGAGCGGAGGTGTGGGTAAGTTGGTGCCGGGGTTTGGTCTTGCCTCTATCCTGGGCATAGCCTTGTTGTCCCTATTAAGACTCTGAGGTCGCTTCGTTCTGTGTGGTCTTCCTTTGTATTTTTGTGGTTTGATCACAGCAGGACCTTCTCCCGTCCTATGCCTCTTCTCCTGTCGAAACCTCGCTCCTCCTCTTGTAATACCACTTTCTTCCTCAGCTTCGCTCATTTAATGACCAAGTAACAACTGAAAAGGCCTAGGCAGCCTACTTAAGGCAAGATCGAATTGGGCAGGCATCCCTCACACAATATCTTCTGCAGAAGTATTTCCTCATGTGTATTAAGTGATCACTGAGAGATTCGAATAGGGAGGCTAGTTGTGAGTGCAATCATAAGTTTGCAAACTATTTTGATAAGATAACCAGAGGTGCTGGTGTAGGTCCTTGGACTGATAGTTTCAAAGATTGGACAACTACTGCTACTATAAGTGGAGATCCTAAACTTCTAAGTTTCTTCCTCCTGGTGGTTCAGTGAAAAGGCTCGGGGGTCCTAAGGCAAGTAACTTGGATGTCTTCATGAATTGGTTGGGTGGAACAAGCTCCTTGGGCTGTTTGTTTCTCTACAGTTAATCAGGTTTTGCTGTTTCCTATTTTGTTTAAAATTAAATAATTCTCTTTAGTGAAATCATCAAACTCTGTTTTGTAAATGAATTTATTTCTGATCTTTGTTTAAGTCTGAATGATAAAATTGTTTAAAATCTAATTAGAAAATAAGCTCTATATTTTTCCACATGCTGTTATATGCATCGTACTCCAGTATAGAGAAGCAAATTAAATAATAGATTAGAGATAGGCATATTGCCATTTGATTGGATAAATAATTGTAGTAAGTGATTGTTTTCCATTCTGACCTGTATCTAAACAGAGTAAGAATTTACTGTATAACTATAGATAATGTTATAGGATTCCTTTGTTATCTCAAAAATATAAATCTAGTTTAATTTCTGAACAGTCATGTTTTCTCCTCATATCTCTATCATATTCAAAAAGCAAGCGAATGCATTTAGTATTAAACATTTCAAAATATTATAGTACAGGTATTTTGCAAAATATAACAGCTGCCAATTTATTCCATACAAATTTGGTTATGAGTAAATACTTTTCACTTTGTCATATAACATTTCCATTTCCATTTCCATTGTTTTAATAATTATTTTCAAACCAGTCTAATACAAGCATTCATGTTTTATCTTCATTCGATATGACAAACAAATGCAATTAAAATCATATATATCATGTTTTCCAAGTAATAGTGATTCCAATGATTTTAACAGTAGCTAGAATTGATTTTTAAACAGTATTATTATCTTTACATGTACTGTAATTCTTCACTATTTTCTTGTTGATTTCATGTATCAATCATTTATTTTAGTAGCATCAAAACCCATTACATTATAAACCCTAACTAGCATTCGAGACTACTACATTACTGTAAACTTCATTTAGTAGGATGCATTCCCGTTCTTGGTCTTGAACACTTTTGTTTACACAAGGTATTTAGACATCATTTAATTATTTAGCCGAAAGTAAAAATTGGACAAACCCTAGCATAGGTCGATGACATTTTGAAGGATGCAAGTAGGGTGTCCATTGTAAACAAAAACTAGAATGTGAAGGCAAAACCTTCACAACAAACTTCTATAGTATAAACTACTTCAACTATTTCCTAAATCACATTTATCCAACAACAAAAACAATGTACAGGCATTTATTAAAGCAAGCCACAAGCTATCGGTCAACATTCAACTACTAAAACATTAACACTTAAATACATTGTTGTTTTACCATAATCCATCTATTCGTTTACAGAGAACGAATTCATTATCATAACATTTGTCACTATAAACACTATTTTGTTTATATTATCATCAACGTTTGAGAATCTCAAAATTTATACAGTAACCTGGTAGTTTTTAACCACTGTAACAACCTTATGATGAAGGTTTACTCCATAGAGTTACAATACCAAAGACGAGCCACTTATTCTTTAAACTATTAAAATAGACACTGTATCAAACTACTAGCCAGCACGATAGTGGAGCTAAGAACATAGTATCACTGACCACAATGTTCTTTGAACAAAAACCGTGTCAAATTCAAATACCCAGAACTGTGTCAAACATCTTTCACAGACTTCAACTGACAGGATGTCCATTGAGGTAAGGAAACCACTGAATCTTACTGGTGAACACGCAAAACTCCCCCTACATCTCCAAGAGAATGGTTCTCTGATGAAAGCTAACCTGTCATGAGAACAATGCATTGATTAAAAACAAGGTTCCACATTACGTATGTAGGTTTATAAAACAAAGGAATGGGTAAGAAGAATTCTTACCTTTGCATCAAGAAGACTTCCTGTAGAAAAAGATGGACAAAGCCAACGTCCAGCCCAGAAAAACGAGATGCCCAGTTCTAAGAAACAACAACGATTACTACTTACAGAGATTCAAAAATCAGCGCCATTTCTCAATAGAGACCCTAGACAATCACCACTCAAACACTTACAGTGAAGGAAGTTGCAGACTCAAACCCTTCGACAAGTAAATCATTGTGACAAACCCATAGCTCGGCTTCTTAAAAGTAGAACTGTCAATTACAGGATGAACTCACAGAGGTCATGGGTTATAACGAATAAACACTAACAAACCCTAAAACTCCTCGGCATGTCGGCCTCCTTTCCGAACCTTAACCCAACAAAATGAATGTCGAGTAACACGATTCAAAGTTGATGTAGTATGCAAATAGGGTTTCTCATTACAATCTCAAGATTTCACAAATCAACAGTGGAGATCATTACCAACTGGGCATATTGGAGTATGGACAACCACCACATTTATTGCTCTATTAAATGTTACAACCACGAAGTGCCATATCAACATATCAATGGGTAAGGATAGTTACAGGTAAGACTAGAATCACTTGTTTAACAAGATCTTACACATATCCTTCTCCACGGTGGCTTACACTCGTGCTTCCATTAATTACCACTGTCAAGAGACTTAAATACCAAGACCAAGACTGGCATTGTGATACAAACCCTCTGTACTCAATACTCATTACGATGGTAACACCTTCCAAATCACCACCTCGACGTTAATGCAATACATAAAAATCCATTGTTTTAATAGTATCAAAGGTATGATGAACAATTTTGTTGTATCAGTTGACTTTGGAATATATTATACATTTCATAAATTTCATAGTTTGCACCATCATTTAACTCATATAGTTCTCGTATGATCGATGCCTAGGATTCATATTTGACATTGTATTCTCTAGTTAGGATCGTGTATATATATGTTTCTTTTTACATAGTTTAAATTGTTACCAAAACTTCGAGTAGAGTTAAATTAAAAGTCTAAATGCATCGTAATTATTCATATGGTATTTTTTGTATAGATTCAAAGCCTACACAAAGTCAGGTATCTTTATATTGATGCATAGTACATTAACGATTAAAATAGATAGTAGAAGTATCATCATAATGTCCTATTTTGTATTCTAGCCTATATCATAACAAGCTTTAGACAAAAAGCATTTTGTTGATATATTCATTCTGAGAGAAGTATCGATTAAAAACTATGCTAATGAGGCAAGTTGTTTTCATGTTTATAACATCATATTTTAGAACAGTTAAGAGATCTATACTTACAACAAGAGTCACATAGATTTCTTTATAAACATTGACGACCATTGGAATTTTTTTAAACACTCTTAACACCTGTTTGGTCGCTTTTGCTCTTAACTGTGGATCTGCGCATGAAGGATGGGTACAAATGCTTTAGCTAACATAGCTAAGTAAGTTTCGGGGCACCTCGAGGGACCCCTTTCATCATCATTAAGAAAACAAGTCATTAGTACCCTCTCAAAAGAACTCTGTCTTAAAGAAACATTACAACAAAGATAATTTAGCATCTTAACCATTACAGAAGTATGACGTGTCACTATCTTAAAATGTCATTAGTTAAAACGACACAAAAGTTAAGTTGTTATCTACATTAATGATTTTGTTATTTAATACTGATTGATAAATATTTATTACTTCCGCATTGTGTTTTTATTATTAATGGATGATTTTAAAAGTTTTAAATTTTTACGAAATTACGGGATGTTACATGTGGTATCAGAGCTCATGTTCGAACTCTAGGCCTGAAAAAGGTCCAAGAACATGCAGTAGAAATATTTATACAGCGACAAATTTTATACAGCAGAAAATTTTACTAATTTGAATTTTAATTATGATATTGTTCAGAAATTATTTTAAGCTATAGGTATGGAGAATTCAGCTGATCATGTAGAAGACATATTTCAACCAAACAGCCACAGTTCGGGACAACACTATGCAGAAGAAGGTCATGGTGAACTAAATAATAGTTCGTCAGAATTGTGACATGCTTTTCATGAATTAAATGCAGAAATCAGATCTGTGAAACAAGACAATGAAAGAATTCAGCAAGCACAAGAACAATTAAACCAAGTGCTGTTTGAACAGTGCCCAACTGAGGAACAAGAGAGAGATAATGAAGACATCTCCAAAGTTGAGGTTCTGCCTCATGCTAATAAAAATAAGAAAATGAAAACCAATGAGGTGAACAACATTTCAACCTCATTGGGAGATGCTATTGAAGTGCGTAAAAAGAAACGTAACTACACCAGTTATAGCAGCGAAGGAGATTTCAACCTCCTTCTTCTCTACCTCCTATGCAGACCTCTCAAACACAAGTGCGCTACTTTCTGAGTTGAGCAAGTGTGTCAAATGAGGAGCTCTCCTCCTCTACTTATACCGATTCCCGACTGACCAAAATCCCTAATGGGGTCGACCTCTCCTAGTGAAGTCTAATAACCCCTAAATAATAAACTCAGGGCCGACCCCCACATGGTGGGTCTAATAACCCTGGTTACCACAATTCATCGGAGGAATAAACATCTCCAGATACATAATAGAATCACCTCAGAGGGATGAAACGTCTCTGGAATAATAGAGTACAAATATAATATTCTTAGAAGTTACAATATTCAACACTCCCCCTTAATGAGAAGGATATTATAACAACATCTGCAGGAGCAAGGAGTCATCGACTAAATCATACATGATACATCTGTAAATCATCGAAATCTTTCTTCAATACATCATCATCAGTAACTCAACCAGTTACTGGAACATCAACATCATTGTTATTGTCATCGCACGATCATCAGCATCGTCATCACACGATCATCAGCATCGTCATCACGATCATCAGCATCATCATCACATGGTCATCAGCATCGTCATCACACAGTCGTCAGCATTGTCATCACACGATCATCAGCATCGTCATCACACGATCATCAACATCGTCATCACACGATCATCAAAATCGTCATCACACGATCATCAACATCGTCATCACATGATCATCTTACAGGATGATCAATCCTGATCTCTTTAGGACATAGGTCCATGGATGATACAATCCAAACCATTCATTTAGGACTATGTCCAAGGATAATTTAATCCACACCATACATTTAGGACTGTGTCCAAGGATGATTTAATCCACACCATACATTTAGGACTGTGTCCAAGGATGATTTAATCCCCACCCTACATTTAGGACTGTGTCCAAGGATGACTTAATCCCCACCCTACATTTAGGACTGTGTCCAAGGATGACTTAATCCCCACCGTACATTTAGGACTGTCTCCAAGGATGACTTAATCCCCACCGTACATTTAGGACTGTGTCCAAGGATGACTTAATCCCCACCGTACATTTAGGACTGTGTCCAAGGATGACTTAATCCCCACCGTACATTTAGGACTGTGTCCAAGGATGACTTAATCCCCACCGTACATTTAGGACTCTGTCCAAGGATGACTTAATCCCCACTATACATTTAGGACTATGTCCAAGGATGACTTAATCCCCACATGTCCATCAAGGACTTCTTTCTCGAAGACCATACGTCTACGGATCAATTCAAGGGACCGAAGTCCGGGGACGATACAATCCCCACTTGTCCACTAAGGACTTCATTCTCGGAGACATATGTCTACGACTCACTTTAGGACTGTAGTCCAGGGATGATCCAATCCCCATATGTATCCTAATCAATACAGATATCGTTAGTACATCAATAGTACAAGTACATACAGGTATCCTCATCAATACATGTATACATGTGTATCCTCATCAATACATCAATAAAAACAAGTATCCTCATCAATACATCAATATAAAAACAAGTATCCTCATCAATACATGTACTCATATGTATCCTCATCAATACATCAATATAAGAACATATATCATCATCATTAAAGCATGTATTCTCATCAATACATATATCATCAAAGCATGTATCCTCATCAATACATATATCATCAAAACAAGTATCCTCATCAATACAAGTACATATATCATCAAAACATGTATCCTCATCAATACATCAATATATAAAAACAAGTAGTGTAAGTATTCTAAGTATAAGTGTCCTAAATCTAAGTAATCTAAGCATACATAAATATCTAGGTGTAGTAAACAGGTATCCTCATCATCGACCTGGTTGTCGATGAGGGCAATCTCATCATCAGTGACTATATCACTCCCCCTTTTGAGGAGGGTCCTTTTGAACTACACCAAGCTTGTCTTGGAAATATTCAAATTTTACTTGAGACAGAGGTTTGGTCAATATATCATCAATCTGTTCCTTAGTGCTCACATACTCGAGCTTAATAGATCCTCTCTGAACCATATCTCGAATGTAGAAATATCGGATCTCTATGTGTTTTGACTTATCGTGGAAAACTGGATTTTCTGTCATCTTAATACAACTTTGATTGTCACACATGATCACAGTAGGATCCATTTCTAAGTCAAACACTCCAGATAATAATTTCTGAAGCCATACTGCTTCACAACTAGCAGAGCAGGCAGCTATATATTCTTCTTCGGCAGTACTGAGAGCCACACTAGATTATTTCTTGTTGAACCATGAGATCATTGCAGATCCAAGACCATAACATCCACCTGATGTACTCTTTATGTCTGAAACACTTCATGCCCAATCAGAATCTGAGTAACCATGTAATCTGAGTTCATGATTTCCAAGATAGTATAGACCAAAATCTAATGTACCCTTTAGATACCTCATTACATGCTTTGCAGCTATTAAGTGAACCTTTCTAGGTTCTACAAGATACTGACTCAGGGTATTTACAACAAAGCATATATCTGGTCTAGTATTTGTTAAATACATCAATGACCCAATGATTTGTCTATATAGAGTTACATCCACTAATTCTGATGAGTCATTAACTAATAACTTCAAGTTGGAGTCCATGGGAGTGGCCATGGCTTTACACTCCAACATATCAAATCTTTCCAGAATCCCTACAACATACTTACCTTGATTTAAAAAGATTCCTTTTGGTTCTTTCCATACTTCTAGACCTAAGAAGTAATGCATTAATCTGAGATCTTTCATCTCGAATTCTGAAGAAAGCTTCTTCTTACATTCGACAATTTGATTCTCATTTCCTGCTAGAAATAGATCATCTACATACAACAGTAATATAACAGGTTCATCATCCATGATCTTGAGGTAAAGATTTGGATCACCTTTACTCTTGGTAAAGCCTATGCTTGTTAAGAAACTGTCAATCCTTCCATACCAAGCTCTGCGAGCTTGCTTTAATCCATACAAAGCCTTTTTTAGCTTGCATACATGTGTTCTTCCATCTTTAACCTCAAATCCTTGAGGTTGTTCTATGTACACTTCTTCTTCAATTACACCATTCAGGAAGGCTGTCTTAACATCCATTTGGTGTAATTTCCACTTCATCATAGATGCAAGTGCCATGATAGTTCTAATTGAAGTGTACCTAGCAACTGGTGCAAATGTTTCTTCATAGTCAATTCCCTCCTTTTGAGAGAATCCTCTGGCTACAAATATTGCCTTATATTTTTCAATGCTACCATCTACAGCATGTTTTATTTTGAATATCCATTTGGAAGAAACCACACTTTTATCTTTTGGTTTGGGACCTATATCCCAAACATCATTTTTCATTATTGACTGATATTCTTCTGTCATTGCTTCTACCCACTCTTTCTTCTGAGCTGCCTCTTCATAGCTAGTAGTTTGTTGATCCACAAGGTCACACATCAAGGCCACATAGTTGGATGCTAGCTTTGGTTTCTTTATTTCTCTAGTGTAGCCTTCAGGAGCTCCATATTTTTCAGCTCCTTGAATAATGTCTCTAGCCCATGCTGGCCTTCTTTTCTTAGATAAGTTTGTAATTGGGGGTTCTTGTGGTTCCAACATGTCATGATCCTCTGGTGTATCATCTTCGGGGATGGGCACAACTTCTGTGATTCTAGGAGGTGTATCTTCTTCATAGATTTCTTCAAGTTGGCACTTCCTAGATTTCTTGAGAGCTGCTTCTTCATCAAATGTTACATCTCTAGTTATTTCCATATGATGAAAAACAAGTATGTAAATTCTGATAGCTTTGGATGATTCACAGTATCCAACAAATATTCCCTTCTTACCAGAGGGATCCAACTTGGTTCTCTTTTCTTTTGGAATGTGAACGTACACAGGAAATCCAAATATTTTGAGATGACTTACCTCAGGCTTCTTTCTTGTGAACACTTCTTCTAGAGTCTTGAATTCAAGAGCACTATGGGAAAGTCTATTTTGTACATATACTGTTGTCCTAGCTGCTTCAGCCCATAGATACATGGGTAGATCTTGGTCATGTATCATAGTCTTTACAACTTCCATGATAGTTCTATTCTTTCTTTCAGCAACCCCATTTTGTTGGGGATTGTAGGGAGTGGTTAGTTCCCTCTTGATTCCAGCTTCCTTACAAAAATCTTCAAATTCCTTTGAAGTATATTCTCCGCCATTATCTGTTCTGAGAATCTTGATTTCCTTTATCTAAGATATTTTCTATTAGGGCCTTGAACTCTTTTAATTTTCCAAAGACTTCATTCTTATCTTTTAGAAAGTATATCCAATTCTTCCTTGAATAGTCATCAATGAAAGAGAGATAGTATTCAAACCCACTTAGGGATGTGGTGGGCATTGGTCCACATACATCTGAGTGTATTAACTCCAAAATGTTCTTAGTCTTTGTTTCACTCTTTGGAAAAGGGTTCTTTACATTCTTCCCTTTTTCACATCCTTTGCATGAGCCATTATGGTCAATTTTTAAGTCTGGTAATCCTATGACCACCTTGCTCACATAAGGTAGGGCATTGTAGTTAATGTGAGCAAGCCTTCTATGCCATAATTCACCGGGGATAGTGGTTTCATGGACAAGGGCAGCTTTTGGGTGACCCTTGAGTTTGTAAAGACCTCCTTCTTCTTCACCAATGACAATTGCATCCTCAATTGATTTTCCTTTGGGCCACATAAGTACTTGACCATCAATAAATGCAATTCTAAAACCTTTCTTATCTAGTGCCGAGATAGAAAGTAGGTTCTTCTTCAAACCTGGAACATATAAAATTTCTTTCATCTTCAAGGGTGTTCCAGAATCAAGCTTGTAGCTTTCTTCACCAATTCTCTTGATGGGATATTGATAATCATCTCCTAGAGATACCTTTTGTGGAGAAGATTTTTCTTCAAGTCTTGAGAGAGTTTTATTTTGACCTGTCATGTGCTTTGAAGCACCACTATCAATGAGCCATGTATCTTCTCCAGGAGACATAGATCTAGAGATCGCAGAAAATAGAACATACTCTTCTGCATCTTCTTCTTTATTCCTTCTAGATCTTTTCCTAGGGAGAGGCCTTTCTTCTTCTTCTTCATTTATTTTGGATATTTTCCTCTGAGGCCTTACTTCCTCTTCTTCTTCTTCTTCACTATCATCTTCTACAAGATGTGCTTGATGTCTTTTATAGTGAATATTTTTCTTCTTGATTGAAGGACAAAATCTAGCAATGTGTCATTCTTTATGACAGTTGAAACATTGGAAGGAAGAGAACTTTCCTTTTCCTTTCTTCTGAAATCTTTGTGGATATTGAGACTCCTTGTGCTTGTCCTTCTTGAAGTAAGATTGATTCTTCCTTCTCTTAGTGTGTGTAGCCAAGGCTTGGTCATCCTCCTTGAAAAGGGCTTCTCTGTTGGCTACCCTAGCTTCTTCTTGAACACAATCCTCCCATACTACATCAAACTTCATACTTTATTTTCTGGCACACATGGTTTGTATGAATGACTCCCAAGGTCTAGTGAGACCATTTAGAGCAGTCATCACAAGTTCATCTTCATCAAGAGTATCACCAATGGCATCTAGTTGCTCCTTGATTTGGGATACCCTTGAGAAGTAGTCTTGAATGGATTCTCCTTTGTGTATCTTGGTACTCTTCAACTGAGTTCTTAGATTCATCTTCCTATTGATGTTCTTTCCTTCATACATTCTTCCTAGGGCATCATACATTTCCTTTGGAGTCTTCTTAGATGCCACTTGGGGAATCAAGTGATCTTTAATAGAATCAACAATGATTCTCTTTGCCCTAACCAAATCCTTTCTATGCTTCTCTTTGGCTTCATCTACTTCAGGTTCTGCAACTTCATCCTTGATATATTGAGCAAGATCATTCTCTTCAAGAATGAGACCAATTCTGTATTTCCATGCCCAGAAATTCTCTATATCTTCAAGCTTTGTGCTTGGAGCCATATTCTCTTGGGGGAGTCCAAGAGATAAATGATAGAGTAGGAAACTTTACCTTTTCACTTTTCCGGATCTCCAACAAAAATTTTGGTTTATCGCACTTTTGGTAAAACTAGGGTTTGACTTTCCCAGAGTTCTACCCAACCAAAAAACTCGATCCAAAGCTTAAAAGATAGATCTTTAGAATGGTTATTCAGCCATGCAACCAAAATCCAAAAATACTAAATTTTGCAGAAACCCTAATTTTGGGAGAGAGAGTGAAATATAATTTCACCTTGTGAAAGATGTTCTATTAAATCTAGCTCTGATACCATGTTAAGATTATTCTAATTTGACTAACAAGATCACTGAAAGAAACATAATCACAAGATAGACAAAGATATTACCCTGGGAAACCCTCATGGGGTAGAAAACCCAGCAAAGCTTTCCTCAATAAGATGATCAACCAAAATACAAGATGTGCTCCAAGACTTGACCTCCTTCTTCTCTACCTCCTATGCAGGCCTCTCAAACACAAGTGCGCTACTTTCTGAGTTGAGCAAGTGTGTCAAATCAGGAGCTCTCCTCCTCTACTTATACTGATTCCCGACTAAGCAAAATCCCTAATGGGGCTAACCTCTCCTAGTGAAGTCTAATAACCCCTAAATAATAAAATCAGGGCCGACCCCCACATCGTGGGTCTAATAACCCTGGTTACAACAATTCATTGGAGGAATAAACATCTCCAGATACATAATAGAATCACCTCGGAGGGATGAAACATCTCCAGAATAATAAAGTAGAAATATAATATTCTTAGAAGTTACAATATTCAACAGTATGAAGATGAATGAAATGAACAGTAAATTTCTGAACTTACTGAGATATGTGCCATACCTCATAGAAGAAAAACAAAAAATTCAAAGATACCTGAGCAGCCTACCTTTCAATATTAAGGACAGAATCGAGTATGATAGTCCAAAGACCATGGAAGAGGCTATGCGAAAAGCATTTTTCTATATGACACAAATCGGAAAAGAGAAGGAATGTCAAACTGGAAAAGTCATAAGCCCAACAATTTTGAGCTGAAAAAGAAAAATTTCAGGTTCAGTGGAAATTCCGGTTTCCAAAAGAAAAAGTTATAGAATCGGAATTTTCAAGGGAATAACTTTAGAAACAGTCAACAACAGAATTTTACAGCACCCAAAAATGCACCTAATAATACCAGAACCAATGAGCAAAAGGCACCTATCAAATGTTTTGAATGTCAAGGTCCCCATTATCCATCAGAATGTCCGTTGAGGAAGCGAAAAATTAACAACATCAACTCTATTCAGACTAAACCTACTATTGGAGACGTGGCGAGAGGAATGCCTAGAATCAATGCAGCACTCGACAACAGGCAAGCAGATCATCAAATAACCATGGTAGAGATTGAAGGTATGCTACAAAAGCATCCTGTTACTATTTTAATTGACCCAGGTTCTAGCTTAAGTTATATATCACCAGGTATAGTAGAAAGTCTTAAATTAAAAACAGGAAAAGTTCAGTAAATCTTGGTTAGTTAGACTAAAAACTGTCACAAAGAGGAAAGTATCAGATTTTATAGAAAGTTGTACCTTATCCATGAATTAGTTACAAACACAAATCACGTTGAATATTTTACCGTTAGGATCTTACGATATTATAATCGGAATGGACTGGTTAGAAGCCCATCATGTCATTCTAGACTGTTACGGAAAAAGTTTTACATGTTTAAATGACGAAGGAAAAACTATAGAAATAAAAGGTATCCCAATAAAGGTGACCCTTAGACAGATTTCAGCCATGCAAGTTAAGAGGGAAGTTAGAAAAGGATGTTAGTTGTTTGTAGTAAATGTAGTAAACGATGAGTTTATCGGTAAAGAGGAAAAACTAAAATTAAAAGACATACCTGTCCTAAAGGATTTTAAGGATGTATTTCCTGAGGAGATCCCAAGATTACCTCCTAAAAGAGATTTAGATTTTACAATCGAGTTAATACTAGGAGCAGTACCAAATTCTAAAGCTCCATACATAATGAATATACTGGAATTAAATGAATTGAAATCACAGTTGAAGGAATTGATTGAAAAGAATTATATAAGACCCAGCATGTCTCCTTGGGGAGCACCTATCATCTTTGTTAAGAAGAAAGATGGAACCTTAAGACTGTGCATAGATTATCGCCAGCTTAATAAGATGACAATCAAGAATCGGTATCTGTTGCCCTGCATAGATGATCTATTTGATCAGCTACATGGACCAACGATATTTTCAAAGATTGATTTAAGATCAGGATATCATCAAGTACGGGTTAAGGATGTAGATATTTTCAAGACAGCTTTTAGAACTCGGTATGGACATTACGAGTTCGTAGTCATGCCATTTGGCTTGACTAATGCCCCGACTGTATTTATGTGTTTGATGAATAATATTCTGCACAAATACTTAGACAAGTTTGTTGTTGTGTTTATAGACGATATTTTAGTATATTCTAAAAGTAAAGAAGAGCATGATGAACATTATGGATTATCTTACAAGTTCTAAGAGATCATCAACTTTACGCAAAGTTTAGTAAGTGTGACTTCCACAAAGAATAAATTCAGTATCTAGGGCACATAATTTCTAAAGAGGGAATTTTAGTTGACACTGACAAAATAAAAGCCATTAATGATTGGCCGGTTCCTAAGGATGTGCCGGATGTAAGATCATTTATGGGTATTACGGGATATTCCAGAAAATTTATAGAAGGTTTTCAAAAATTGCAAACCCCATAACCTCCTTGCAGAAGAAAGGGAAGAAATTTGTGTGGGATCAAAAATGTTATGACAGTTTTAAGAAGCTAAAGGAATTATTGACTACAACACCCATCTTGAGGATAGAAGATCCTAACAAAGATTTTATAGTTTGTACAAACCCATGCAATGACGAGCTCGGTGGAGTCCTAAAACAGGAAGGGCATGCGGTGGCATATGAATCTAGAAAGCTGAAATTACATGAGAAGAACTACTCAGCTTACAATTTATAGTTATTAGCTGTAATTCATGCTTTAAAAATACGGCGTCACCACCTTATTGGCAGAAAATTCACATTGTTAACAGATAATATGGGTCTGAAATATTTATTAGATCAGACAAATCTGAACGCTAAACAAGCTAGATGGTTGACCTTTTTAAGTGAGTATGATTTTGAAATTCAGCATATTAAAGGGAAGGAGAACAAGGTTGCAGATGCTTTGAGTCGTAAGACAAAATTGAATTTTATTTCAGCCATCAGTACTTATTCAATAGATTTGGAAAATCAGATTCTTGAAAAGAGTGAAACAGATGAAGAATACAGAAAAATAAAGGAAAAGACAGCAAACAACAGTTCTAAAATTTTTATGGCAGATTACAACATGAAAGAAAATGGGTTATTACTATATAAAAACAGATTGTATGTACCAGATATACCAGAAATAAAAATTCTGATTTTAAACGAGATGCATAAAACTCATTATTCTGGTCATCCAGGTTATCAGAAGGCCATTACTATGCTCAGGAAATAATATTATTGGCCAAAGATGAAAGATGAAGTAGCAGAGTACATAGCTAAATGTTTGGATTGTCAAAAGGTGAAAGTTGAACACCAACATCCTGGCGGATTGTTACATCCATCACCTATACCAAGTTGGAAATGGGAAGTAATAAGCATAGAATTTATTACCGGACTACCCAAAAATCAGAAACAAAATGATTCTACCATGGTGGTAGTAGACAAACTGAGCAAAGCTGCACACTTTATACCTGTAAAGACTACTCATAAAGCTCCAGACATTGCAGAAATTTTCATGAATCAGATTTTTTGATTACATGGGATACCAAACGTGATCATTTCAGATCGTGACTCTAAGTTTACTGGAAAATTTTGGAGGTCATTGTTCAAAGGGTTGAATACAACCTTAAATTTTAGCACAGCATTTCATCCACAAACGGATGGACAGACAGAAAGGGTAAATCAAGTTTTAGAAGATTTATTAAGAAGGATTAGCCTGGTAAGTGGGAAGACTACTTACACTTAGCAGAATTTGCTTATAATAATCATTATCATGCATCATCCAGACTTAGTCTTTTTGAAATTATTTATGGTAGGAAATGTGATACACCTGTTTCGAGGTATGATCCAGTAAATAGAGTTGTTTTAGGACCTGAATTATTGCAAGAGTTAGAACTAATTGTGAAACAGGTACAAGAAAACTTGAAAGCTGCCCAAGATAGGCAGAAAAGTCAAGCAGATTTAAAAAGGACTCATAAAGAGTTCCAGGTTGGTGAACATGTATTTCTCAAGGTAAGACCGAAAAAGAGTTCATTGAAATTGGGAAGCTGTGCCAAGTTGGCACCCAGGTATTGTGGTCCTTTTGAAATATTATCTAGGGTTGGACCAGTGGCATACCAATTGGCCTTGCCACCAAATTTAAAAATACATAATGTTTTTCATATATCATTTTTAAAGAAGTATGTACACGATGCTACTCATGTTGTAAACTAGAATGATGTACAGGTGGGACAAGACGGAGATTTTCAGGTGGAACCGGACTGTATCCTCGAAAGGAGGGAAACTCTGCTCTAGAATCGCACCATTAGGCAAGTGAAGGTGCAATAGAAGCACCTTAGCCCGGAAGAGGTAACCTGGGAGTTGGAGAGTAGCATGAAAGCAGCATACACAACTCCGTTTCAGGAACACTGAAGGAGTGATTAACCAACATCGAGGACGATGTTGAGACATAAGGGGGGGTGTATGTCACCT
This sequence comes from Larix kaempferi, assembly GCA_027924585.1. Taxonomy (NCBI): domain Eukaryota; kingdom Viridiplantae; phylum Streptophyta; class Pinopsida; order Pinales; family Pinaceae; genus Larix; species Larix kaempferi. Next base: position 359,338 of record BSBM01000969.1, on the reverse strand, counting down.
ATCCAAATTATGAAAATAATATTTTATTTGCAAAAATACTTTATGATGAATTTCAATTTCAAAGTTTTGAAATTATGACCAAGTTTGGTCAAAGATGAATGTAATTACTGAATTATTATTATTTAATAAATTAAAGTAGGAGACAAACACCCAAGGGAATTGTTAAATGAGTGTTCACTGACCCACTAGGAGGAATGGAAGCTGTTGCAAGGTATCGGGAATATGGCAACAATTGTACTACACCACTAACTATTGGTTATGCGACAACTACCCCTAAAAATGTGGCATTATCCCCCAAGTGGTGGGAGTGGGCAAGCAACTCATTTAATGACCAAGTAACAACTGGAAAGGCCTAGGCAACCTACTTAAGGCAAATTCGAATTGGGCAGGCAGCCCTCACACAATATCTTCTACAGAAGTATTTCCTCATGTGTATCAGGTGATCACTGAGAGATTTGAATAGGGAGGCTAGTTGTGAGTGCAATCATAAGTCTTCAAACTATTTTGATAAGAGAACCAGAGGTGCTGGTGCAGGTCCTTGGACTGCTAGTTTCAAAGATTGGACAACTATTGCTATTATAAGTGGAGATCCTAAACTTCTAAGTTTCTTCCTCCCGATGGTTCAGTGAACAGGCTCGTGGGTCCTAAGGCAAGTAACCCGGCTATCTTTAGGAATTGGTTGGGCGGAATAGGCTCTTTGGGTTGTTTGTTTCCCTACAGTTAATCAGGTTTTGTTGTTTCCTATTTTGTTTATAGTTTAATAATTCTGTTTAGTGAAATCATCAAACTCTATGTAAATGAATTTATTTATGATCTTTGTTTAAGTCTGAATGATAAACTTGTTTAAAATCTGATTAGAAAATCAACTCTATATTTTTCCACATGCTATTATATGCATTGTACTCTAGTATAGAGAAGCAAATTAAATAATGGATTAGAGATAGGCATATTTCCATTTGATTGGATAAATAATTGTAGTAAGTGATTGTTTGCCATTCTGACCTGTATCTAAACAGAGTAAGAATTTATTGTATAACTATAGATAATGTTATAGGATTCCTTTGTTATCTCAAAAATATAAATCTAGTTTAATTTCTGAACAGTCATGTTTTTTCCTCATATCTCTATCCTATTAAAATAGCAAGCAAATGCATTTAGTATTAAACATTTCAAAATCTTATAGTACAGGTATTTTGCAAAATATAATAGCTGCCAATTTATTCCATACAAATTTGGTTATGAGTAAATACTTTTCATTTTGTCATATAGCTTTTTCATTCTAATTGTAATTGTTTTAATAATTAGTTTCATACCAGTCTAATACAAGCATTCATGTTTTATATTCATTCGATATGACAAACAAATGCAATTAAAATCATATATATCATGCTTTCCAAGTAATAGTGATTCCAATGATTTTAACAGCTGCTAGAATTTATTTTTAAATAGCATTCTTATCCTTACATGTACTGTAATTATTCACTATTTTCCTGTTGATTTTATGTATCAATCATTTATTTAAGTAGCATCAAAACCCATTATATTATAAACCCTAACTAGCATTCAAGACTACTACATTACCGTAAACTTCATTTAGTAGGATGCATTCCCGTTCTTGGTCTTAAACACTTCTGTTTACACAAGGTATTTATACATCATTTAATTATTTAGCCGAAAGTAAAAATTGGACAAACCCTAGCATAGGTCGATGACATTTTGAAGAAAGCAAGTAGGGTGTCCATTGTAAACAAAAACTAGAATGTGAAGGCAAAACCTTCACAACAAACTCTATAGTATAAACTACTTCAACTATTTCCTAAATCAAATTTATCCAACAACAAAAACAATGTACAGGCATTTATTAAAGCAAGCCATAAGCTATCGGTCAACATTCAACTACTAAAACATTAACACTTAAATGCATTGTTGTTTTACCATAATCCATCTATTCATTTATAGAGAACGAATTCATTATCATAACATTTGTCATTATAAACACTATTTTTTTTATATTATCATCAACGTTTGAGAATCTCAAAATTTATACAGTAACCTGTTAGTTTTTAACCACTGTAACAACCTTATGACGAACGTTTACTCCGTAGAGTTACAATACCAAAGACGAGCCACTTATTCTTTAAACTATTACAATAGGCACTGCATCAAACTAGTAGCCATCACGATAGTGGAGCTAAGAACATAGTATCACTAACCACAAAGTTATTTGAACAAAAACCATGTCAAATTCAAATACCCATAACTGTGTCAAACATCTTTCACATACTTCAACTAACAGGATGTCCATTGAGGTAAGGAAGCCACCGAAGCTTACCGGTGAACACACAAAACTCCCCCTTCATCTCCAAGAGAATGGTTCTCTGACGAAAGCTAACCTATCACAAGAACAATGCATTGATTAAAAACAAGGTTCCACATTACGTATGTAGGTTTATAAAACAAAGGAATGGGTAAGAAGAATTATTACCTTTGCATCAAGAAGACTTCCTGTAGAAAAAGATGGACAAACCAACGTTTAGCCCAGGTAAACGAAATGCCCAGTTGTGATAAACAACAATGATTACTACTTACATAGATTCAAAAACCAGCGCCATTGCTCAATAGAGACCCTAGACAATCACCACTTAAACTCTTACAGTGAAGGAAGTTTCAGACTCAAACCCTTGAACATGTAAATCATCATGACAAACCCATAGCTCGACTTCTTAAAAGTAGAACTGTCAGTTACAGGATGAACTCACAGAGGTCACGGGTTCGAATACAGTGAACAAACACTAACAAACTGTAAAACTCCTCGGCCTGTCGGCCTCCTTTCCGAACCTTAACAAAAAAAAATGAATGTCGAGTAACAAGATTCAAAGTTGATGTAGTATGAAAATAGGGTTTCTCATTACAATCTCAAGATTTCACAAATCAACGGTGGAGATCATTGCCAACCGGGCATATTGGAGTATGGACAACCACCACATTTATTGCTCTATTAAATGTTACAACCACGAAGTGCCATATCAACATATCAATGGGTAAGGATAGTTACAGGTATGACTAGAATCACTTGTTTAACAATATCTTACACATCGCCTTCTCCATGGTGGCTTACACTAGTGCTTCCATTAATTACCATTGTCAAGAGATTTAAATACCAAGACCAGGACTGGCATCGTGATACAACCCCTCTGTACTCAATACTCATTACGATGGAAACACCTGCCAAATCACCACCTCGATGTTAATGCAATACATAAAAATCCATTGTTTTAATAGTATCAAAGGTATGATGAACGATTTTGTTGTATTGGTTGACTTTGGAATGTATTATACATTTCATAAATTTCATAGTTTGCACCATCATTTAACTCATATAGTTCTCGTATGAGCAATGCCTAGCATTCATATTTGACATTGTATTCTCTAGTTAGGATCGTATATATATATATATATATATATATATATATATGTATATGTTTCTTTTTACATAGTTTAAATTGTTACCAAAACTTCAAGTAGAGTTAAATTAAAAGTCTAAATGCATCATAATTCTTCATATGGTATTTTTTGTATAGATTCAAAGCCTACACAAAGTCAGGTATCTTTATATCGATGCATAGTACATTAAGGATTAAAATAGATAGTAGAAGTATCATCATAATGTCCTATTTTGTATTCTAGCCTATATCATAACAAGCTTTAGAAAAAAAACATTTTGTTAATATATTCATTCCGAGAGAAGTATCGATTAAATCTATGCTAATGAGGCAAGTCGTTTTCATGTTTATAACATCATATTTTAGAACAGTTAAGATATCTATACTTACAGCAAGAGTCACATAGATTTCTTTATAAACATTGACGACCATTGGAATTTTTTTAAACACTCTTAACACCTGTTCGGTCGCTTTTGCTCTTACTTGTGGATCTACGCATGAAGGACGGGTACAAATGCTTTAGCTAACATAGCTAAGTATGTCTCGGGGCACCTCGAGGGACCCCTTTTATCATCATTAAGAAAATAAGTCGTTAGTACCCTCTCAAAAGAACTCTGTCCTAAAGAAACATTACAACAAAGATAATTTAGCACCTTAACCATTACAGAAGTATGACGTGTCACTATGTTAAAATGTCATTAGTTAAAACGACACAAAAGTTAAATTGTTATCTACATTAATGATTTTGTTATTTAATACTGATTGATAAATATTTATTACTTCCGCATTGTGTTTTTATTATTAATGGATGATTTTAAAAGTTTTAAATTTTTACAAAATTACGGGATGTTACATGTGGTATCAGAGCTCATGTTCGAACTCTAGGCCTGAAAAAGGTCCAAGAACACGCAACAGAAAATTTTATAAGGCAGAAAATTTTACTAATTTGAATTTGAATTATGATATTGTTCATAAATTATTTTAAGCTATAGGTATGGAGAATTCAGTTGATCATGTAGAAGACAGATTTCAACCAAACAGCCACAGTTCAAGACAACACTATGCAAAAGAAGGTCACGGTGAACTAAATAATAGTTCGTCAGAATTGTTACATGCTTTTCATGAATTAAAGGCAGAAATCAAATCTGTGAAACAAGCCAATGAAAGAATTCTGCAAGCACAAGAACAATTAAACCAAGTGTTGTTTGAATAGTGCCCAACTGAGGAACAAGAGAGAGATAATGAAGATATCTCCAAAGCTGAGGGTCTGCCTCATGCTAATAAAATAAGAAAATGAAAACCAGTGAGGTGAACAATAGTTCAACCTCACCGGGAGATGCTATTGAAGTTCGTAAAAAGAAACGTAACTACACTAGTGATAGCAGCGAAGGAGATTTCAAACCCAGAAGGAAAAATCATAAGGAAATGAGTTGATTTCTGGGGAGTTCAAAAAGATTAGATCTCCAACTTTCAATGGATAAACTAAGAAGGACGAGACAGCTGAAGCTTGGCTGTCTGGTATGAAGAAATACTTCCAAATTTATAACTATTTAGAGTCCTTGAGGCAAAAATGGCTATATATAACTTGACCGGAAAAGCAGATATCTTGTGGCAGGACATCTAAAGATTAAAGGGAATCAAAGATAAAGATGTAAGTTGGGGTACTTTTAAACGATACTTTAAAAAAAAGTATTGATATGAACAGTATTATGAAGAAAAATCCAAAGAGTTTTACGATTTGAAGCTGGGAGGTATGAAGATGAAGGAAATGAACAGTAAATTTCTGAACTTACTGAGATATGTGCCATACCTCATAGAAGAAAAACCAAATATTCAAAGATACTTGAGCTACCTACGTTTCAATATTAAGGACAGAATTGAGTATGATAGTCCAAAGACCCTGGAAGAGGCTATGCAAAAAGCAGTTTTCTGTTATGACACAAATCGAAAAAGAGAAGGAATGTCGAACCGGACAAGTCATAAGCCCAACAATTTTGAGCTGAAAAAGAAAAATTTCAGGTTTAGTGGAAATTCCGGTTTCCAAAAGAAAAATTTCCAGAATCGGAATTTTCAAGGGAATAACTTAAGAAATAGTCAACAACAGAATTTTACAGCACCCAGAAATGCACCTAATAATACCAGAACCAATGAGCAAAAGGAACCTATCAAATGTTTTGAATGTCAAGGTTCCCATTATGCATCAGAATGTCCCTTGAGGAAGCAAAAAACTAACAACAACAACAACTCTATTCAGACTGAACCTAATGTTGGAGACGTGGCGAGGGAAATGCCCAAAATCAATGCAGCACTCGACAACAGGCAAGGAGATCATCAAATCTCCATGGTAGAGATTGAAGGTATGCTACAAAATCATCCTGTTACTGTTTTAATTGACCCAAGTGCTAGCTTAAGTTATATATCACCAGATATAGTAGAAAGTCTTAAATTAAAAACATAAAAGTTCAGTAAATTTTGGTTAGTTAGACTAGCAACTGGCACAAAGAAGAAAGTATCAGATTTTAGAGAAAGTTGTACCTTATCCATGAATCAATTACAAACACAAATCAAGTTGAATATTTTACCATTAGAATCTTATGATATTATAATCGGAATGGACTAGTTAGAAGCCCATCATGTCATTCTGGACTGTTAAGGAAAAAAATTTACATGTTTAAATGACGAAGGAAAAACTATAGAAATAAAAGGTATCCCAAGAAAGGTGACCCTTAGACAGATTTCAGCCATGCAAGTTAAGAGGGCAGTTAGAAAAGGATGTCAATTGTTTGCAGTAAATGTAGTAAACGATGAGTTTATCGGTAAAGAGGACAAACTGAAATTAGAAGACATACCTGTCCTATAGGATTTTAAGAATGTATTTCCTGAGGAGATCCCAGGATTACCTCCTAAAAAAGATTTAGATTTTACCATCGAGTTAATACTAGGAGAAGTACCAAATTCTAAAGCTCCATACATAATGAATATACTGGAATTAAACGAATTGAAATCACAGTTGAAGGAACTGATTGATAAGAATTATATAAGACCCAGCGTGTCTCTTTGGGGAGCACTTGTCATCTTTGTTAAGAAGAAAGATGGAACCTTAATACTGTGCATAGATTATCGCCAACTTAATAAGATGATAATCAAGAATCGGTATCCGTTGTCCCGCATAGACGATCTATTTGATCAGCTGCGTGGAGCAACGATATTTTAAAAGATTGATCTAAGATCAGGATATCATCAAGTATGGGTTAAGGATGAAGATATTTTCAAGACAGCTTTCAACACTCGGTATGGACATTACGAGTTCGTAGTCATGCCATTTGGCTTGACTAATGCCTCGGTTGTATTTATGTGTTTGATGAATAATATTCTGCACAAATACTTAGACAAGTTTGTTGTTTGGTTTATAGATGATATTTTAGTATATTCTAAAAGTAAAGAAGAGCATGATGAACATTACGGATTATCTTAAAAGTTCTGAGAGATCATCAACTTTACGCAAAGTTTAGAAAGTGTGACTTCCACAAAGACAAAATTCAGTATCTATGACACATAATTTTTAAAGAGGGAATTTCAGTTGACCCTGACAAAATAAAAGCCATTAATGATTGGCCTATTCCTAAGGATGTGTCGGATGTAAGATCATTTATGGGTATTACGGGATATTACAGAAAATTCATAGAAGGTTTTTCAAAAATTGCAAATCCCATAACCTCCTTGCAAAAGAAAGGGAAGAAATTTGTGTGGGATCAGAAATGTTCTGACAGTTTTAAGAAGCTAAAGGAATTATTGACTACAGCACCTATCTTGAGGATAGCAGATCCTAACGAAGATTTTATAGTTTGCACAAATGCATGCAATGATGGGTTCGGTGGAGTCCTAAAATAGGAAGGGCAAGCGGTGGCATATGAATCTAGAAAGCTGAAATTACATGAGAAGAACTACTCCACTTAAGATTTAGAGTTATTAGTTGTAATTCATGCTTTAAAAATACGGTATCACCACCTTATTGGAAAAAAATTCACATTGTTAACAGATAATATGAGTCTGAAATATTTATTAGATCAGACAAATATGAACGCTAGACAAGCTAGATGGTTGACCTTCTTAAGTGAGTATGATTTTGAAATTCAGCATATTAAAGGGAAGGAGAACAAGGTTGCAGATGCTTTGAGTCGTAACACAAAATTGAATTTTATTTCAGCCATCAGTACTTATTCAACAGATTTGGAAAATTAGATTCTTGAAAAGAGTGAAACAGATAAACAATACAGAAAAATAAAGGAAAAGACAGCAAACAACAGTTCTGAAAATTTTATGGCAGATTACAGCATGAAAGAAAATGGGTTATTACAAAATAAATACAGATTGTATGTACCAGATATACCAAAAATAAAAATTCTGATTTTAAACGAGATGCATAAAACTCATTATTCTGGTCATCCAGGTTATCAGAAGACCATTACTATGCTCAGGAAAGAATATTATTGGACAAAAATGAAAGATGAAGTAGCAGAGTACATAGATAAATGTTTGGATTGTCAAAAGGTGAAAGTTGAATACCAACATCCTGCCGAATTGTTACATCCATTACCTATACCAAGTTGGAAATGGGAAGTAATAAGCATAGACTTTATTGCTGGACTACCCAAAAATCAGAAACAAAATGATTCTATCATGGTGGTAGTAGACAAACTGAACAAAGCAGCACACTTTATCCCTGTAAAGACTACTCATAAAGCTCCAGACATTGCAGAAATTTTCATGAAGCAGATTTTTCGATTACATGGGATACCAAAGGTGATAATTTCAAATCGTGACTCTCAGTTTACTGAAAAATTTTGGAGGTCATTGTTCAAAGGGTTGAATACAACCTTAAATTTCAGCACAGCATTTCATCCACAAACGGATGGACAGACAAAAAGGGTAAATCAAGTTTTAGAAGATTTATTAAGAATGTATGTTAAGGATCAGCCTGGTAAGTGGGAAGGCTACTTGCACTTAGCAGAATTTGTTTATAATAATCATTATCATGCATCAGCCAGACTTAGTCCTTTTGAAATTTTTTATGGTAGGCAATGTGATACACCTGTTTCATGGAATGATTCAGTAAATAGAGTTGTTTTAGGACCTGAATTATTGCTAGAGTTAAAACTAATTGTGAAACAGGTACAAGAAAACTTGAAAGCTGCCCAAGATAGGCAGAAAAGTCAAGCATATTTAAAAAGGACTCATAAAGAGTTCTAGGTTGGTGAACATGTATTTCTCAAGGTAAGACCGAAAAAGAGTTCATTGAAATTGGGAAGCTATGCCAAGTTGGCACCCAGGTATTGTGGTCTTTTTGAAATATTATCCAGGGTTGGACCAGTGGCATACCAACTGGCCTTGCACCAAATTTAAAAATACATAATGTTTTTCATATATCATTTTTAAAGAAGTATGTACACGATGCTACTCATGTTGTAAACTAGAATGATGTACAGGTGGGACAAGACGAAGATTTTCAGGTGGAACTGGACTGTATCCTCGAAAGGAGGGAAACTCTGCTTCGGAATCACACCATTAGGCAAGTGAAGGTGCAATGGAAGCACCTTAGCCCGGAACAGGCAACCTGGGAGTTGGAGAGTAGTATGTAGGCAACATACGCAACTCCGTTTCAGGAACACTAAAGGAGTGATTAACCAACACCGACGATGATGTTGAGACTTAAGGGGGGGTGTATGTCACCTACCCAAATTCTGAAAATAATATTTTATTTGCAAAAATACTTTATGATAACTTTTAATTTCAAAGTTTTGAAATTATGACCAAGTTTGGTCAAAGATGAATGTAATTACTGAATTATTATTATTTAATAAATTAAAAAAGGAGACAAACACCCAAGGGAACTGTTAAATGAGTGTTCACTGACCCACTAGGAGGAATGGAAGCTGTTGGAAGGTATGGGACAGATGGAAGCAATTGAACTACACCACTAGCTGTTGGTTATGGGACAAATACCCCTAAAAATGTGGCATTATCCCCCAAGTGGTGGGAGTGGGCAAGCAGCTCATTTAATGACCACGTAAAAAATGAAAAGGCCTAGGTAGCCTACTTAAGGCAAATTTGAATTGGGCAGGCAACCCTCACACAATATCTTCTGCAGAAGTATTTCCTCATGTGTATTAGGTGATCACTGAGAGATTCCAATAGGGAGGCTAGTTGTGAGTGCAATCATAAGTTTGCAAACTATTTTGATAAGAGAACCAAAGGTGCTGGTGCAGGTCCTGGGACTGCTAGTTTCAAAGATTGGACAACTACTGCTACTATAAGTGGAGATCCTAAACTTCTAAGTTTCTTCCTCCTGGTGGTTCAGTGAACAGGCTTGGGGGTCCTAAGGCAAGTGACTTGGCTGTCTTCAGGAATTGGTTGGGTGGAACAGGCTCCTTGCGTTGTTTGTTTCCCTACAGTTAATCAGGTTTTGTTGTTTCCTATTTTGTTTACAGTTTAATAATTCTGTTTAGTGAAATAATCAAACTCTGTTTTCTAAATGAATTTAGTTCTTATGTTTGTTTAAGTCTGAATGATAAACTTGTTTAGAATCTGATTAGAAAATCAACTCTATATTTTTCCACATGCTGTTATATGCATCGTACTCCAATATAGAGAAGCAAATTAAATAATAGACTAGAGATAGGCATATTTCCATTTGATTGGATAAATAATTGTAGTAAGTGATTGTTTGCCATTCTGACCTGTATTTAAACAGAGTAAGAATTTACTATATAACTATAGATAATGTTATAGGATTCCTTTGTTATCTCAAAAATATAAATCTAGTTTTATTTCTGAACAGTCATGTTTTCTCCTCATATCACTATCCTATTAAAATAGCAAGCAAATGCATTTAGTATTAAACATTTCAAAATCTTATACTACAGGTATTTTTCAAAATATAACATCTACCAATTTATTCCATACAAATTTGGTTATGAGTAAATACTTTTCATTTTGTCATATAGCATTTCCATTGTAATTGTAATTGTTTTAATAATTAGTTTCATACCAGTCTAATACAAGCATTCATGTTTTATCTTCATTCGATATGTCCAAGTAATAGTGATTCCAATGATTTTAACAGCTACTAGAATTGATTTTTAAATAGTATTCTTATCTTTACATGTACTGTAATTCTTCACTATTTTCCTGTTGATTTCATGTATCAATCATTTATTTCAGTAGCATCAAAACCCATTACATTATAAACCCTAACTAGCATTCGAGACTATTACATTACTATAAACTTCATTCAGTAGGATGCATTCCCGTTCTTGGTCTTAAACACTTTTGTTTACACAAGGTATTTATACATCATTTAATTATTTAGCTGAAAGTAAAAATTGGACAAACACTAGCATAGGTCGATGACATTTTGAAGGACGCAAGTAGGGTGTCCATTGTAAACAAAAACTAGAATGTGAAGGCAAAACCTTCACAACAAACTTCTATAGTACAAACCTCTTCCACTATTTCCTAAATCACGTTTATCCAACAACAAAAACGATGTACAAGCATTTATTAAAGCAAGCCATAAGCTATCGGTCAACATTCAACTACTAAAAAATTAACACTTAAATACATTGTTGTTTTACCATAATCCATCTATTTGTTTATAGAGAACGAATTCATTATCATAACATTTGTCATTATAAACACTGTTTTTTTATTATATTATCATCAATGTTTGAGAATCTCAACATTTATACAGTAACCTGGTAGTTTTTAACCACTGTAACAACCTTATGAAGAAGGTTTACTCTGTAGACTTACAATACCAAATACGAGCCACTTATTCTTTAAACTATTACAATAGACACTGCATCAAACTACTAGCTAGCATGATAGTGGAGCTAAGAACATAGTATCACTGACCACAAAGTTATTTGAATGAAAACCATGTCAAATTCAAATACCCAGAACTGTGTCAAACATCTTTCACAGACTTCAACTGACAGGATGTCCATTGAGATAAGGAAACCACCGAAGCTTACCTGTGAACACACAAAACTCCCCCTTCATCTCCAAGAGAATGGTTCTCTGATGAAGGCTAAACTGTCACAAGAACAACGCATTGATTAAAAACAAGGTTCCACATTACGTGTGTAGGTTTATAAAACAAAGAATGGGTAACAAGAATTATTACCTTTGCATCAAGAAGACTTCCTGTAGAAAAAGATGGACAAAGCCAACGTCCAGCCCAAAAAAATGAGATGCCCAGTTCTGAGAAACAACAACGATTACTACTTTCAGAGATTCAAAAACCAACTCCATTGCTCAATAGAGACCCTAGACAATCACCACTCAAACTCTTACAGTGAAGGAAGTTGCAGACTCAAACCCTTCAACATGTAAATCATCGTGACAAACCCATAGCTCGGCTTCCTAAAAGTAGAACTGTCAGTTACAGGATGAACTCAAAGAGGTCACGGGTTCGAATACAGCAAACAAACACTAACAAACCCTAAAACTCCTTGGCCTATTGGCCTCCTTTCTGAACCTTAACCCAGAAAAATGAATGTCGAGTAACACGATTCAAAGTTGATGTAGTATGCAAATAGGGTTTCTCATTACAATCTCAAGATTTCACAAATCAATTGTGGAGATCATTGCCAACCGGGCATATTGGAGTATGGACAACCACAATATTTATTGCTCTATTAAATGTTACAACCACGAAGTGCCATATCAACATACCAATGGGTAAGGATAATTACATGTAAGACTAGAATCACTTGTTTAACAAGCTCTTACACATATCCTTCTCCACGGTGGCTTACACTCGTAATTCCATTAATTACCACTGTCAAGAGACTTAAATAACAAGACTAGGACTGGCATCGTGATACAACCCCTCTATACTCAATACTCATTACGATGGAAACACCTGCCAAATCACCACCTCGACGTTAATGCAATACATAAAAATCCATTGTTTTAATAGTATCAAAGGTATGATGAACGATTTTGTTGTATCAGTTGACTTTGGAATGTATTATACATTTCATAAATTTCATAGTTTGCACCATCATTTAACTCATATAGTTCTCATATGAGCGATGCCTAGGATTCATATTTGACATTGTATTCTCTAGTTAGGATCGTATATATATATATATGTGTGTATGTTTCTTTTTACATAGTTTAAATTGTTACCAAAACTTCAAGTAGAGTTAAATTAAAAGTCTAAATGCATCATAATTCTTCATATGGTATTTTTTGTATAGATTCAAAGCCTACACAAAGTCAGGTATCTTTATATCGATGCATAGTACATTAACGATTAAAATAGAGAGTACAAGTATCGTCATAATATCCTATTTTGTATTCTAGCCTATATCATAACAAGCTTTAGACAAAAAGCATTTTGTTGATATATTCATTTCGAGAGAAGTATCGATTAACAACTATGCTAATGAGGCAAGTTGTTTTCATGTTTATAACATCATATTTTAGAACAATTAAGAGATCTATACTTACAGAAAGAGTCACATAGATTTCTTTATAAACATTGACGACCATTGGAATTTTTTTAAACACTCTTAACACCTGTTCGGTCGCTTTTTCTCTTACCTGTGGATCTGCGCATGAAGGACGGGTACAAATGCTTTAGCTAACATAGCTAAGAAGTCTCGGGGCACCTCGAGGGACCGCTTTCATCATCATTAAGAAAACAAGTTGTTAGTACCCTCTCAAAAGAACTCTGTCTTAAAGAAACATTACAACAAAGATAATTTAGCACCTTAACCATTACAGAAGTATGACGTGTCACTATCTTAAAATGTCATTAGTTAAAACGACACAAAAGTTAAGTTGTTATCTACATTAATGATTTTGTTATTTAATACTGATTGATAAATATTTATTTCTTCTACATTGTGTTTTTATTATTAATGGATGATTTTAAAAGTTTTAAATTTTTACAAAATTACGGGATGTTACATGTGGTATCAAAGCTCATGTTCGAACTCTAGGCCTAAAAAAGGTCCAAGAACACACAGCAGAAAATTTTATACAGCGGAAAATTTTATACAGCAGAAAATTTTACTAATTTGAATTTTAATTATGATATTGTTCAGAAATTATTTTAAGCTACAGGTATGGAGAATTCCGCTGATCATGTAGAAGACAGATTTCAACCGAACAGCCACAATTCGGGACAGCACTATGCAGAAGAAGGTCACGGTGAACTAAATAACAGTTCGTTAGAATTGTTACATGTTTTTCATGAATTAAGGCAGAAATAAGATCTATTAAACAAGGCACTGAAAGAATTCTGCAAGCACAAGAACAATTAAACCAAGTGTTGTTTGAAAAGTGCCCAACTGAGGAACAAGAGAGAGATAATGAAGATATCTCCAAAGTTGAGGGTCTGCCTCATGCTAATAAAAATAAGAAAATGAAAACCAGTGAGGTGAACAATTGTTCAACCTCATCGGGAGATGCTATTGAAGTGCGTAAAAAGAAACATAACTACACCAATGATAGTAGTGAAGGAGATTTCAAACCCAGAAGGAAAAATCATAAGGAATATGAGCAAATTTCTGGGGAGTTCAAAAAGATTAGACCTCCAACTTTCAATGGAGAAACTGAGAAGGGCGAGACAGCTGAAGCTTGGCTGTCCGGTATGAAGAAATACTTCCAAATTTATAACTATTCAGAGTCCTTGAGGAAAAAATGGCTATATATAACTTGACCGGAAAAGTGAATATTTGGTGGCAGGACATCAAAAGAGTAAAGGGCATCAAAGATAAAGATGTAAGCTGGGGTACTTTTAAACGATACTTTAAAAAGAAGTATTTATCTGAACAGTATTATGAAGAAAAATCCAAAGAGTTTTACGATTTGAAGCTGGGAGGTATAAAGATGAAGGAAGTGAATAGCAAATTTCTGAACTTACTGAGATAGGTGCCATGCCTCATAGAATAAAAACCAAAAATTCAAAGATACTTGAGCTACCTACCTTTCAATATTAAGTACATACTCGAGTATGATAGTCCAAAGACCCTGGAAGAGGCTATGCGAAAAGCAGTTTTATGTTATGACACAAATCAGAAAAGAGAAGGAATATCGAACTGGAAAAGTCATAAGCCCAACAATTTTGAGCTGAAAAAGAAAAATTTCAGGTTCAATGGAAATTCCGATTTCCAAAAGAAAAATTTCCAGAATCAGAATTTTCAAGGGAATAACTTCATAAACAGTCAATAGCAGAATTTTACAGCACCCAGAAATGCACCTAATAATATCAGAACCAATGAGCAAAAGACACCTATCCAATGTTTTGAATGTCAAGGTCCCCATTATGCATCAGAATATCCCTTAAGGAAGCAAAAAACTAACAAAATCAACTCTATTCAGACTGAACTTACTATTGGAGACGTGGCGAGGGAAATGCCCATAATCAATGGAACACTCGACAACAGGCAAGCAGATCATCAAATCTCCATGGTAGAGATTGAAGGTATGCTACAAAATCATCCTGTTATTGTTTTAATTGACCCAGGTGCTAGCTTAAGTTATATATCACCATATATAGTAGAAAATCTTAAATTAAAAACAGAAAAGTTCAGTAAATCTTGGTTAGTTAGACTAGCAACTGGCACAAAGAGGAAAGTATCAGATTTTATAGAAAGTTGTACCTTATCCATGAATCAGTTACAAACAAAAATCAAGTTGAATATTTTACCATTAGGATCTTATGATATTATAATCGGAATGGACTGGTTAGAAGCCCATCATGTCATTCTGGACTATTACGGAAAAAGTTTTACATGTTTAAATGACGAAGGAAAAACTGTAGAAATAAAAGGTATCCCAAGAAAGGTGACCCTTAGACAGATTTCAACCATGCAAGTTAAGAGGGAAGTTAGAAAGGGATGTCAGTTGTTTGCAGTAAATGTAGTAAACGATGAGTTTATCCGTAAAGAGGACAAACTGAAATTAGAAGACACACCTGTCCTAAAGGATTTTAAGGATGTATTTCCTGAGGAGATCCTGGGATTACCTCCTAAAAGATATTTAGATTTTACCATCGAGTTAATACCAGGAGCAGTACCAAATTCTAAAGCTCCATACATAATGAATATACTGGAATTAAACGAATTGAAATCACAGTTGAAGGAACTGATTAATAAGAATTATATAAGACCCAGCGTGTCTCCTTGGGGAGCTCCTGTCATCTTTGTTAAGAAGAAAGATGGAACCTTAAGACTGTGCATAGATTATCGCCATCTTAATAAGATGACAATTAAGAATCAGTATCCATTGCCCCACATAAACGATTTATTTGATCAGCTGCGTGGAGCAAAAATATTTTCAAAGATTGATCTAAGATCAGGATATCATCAAGTATGGGTTAAGGATGAAGATATTTTCAAGACAGCTTTCAGAACTCGGTATGGACATTACGAGTTCGTAGTCATGCCATTTGGCTTGACTAATGCTCCGGCTGTATTTATGTGTTTGATGAATAATATTCTGCACAAATACTTAAACAAGTTTGTTGTTGTGTTTATAGACGATATTTTAGTATATTCTAAAAGTAAAGAAGAGCATGATGAACATTACGGATTATCTTACAAGTTCTGAGAGATCATCAACTTTACACAAAGTTTAGTAAGTGTGACTTCCACAAAGATAAAATTCAGTATCTAGGACACATAATTTATAAAGAGGGAATTTCAGTTGACCCTGACAACATAAAAGCCATTAATGATTGGCCGGTTCCTAAGGATGTGTTAGATGTAAGATCATTTATGGGTATTACGGGATATTACAGAAAATTTATAGAAGGTTTTTCAAAAATTGCAAACCCCATAAGCTCCTTGCAGAAGAAAGGGAAGAAATTTGTATGGGATCAGAAATGTTCTGACAGTTTTAAGAAGCTAAAGGAATTATTAACTACAACACCCATCTTGAGGATAGCAGATCCTAACACAGCTTTTATAGTTTGTACAAACGCATGCAATGACGAGTTCGGTGGAGTCCTAAAACAGGAAGGGCATGCGGTGGCATATGAATGTAGAAAGCTGAAATTACATGAGAAGAACTACTCCACTAACGATTTAGAGTTATTAGCTGTAATTCATGCTTTAAAAATACAGTGTCACCACCTTATTGGCAGAAAATTCACATTGTTAACAGATAATATGGGTCTGAAAGATTTATTAGATCAGACAAATCTGAACGCTAGACAAGTAAGATGGTTGACCTTCTTAAGTGAGTATGATTTTGTAATTCAGCATATTAAAGGGAAGGAGAACAAGGTTGCAGATGCTTTGAGTCGTAAGACAAAATTGAATTTTATTTCAGTCATCAGTACTTATTCAACAGATTTGGAAAATCAGATTCTTGACAAAAGTGAAACAGATGAAGAATATATAAAAATAAAGGAAAAGACAGCAAACAACAATTCTGAAAATTTTTATGGCAGATTACAGCATGAAAGAAAACGGGTTATTACTATATAAAAACAGATTGTATGTACCAGATATACCAGAAATACAAATTCTGATATTAAACGAGATATATAAAACTCATTATTCTGGTCATCCAGGTTATCAAAAGACCATTACTATGCTCAAGAAATAATATTATTGGCCAAAAATGAAAGATGAAGTAGCAGAGTACATAACTAAATGTTTGGATTGTTAAAAGGTGAAAGTTGAACACCAACATCCTGCTAGATTGTTACATCCATTACCTATACCAAGTTGGAAATGGGAAGTAATAAGCATAAACTTTATAACTAGAATACCCAAAAATCAGAAACAAAATGATTCTATCATGGTGGTAGTAGATAAACTGAGCAAAGCAACACACTTTATACCTGTAAAGACTACTCATAAAGCTCTAGACATTGCAGAAATTTTCATGAAGCAGATTTTTCGATTACATGTGATACCAAATGTGATAATTTCAAATCGTGACTCTAAGTTTACTGGAACCTTTTGGAGGTCATTTTTCAAAGGATTGAATACAACCTTAAATTTCAGCACAGCATTTCATCCACAAACGGATGGACAGACAGAAAGGGTAAATCAAGTTTTAGAAGATTTATTAAGAATGTATGTTAATGATCAGCCTAGTAAGTGGGAAGACTACTTGCACTTAGCAGAATTTGCTTATAATAATCATTATCATGGATCAGCCAGACTTAGTCCTTTTGAAATTCTTTATGGTAGGAAATGTGATACACCTGTTTCGTGGAATGATCCAGTAAATAGAGTTGTTTTAGGACCTGAATTATTGCTGGAGTTAGAACTAATTGTGAAACAGGTACAAGAAAACTTGAAAGCTGCCCAAGATAGGCAGAAAAGTCAAGCAAATTTAAAAAGGACTCATAAAGAGTTCCAGGTTGGTGAACATGTATTTCTCAAGGTAAGATCGAAAAAGAGTTTATTGAAATTGGGAAGCTGTGCCAAGTTGGAACCCAGGTATTGTGGTCCTTTTGAAATATTGTCCAGTGTTGGACCAGTGGTATACCAACTGGCCTTGCCACCGAATTTAAAAATACATAATGTTTTTCATATATCATTTTGAAAGAAGTATGTACACGATGCTACTCATGTTGTAAACTGGAATGGTGTACAGGTGGGACAAGACGAAGATTTTTAGGTGGAACCGGACTGTATCCTTGAAAGGAGGGAAAATCTGCTCCGGAATCGCACCATTAGGCAAGTGAAGGTGCAATGGAAGCACCTTAGCCAGGAAGAGGCAACCTGGGAGTTGGAGAGTAGTATGTAGGCAGCATACCCAAATCCGTTTCAGGAACACTCAAGGAGTGATTAACCAACATGGAGGACGATGTTGAGACTTAAGGGGGGTTGTATGTCACCTATCCAAATTCTGAAAATAATATTTTATTTGCAAAAATACTTTATGATAAATTTTAATTTCAAAGTTTTGAAATTATGACCAAGTTTGGTCAAAGATGAATGTAATTACTAAATTATTATTATTTAAAAATTAAAGTAGGAGACAAACACCCAAGGGAACTGTTAAATGAGTGTTCACTGACCCACTAGGAGGAATGGAAGTTGTTGGAAGGCATGGGACAGATGGCAGCAATTGCACTACACCACTAGCTGTTGGTTATGGGACAACTACCCCCAAAAATGTGGCATTATCCCCCAGGTGGTGGGAGTGGGCAGGCAGCTCATTTAATGACCAAGTAACAACTCAAAAGGCCTAGGAAGCCTACTTAAGGCAAATTCGAATTGGGCAAGCATCCCTCACACAATATTGTCTGCAGAAGTATTTCCTCATGTGTATCAGGTGATCACTGAGAGATTCGAATAGGGAGGCTAGTTGTGAGTGCAATCATAAGTCTGCAAACTATTTTGATAAGAGAACCAGAGGTGTTGGTGCAGGTCCTTGGACTGCTAGTTTCAAAGATTCGACAACTACTACTACTATAAGTGGAGATCCTAAACTTCTAAGTTTCTTCCTCCTGGTAGTTCAGTGAACAGGCTTGGGGGTCCTAAGGCAAGTAACTTGGATGTCTTCAGGAATTGGTTGGGTGGAACAGGCTCCTTGGGTTGTTTGTTTCCCTACAGTTAATCAAGTTTTGTTGTTTCCTATTTTGTTTACCATTTAATAATTCTGTTTAGTAAAATCATCAAACTTTGTTTTGTAAATGAATTTATTTTTGATCTTTGTTTAAGTCTGAATGATAAACTTGTTTAAAATCTGATTAGAAAATCAACTCTATATTTTTCCACATGTTGTTATATGCATCATACTCCAGTATAGAGAAGCAAATTAAATAATAGATTAGAGAAAGGCATATTTCCATTTGATTGGCTAAATAATTGTAGTAAGTGATTGTTTTCCATTCTGACCTGTATCTGAACAGAGTAAGAATTTACTGTATAACTATAGATAATGTTATAGGATTCCTTTGTTATCTCAAAAATATAATTCTAGTTTAATTTTTGAACAGTCATGTTTTCTCCTCATATCTCTATCCTATTCAAATAGCAAGCAAATGCATTTAGTATTAAGCATTTCAAAATCTTATAGTATAGGTATTTTGCAAAATATAACAGCTGCCAATTTATTCCATACAAATTTGGTTATGAGTAAATACTTTTCATTTTGTCATATAGCATTTCCATTTCCATTGTAATTGTTTTAATAATTAGTTTCATACCAGTCTAATACAAGCATTCATGTTTTATATTCATTCGATATGACAAACAAATGCAATTAAAATCATATATATCATGTTTTCCAAGTAATAGTGATTCCAATGATTTTAACAACTGCTAGAATTGATTTTTAAATAGTATTCTTATTTTTACATGTACTGTAATTCTTCACTATTTTCCTATTGATTTCATGTATCAATCATTTATTTCAGTAGCATCAAAACCCATTACATTATAAACCCTAACTAGCATTTGAGACTACTGCATTATTGTAAACTTCATTTAGTAGGATGCATTCCCGTTCTTGGTCTTAAACACTTCTGTTTACACAAGGTATTTATACATCATTTAATTATTTAGCCAAAAGTAAAAATTGGACAAACCCTAGCATAGGTCGATGAAATTTTGAAGGACGCAAGTAGGGTGTCCATTGTAAACAAAAACTAGAATGTGAAGGCAAAACCTTGACAACAAACTCTATAGTACAAACTACTTCCACTATTTCCTAAATCACGTTTATCCAACATCAAAAACGATGTACAGGCATTTATTAAAGCAAGCCATAAGCTATCGGTCAACATTCAACTACTAAAACATTAACACTAAAATACATTTTTGTTTTACCATAATCCATCTATTCGTTTACAGAGAACGAATTCATTATCATAACATTTGTCATTATAAACACTGTTTTTTTTAATATTATCATCAACGTTTGAGAATCTCAATATTCATATAGTAACTTGGTAGTTTTTAACCACTATA
The DNA here is from genome assembly GCA_027924585.1 of Larix kaempferi. NCBI lineage: Eukaryota > Viridiplantae > Streptophyta > Pinopsida > Pinales > Pinaceae > Larix > Larix kaempferi. The sequence goes on along the minus strand of BSBM01000969.1, from coordinate 338,940 downwards.
ACAACCTTATGACGAAGGTTTACTCCGTAGATTTACAATACCAAAGACGAGCCACTTATTCTTTAAACTATTACAATAGACACATCATCAAACTACTAGCCAGCACGATAGTGGAGCTAAGAACATAGTATCACTGACCACAAAGTTCTTTGAACAAAAACCATGTCAAATTCAAATACCCAGAACTATGTCAAACATCTTTCACAGACTTCAATTGACAGGATGTCCATTGAGGTAAGGAAACCACCAAAGCTTACCGGTGAACACGCAAAACTCCCCCTTCATCTCCAAGAGAATGGTTCTCTGACGAAAGCTAACCTGTCACGAGAACAACGCATTGATTAAAAACAAGGTTCCACATTATGCATGTAGGTTTATAAAGCAAAGGAATGGGTAAGAAGAATTTTTACCTTTGCATCAAGAAGACTTCTTGTAGAAAAAGATGGACAAAGCCAACGTCCAGCCTAGAAAAATGAGATGCCCAGTTCTAAAAAAAAACAACGATTAGTACTTACAGAGATTCAAAAACCAGCGCCATTGCACAATAGATACCCTAGACAATCACCACTCAAACTCTTACAGTGAAGGAAGTTGCAGACCCAAACTCTTCAATAAGTAAATCATCATGACAAACCCATAGCTCGGCTTCTTAAAAGTAGAATTGTCAGTTACAAGATGCACTCACAGAGGTCACGGGTTCGAATACAACGAACAAACACTAACAAACCGTAAAACTCCTCAACCTGTCAGCGTCCTTTCCGAACCTTAACCCAGCAAAATGAATGTCGAGTAACACGATTCAAAGTTGATGTAGTATGCAAATAGTGTTTCTCATTACAATCTCAATATTTCACAAATCAACGGTGGAGATCATTGCCAACCGGGCATATTGGAGTATGGACAACCACCACATTTATTGCTCTACTAAATGTTAAAACCATGAAGTGCCATATCAACATATCAATGGGTAAGGATAGTTACAGGTAAGACTATAATCACTTGTTTAACAAGCTCTTACACATATCCTTCTCCACGGTGGCTTACACTTGTGCTTCCATTAATTACCACTGTCAAGAGACTTAAATACCAACACTAGGACTGGCATCATGATACAACCCCTCTGTACTCAATACTCATTACGATGGCAACACCTGCCAAATCACCTCCTTGACGTTAATGCAATACATAAAAATCCATTGTTTTAATAGTATCAAAGGTATGATGAACGATTTTGTTGTATCGGTTGACTTTGGAATGTATTATACATTTCATAAATTTCATAGTTTGCACCATCATTTAACTCATATAGTTCTCATATGAGCGATGCCTACGATTCATATTTGACATTGTATTCTCTAGTTAGGATCGTATATATATATATATATATATATATATATATATATATATATATATATATATATATATACATATATATATATATATGTATGTTTCTTTTTACATAGTTTAAATTGTTACCAAAACTTCAAGTAGAGTTAAATTAAAAGTCTAAATGCATCATAATTCTTCATATGGTATTTTTTCTATAGATTCAAAGCCTACACAAAGTCAAGTATCCTTATATTGATGCATAGTACATTAACGATTAAAATAGCTAGTAGAAGTATCATCATAATGTCCTATTTTGTATTCTAGCCTATATCATAACAAGCTTTAGTCAAAAAGCATTTTGTTGATATATTCATTCCGAGAGAAGTATCGATTAAAAACTATGCCAATGAGGCAAGTTGTTTTCATGTTTATAACATCATATTTTAGAACAATTAAGAGATCTATTCTTACAGCAAGAGTCACATAGATTTCTTTATAAACATTGACAACCATTGGAATTTTTTTAAACACTCTTAACACCTGTTCAGTTGCTTTTTCTCTTACCTGTGGATCTACGCTTGAAGGACGGGTACAAATGCTTTAGCTAACATAGCTAAGTAAGTCTCGGTGCACCTCGAGGGACCCCTTTCATCATCATTAAGAAAATAAGTCGTTAGTACCCTCTCAAAAGAACTCTGTCTAAAAGAAACATTACAACAAAGATAATTTAGCATCTTAACCATTACAGAAGTATGACGTGTCACTATCTTAAAATGTCATTAGTTAAAACGACACAAAAGTTAAGTTGTTATCTACATTAATGATTTTGTTATTTAATACTGATTGATAAATATTTATTACTGCCGCATTGTGTTTTTATTATTAATGGATGATTTTAAAAGTTTTAAATTTTTACGAAATTATGAGATGTTACATGTGGTATCAGAGCTCATGTTCGAACTCTAGGCCTGAAAAAGGTCCAAGAACACACAGCAGAATTCCAGTTTCAAGCCTTTCCTTAGAAAATTTGTGCTAGTATTCTTTGATGATATACTAATCTATAGCAAGTCTTGGGAAGAACATGTTCAACATGTTGACAGGGTACTACAACTACTAAAGGAGAAACAACTATACAAAAAACCTTCTAAATGTTTCATTGGGTAAATGAGGGAGAGTATTTGGGTCATATTGTATCTCATGAAGGTGTAAAGGTAGACCGTAACAAAATTAAAGCAATGATAGACTGGCTGATTCCCAAAACCCTGAAGAATCTTCGAGAATTCTTAGGTATGATAGGGTACTACCTGTTGAGCTAGGTTAAGTTTTGGGTAAAGTTTTGCACAGTTGATGTGTGGACAAGGTTAAGAAAAAGTGGTATGACAAAGATGGGTCAAATCCGACGTAGTAGCTAAGAATCCAGGAAGAAGGGAATTTTGACTATGTCAAGGGTGGAGTTGAGTAAGTTAGTTAGGATTTTTTTTCCACATACATTTATGAGTGTAGTATTTGAGTAGTAGGGTAGTGGGAGTGGGGTAGGTTGCCTACGCCCTATAAATATGTAATGGGTTGGGATTTTTGAGGTTGCTAGTTAACTAGTTAATCAACTATTAGTTCATTGGCTAGTTGATACCCAGTCTTTGGTAGCCCTATTTTGGTATGTATGTATGTCAAAGACAAGGAATGATATGAGGAGAGAGTCACAAGATCTCCAGGTTGTGTGTGCAGATCCACTGTAAAAGAATAATAAATCCGTAAGTCGTTGTAAAACACAAAGTGCTTATTTTGACTGCGACTCATTATAAAGAAAGCACTTTCGTGGTTTTATCTCATTTGGGTTTCCATGTTACATATGGTGTTCAATGTGTATGAATGATGTGATTTTGTGTGCTATTTGTTACATGTTGAATATTGTTGAATACGTATGGATCAATGTAGATGTATGAATGATTTGTTAAGAGAATACATGTTGTAGTTGGTTCAATGATATACATGTGATCCTTTGAACCGTTAAGTAATGTGCTCTATCGAAGTCCAATATGTCATGGTTGTTAGTTTCCTATTGCACCCCTTCACAACTGCAAAAATATGGTTCCTGTAGTTCCCATAGATACCTCGAGAATTTTCCTACTTTTAAATTGATGTCGAAAGGGACATTGTCTTGGGATTTGTTGGTTTTTAAATAAGTGAACTCTGATTGAAGTAGATATGTGCCAACAAATGGTTCCATTGTCTGGATCGGGATCTATGTCGAAGGGGTATGTGGCATCCTACTAAGCCCAGAATCCAGGATTGGATCGATAAGAAGTTGAGAGAGTTTTCTGAAATTTAGAACAGATATCCACACATTGATGCATAAAAATGGTTAGATAAGTATATTTTATAGATATCCATGAGGTGTTCTTTGGTGATTTTCCTGTTATATTGATTGAATGGTTGGAGAGGTTAGCATTTCAAAAGAGGTGCTTTCAAGGGGGTGAACCTATGGTTCGGATGCCTGAGCTAATCCGAACCCTTAAAGGTGTTAATAATAAGATATCTCGTGCTGTTGATTTTTGGTTAGATAGCATATTGGAAGGGTATATTATGGAGTTTGATGTAGACACCATTAAATCCTATAGAATTGTTGAAAGGGATTTCTTCCAAGGACCACGAGGTAAGTACCTGAAATATTTGAAGCTGTGAATTAAAATGCTTCTTTGTGAAAAAGGGGTTATGAGGATGGAATAAAGCGAGTAAGCCATTTGTGTGCGATAGTTTGGCATGTCGGTAGGGGATGGTCTGAGATAATGTTGTTAAGAAGTGAGATGACATGAAAATGGAAGGAGACAACAAAACATATGAAGATTGTGGTATACTGTGGAGTGGAAGAATATTTTGGTCAAGTAAGAGAAGGAGAATTACGAAAAAAGGAAAGGTTTTCAACGTGACTGAAGGAAATTACTATGAGCCAGTACCACAGCTTGAAGAAGAATCTTGTGATAGAGAAGAGGATGAAGAGGAAGAATACCATCCCGCTTCTGAAGACAATCCTGTTGAACTAGATCATGCCATACACTGCGACATATCTGTGACCCTGCGTGCATCACATAAACCGAGGTAAGAAATACTAGCTCATCGCAGTTGGTTTAAGCAAACAATAGTAGTAGTAGTCAGAACAACACTTTGACGAATAAACCTGCTATAAGTGTTGGTCCTGTAATACAAAATCAACCAATACCCCCAATAAGCAGAATGGATGGGGATGATACAAAACTGCCAATTTTTCACGGGAATGGGTCAGAGGACCTTGAACATCATTGGTTTTTATGTGATGTAGTTTGTACTATCAAGAAAGTGCAAGATGAAAATGTAAAGAGAGTGCAACTGATTACGACCTTTAGAGGTCGCGCTTTGGATTGGTTCATGAATTTTTCAAAGGTACCTACTAGACAACCGCCGAAGAATCTAGTAGAGATTAGGGATGCCATAAAAGATGAATTTAAGAATCCAAAATATGAATCGTAGTGTATTACTCAACTCAAAGAGATCAAACATTCGACAAATGAATCTATCTGGGACTTTGACCAGAGATTTAAGGCACTAATGGCCTATGTAAGCTTCTACATTATTGATTTTCAACATAAAGAATTGTTTATAGCCACTTTGATGCCACATATTAGAGTTCCTCTAATGCAACAAAAGATAGTATTATAGACCGAGGCACTTGAATTGGCTATGAAGTTTGAAGCATCGCCCACTGGAGATACTAGAGTAGGTATGTCTCAGATCCAATCGCAGCTGGCGAACCTGTCATTACAAATCCAAGACATCAAGAAAGGAAAGGACAAAAGAGAGGATGTTTTATATCCCAAGTGTAAGGAGGAGGCTCATTCTAAATACCAATGCACAACATTCCAGGATTATATAACTATCGGAGTTCCTAATCCACTAAACCCTAGAGATGGAGTTTGGTGTAGAATCTATCAAACCAGAGGACATCAACCAAAAGAATATTGCCTATTACCGAAAATTGTAAGTAATCCACATAATCTGTTATGTAAATTCTGTTGATCAGTTGGACATGATGAGAAGGATTGTTGAGCATATCAATTGCTCACAGAATGAACAACAGATGCTTATAGAAAGAAATGTGAGGAGCAAGGAGAAGGGAGTAGTGTGTATTCTTTTATGTAGTGCCCCTAGACTACTATAGACATTGAGGGCACCTGCTGAGTCACCTGACTGTTTGAAACATTAATAAAATAACCCTATGATTTTATTTTGAGTATATTTATGATTACGATTGATTGATAGATGTGCATTTGGGTAGTTATTGTGAATGGACAATTTCATGTTGTTTAACGATTAACTTTGATATGAAAACTGTACATATGAATGATGCTTAACGACTAGCTGTGCAATTGATTATGTGATTAGACGAATGAGTAATGATTAAGTAAATTATAGATGCTTAATGAAGCAATGGATTTATAAACCAAATTGTGATTATTGACGACAGTGCTACTAATTTACGTTTGTGAGAAATGTGTGTAGTGACAGGTGAAACGGTTCACCGACGGACACACAAAGGAATATGAAGGGTCGTAGAGTACGAGTAAATCACACACAGGGAGAGCGACGACGATGTCGACTTCCGACGGAATACCACGCTTGAGCAGATAAGCACTGATCCGCTTGCTCAAGAGGAAAGCGTGAGGGCGTACGATGTGGGCCACGACGGAGCTGGTCACGTAAGAGTTGGGGGGCGCGCAGTGAGAACGGACTCACTCCTCAATGCCATTAGTCCCTAATAGCGTGTAGACGGAGGATGGAAGGTAACGGCTCCTGAAATCCCTACATGAAGTTCCCACAAGTCAAAATGGAAGGATGACGACAGAAGGGCCCGACGGTGCGATACCCTGCCGAGAACGGAAAGAGTGAATGCAAGGACCCAACAATGTGGTGCCTTGCCAAGGAATGGAAACTATGGATGACTGGACTCGACGGAGTGGTGCCCTGTCAGAGAAATTAAATTAAGGAACAAGGAGGCCCAATGGCGCGACACCGGGTCCCTAGTAAAAGTTGATTGCTAAACTTAACTGCGTTGAAACATATAATTTTGCACCTAGAACTTTACTTAGAAATGCATTTGAGTACTTTAGGTATTTGCACATAAATGATTACTTTGGCATTTAAATAATATTAAGTGTTATTTAGGCATTGCACATGAAAGGATATTCCTGATTACTTAAAAATATTATAAATATTTATTTAGGAGCAAAATGGAATCCTAGGCATGGACACCTAGTCAACTCCACCTACACCACAAATCTAGGAGTTAAGTGAAATATCTAGGGGACAAACATGAGAAAACTTAGGGATGTTGGTGCATCTCCTAGAGAAACTGACACTTGGATGGGTGAGTTGTTTTTCATTAAAGAATTAATTAAATAATTATTTATGCATGAAGCGACATGTGTCGCAGGGGATTTTCCTTTAAAAGGGAGACTTTGGGGATGGGTAAAGGACCCAGACCCTGGATGACTATCGTAATATCGAGTTACCTCATGACTTGCTGCTATTAAGGGTTTGGCTGGAAATCTTGGTGGGGGGGAATCCCAAACTGGGTTTCATGATTTTTTTTTGTGTGTGTGAGCTCTACGACCCAAAGCTCGGGGGAGGCCATGCGACTGAAAGCATGAGCCTATGGTTGGGTGGCGAAGCTAACGGTTGCTTCTCCAATGGTTAAACGAGCTTTGCTGGAGGGATCCTACGGAAGACGAAGGCGACAATGGACCAGCCGGATCGGGTTGACAGGTTAAGGTTTTGCTTATTTTTGTTAAGTTATTCACGCTTTTTATTTTATTTTTCCAATAACTATGATGGCTAATTTGTTTGTATGAAGTTGTTAAAGTTTCAGGTTCAGTTCAAGGGGACCCTAAAGGAGGGGCCCTACATTTGGTATCAGAGCTGGTCGAGCCTTGAGGGCACCAAACAATGATTCAACCACTACTACAACAAATTTCCCAACCTCAAACTCAACGGTCGAATCAGGTTCAATGTTTTTCAGATTTTGTTTATCAGTATTTGAGATCAATGTTTGTTTCTATTTTGGATTTGTAATTCTGTGTATTTAGTAACTCTGCTAAATTGTATACACCAATTTTAGAAATCGAGAATGCCTTGGGAAATTCAAGCTTTGACGGTATCAACGTTTATTATGGACCTATGTAAATACACAATATATAATTCCGATCGTGATAATTTTTATTATAGATCTGGGTAATTAGATCGAATTCTCATGTTTAAATATTTATGATAGAGTTGTGAGAACCCACACAGGCCCGTTCTTAGCCGTTTTAGCTCCCACTTCACCTGCAATCTATTCCAGATCACCGCATATTAATATAAACATTACAGATCGTAGCCAATCGATCTTTTCACATTTGGTTTCCAGATCATTGCAATTTGGTATTACTCCGGAACTGCCTCCGTATGGGTATAGTTTTTAAAACCATAAAGATCTATAGTTACTATAAATTATAGATTTCTGTTCTCTTACCCTAAAAGGGATCTGTGCTTTTCTTTTTCTTTTTTTTTAATTTGAAGTTGAATGATTTCATTTTAAGATCTCTGTGTTAAATTGTGCTCATCGAATTCTGCGATCCGGTCTCAATTATATATTTATCACCTCTGTATCAGTTTGAACATACCGTATACTGCAATCGAATTGCACCCGAGAACTCTGAGTTATATGCATACCCGTTTTCGATAATCTGATCTCTGTTGATTGAATGGATTGCCTTATATATTTACATTTTCCAGATTCATAATTTCATAATAGTTCATGCATAATTACTGGTAATCAAACCGTATGACTTGAAGATCTATTATAAGGATTCCTGTTTACTTATATTACTGAAAACGCATCTGTCCTGGGACAGATCGCTCGAATTTGAGGGTGTTTATATTTCAAGTTTTATGTACTATGCTTTACAATTTCAAGATTTAAAATTCTACTTTTGATCATACATTCTTACTAAAAATTAGAAAGTTGAATTGAGATTTATTATAAGAATGTCTGTATTTGTATATTGCTGGAAGTACAACTGTCTTGGGAAATAGATTGCACAAATTTGAGATCGTTTTTATGTCAATATTCCTTGTGTATTTTTTTATTGAATCCAATCTGGTCATATCATTTGCTCTTGATGGCCATGCCGTGGGCATTCAGATCGAGCCTCGATCATTACTCTGCCCTTAGACGTGTTACTATGTCAACCCTTTGTGCGCAAAGGTTGAACTCTTTTGTTTGGAGGAAGAATAGAAAGAAAATTTATACCCCTCATTCCCTCTGTTGAGAAAATGGGTATAAGATGTGTAGATTCCTTATACGCTGGTGACTTCGTGGTACATCCTTTTGATCTGATTTCTTGGATCGATCCTGTTGTGGGGTGATAGAATCCAATGGTATGATCACGGCACTATAGAAGAGTTAACGCCCAACCAACTATGAGTCAATCAGAATTAAGCAGAGTCTTCTGTGCTTTTTAGTTTTACCCTTGTCTTTTTTTTTTTTTTTTTTTTTTATTGGATCGTGGTGGATAGGGTTGGCATTGGTGCGATATCTGCGTAATTAGAGTTGGCAGTCAACCCAAGCTTCAGTTCAGAGTTTCATTCTTCACTACACGTTGGTTAATGCCTACCGTCATGCTGGATATTTTCGTTCTAGAAACTAAACCCTTATTGCTAGCTAAAGCGTGGATGCCAGTTAAGTTTTTGTTGATTATTTTTTTTTTATACTTATTGTTTGAAACCAGAACCCTTGGCGAAGATGGAGTTAATCGTAGAGTTCTTGCTAAGCGATCCACCTAACTCTGCTATTCACTTCATTCCAACTGTATCCATCGGATAGTCAGTTCCTACAACGGTAACTTTGGAAAACGTAGATCACAGTGATAGAGTCGTGATAAACTAACCTTCGGTCAAGGCATAGATCACTGGAATTAGGCCATGAATAGTGGATCCATGTCGAGACTTAGATCTGGAGTATCAGGTAATTATAAAAATCTGTGTTTTTCTGTTAGTTATCTTCTAAGTCATAACGTAGGCAAGGAACGATGCAGGACGTCTAAAAACTGCGAATCCAATTCATTTTATTGCATGCTGGAGGGAGATTAACCTTATTTAAATTTATCCTTTTACTTGCAATCTCATTTGGATATTTCCGATCCCATAAAAAGATTTGTAACATCTGCTATTTAGAACCCATGAAGATATCGCTCGTTGGGCGTTCCCAGAGCTCCTAGATTGAATTAAAATTTCTCCTTAAATTTCTGCGTTGAATTTTGTCACAAGTTTTGTTTCAGTTTTACCATTAAAAAAAAAAAACTTTGTTGATCATGAAATTTCCCGGATCTACGGGTCGTCTTGATTAGGATACCTCTATACTTAGGGAAAGGCGATTTGCACTCTGCCTTATAAATACTGTGCATGAATTCTGGTTGTGTTCTCTCTTATTGTTTTAGATATTCTAATCGATCATCCACTCTCCGTTGGAACCTATGCTCAGATCTGGTAACCGGACGACATGAGCCTTGTATCTAGCGAGAGTGGGTTGAAACTAATTTTTCTTAAAACTTTATTTAATTACAACTAGCTGCGGAATTATGGAGGTCGAGAAGCCTTACTCCATAATCACGTGGACCAGCGAATTGGGGCTCCACCTATGAACTTAGGTTATCAAACCTTGAATGTTCCTTATCGAATTTCTTGCAAACACTGTGCATTGTCATTAATTTAACACTCTGTATACATCACTTAAAACTCTGTATCGATTCATGTATTCGATTTCTCATGCTAAAACGTCTAGATTCGTGTCGTCCAGGATTGGTAGGAGAATGAGGTGTTGCATTAACTTAACACTCTGCACACCGATTCACTTCCAAACATTTCCAGAATTCAGGAGTTGAAATGAATTTGCATACTTAAAATCTGTGTATCGGTCCATGCTTAGCATCTTCTGATTTCATAAGTTAAAATGGTTTTGCCATTCCTTTAACTCTATGCGCCGACCCACATCTAATGTTTCCAGAATTTCGTTTCATCAAGTCGACGGGGGTTAAAAACTTTAAAAAGTCTGTGTTTATTTTCTTTAGCATTTTCAGAAATTATCCCATCAAAAATCGATTTGGTTCAACATTATTTAACCCTGTATATTTATCAATGTTTCCAGATTTTTTGTGAGTACGAATTGCGACCCTGTGTCTTTTAAACCCTCTACATCAGTACTCCTGTTGGAATTCGATTTCTGGGTTGATTATTATTGTTTTAAATCTTTAATTTTTTCATTTGTGTCAATCTGTGCCATAAAACGATCCACGAATACCCTGCATAAATACTCCATTGAAACCCGATTGCAGTAATGTCACTATTGTTTAACTCTTTAAATTTTGTCATTTGAAGTGGATCGGCGCCGTGATGAGATCAGTGAATACTCTGTATATACATTCAATTGAAAACCCGATCCATCATTTGAAACTCTGATCTCCCTCTGCATCATGTCGAAATATTAATTATTGTATGAAATTTTATAATATGAAATGGGAATAGATCCCTGAGTCTCGAAACAGCTCAGTGTATTCAGAAATATCAATCCATTATTTGAAACTCTGATCCTCCAATTCACCCTCTGCATCATGTCGAAACATTAATTATTGTATGAAATTTTATAATATGAAATGGGAATAGATCCCTGAGTCTCGAAACAGCTTAGTGTATTCAGAAATCTCAATCCATTATTTGAAACTCTGATCCTTCAATTCACCCTCTGCATCATGTCGAAACTTCAATTGACTTATGGAATTTTGTAATATGAATTGGTAATAGATCCTTGAGTTTCGAACATCTCTGTGCCCCATGGTCATTTTATAAAGATATTTTCCAGAACTATGAAGTGAATGGGAATTTGGTTTAAAAATTTGTATGTGTATCTATTAAAACCTGAAGGACATTTCCCAAGATTCAAGATATAAATTATATGCTGGTAAATATTATTACATGCAAGTAGGTATGCACCTAGATAGGAACTACATTGTATCTTTTATGGTTGGGAATTCCAATCAATTGATTTTAGAATTTCAAAATACACTTATCATATCTGAATGTAAATACTAAGATGTATGATTGATATGAACTTATTTTAGAGTTCACATTACTTTTAGAAAAAAAAAAAAAGGGGTCCTTATGGATGAGATAAAAAGAAATAGTAGAAATGTTAAATGATGCGATTAACTAAGCTTAAAATTGAAAGGAATGGATGAAATAAGTTGAATGATAAGAGAAATGTATATATATATATGTAAAAAGGGGTGAGAACTATAATATACATCATAAACCAATTTAGATCATTTACAACTTTAAAGTTGCTTATATTTATTGAAAAATGAGTTATGATGATTATTGGGAAAGTGCTATAATACTCTAAAATTCATAAGAAAGGATTGTTTTTGTGTTTTAAAGTTTCAAATAGCTATGTCATAATAGGATGTGTTTTACTATTTTTTTTAATTAAGAAGAATGAATGAAATAGGGGAAAATGAAATGACGTGTTAGCTATAAATTAAATGGAATGATGTAGATGAAATAGTTACATGTTAGAAGTGATGTCTATATATGTATAAAAGAGTGGGAATTATAATATACATCACGAATCTAATGTAGATCATTTACGAAGTGTTGTAGATCATTTAGGAAGTGTTGCAGTATTCTAGGATTAAAATTACCACCCTAGAAAATATAGGTGGAATACGATTACACTTACAGATAAATTTATGGTTTAGGCTAAAGCTATAACTATAACATGGGATGTTACAAGGATATCTTAAGAATGGATGAATGGATGTGGGTAGTTAAAACGTTGATTTTATGTTTCTTAATGAATTACGAGTTTAAAGCCAGTGTCAAAATGAACTATGAATTTACACTTAGCATGAAGGTTAGAAAAAAAAAAAAATAGCAACTAAACTTCACATTTCTGGAAATGAGCAGCGAATCCTTTGAAATAAAAGAAGAACACAGAAGTAGCAGCGAATCCGTTATTATATGTTAAATGATATGTTATTAATAGGTTAGTGAGAGACTTCACCAATGAAGTTGGGGTGAATTGAAATTATATGTTTATGCCCTTAAAATTAATATTTTGGTAATGGGTTAGTACTTATTCATGATGAAAGAAAATGCACCAAGTATTGTTGGAAGTTAAACTAATGAAAGCTACATGGTGTCAACAATAGAATGGGAAACCTGAAGGATTGTTTAGATGGATTTTAGTAAACTAAATGAGAAGAGATGGTATGTGTATTAAATGATTTGTTTGAAGTTATGACTTAAAGTAATTAAATCATGAGTTATGATTGTTATTCTAATTATCGTTCTATAATAACATTGGATACGAATGGTGATAATTGTCTTCTAAGCTAAGTTTATGACATACACTTGCTACGAAGATTGACGTAGGAAGATCGAAGCTGCGATTTTTGCTTCTTCTCCTTCGGCAAGGATACTTCTAGCTTCTCGAACAGGTTAGAATTATTCTCCTCTAAATTTGCTAGTATGAAAGTATGAATGGTATTCAGAGTTCATATACTTTGATGGGGGGTTTTGCATTAAGGATTTTATCGATTGGTTGTAAATGCTTATTCTATGAAATCAAGGCGATGGCTTCGCAGGTATGCACTACTAGTTTGTAATCATGCTTGGGATTGTGAAAAGAGAGAAGTTAAACTTACATTGAATTATAGAATCTTAGCTGTACTTGAATTAGGAAGAGGAGAAAACCTTACATAACTCTGTTTATAAAAATCTGAGATTATACTTTTAGCTATACTAAGTAAATGGCACTCTAGTATTTAGTTATACTTTGGATTATGAAAAGAGAGAGGTTGCATGTAAGATTAGTTTATGAATGACTAAGGTATGTGTTGAAGAATAGAATTTGGAAGGGTTAATTCTTACCTTGAAAATTCAGATTGTTTAAAACATATGATAGTTACACGTAATTATAAAAAGAAAGAAGTTGGAATTGAAGATTTTATCCATTTTGTTGAAATGTGTTAGTACTTTAAGGATTTCCATAAATGATATATTTATAGTTTTGTCGAATGGAAAGAATTTGTTTTGGATGGTTTCAATTCCGGTTACAACTAGTGAGCCAGTAGAGGACTGTTGTGGGGATTGCTTGTAATGCCCCTAAAATGACTATGGACTTTAAGAGCACCTGTCAAGTGACCCGGCGGAACAGACTTCAATAAAGTGGCCCTTCGAGTTAGGATGTGTCTTAATAAGGGAGAATCACCTGATGATGTGCATGACTATAGTTGATAAATGAATTAATGAATTGAATTATATGTGTGGACTGGGATAATTGATTGATCAGTTCTTGCTTAAATGCTTAGCCTTGATTGGTCAATTCAAAGTATTGTAGGACAGCTACAGTCCTAGCTTTGTGACTTGGGAGGACACAACTGAGATGCGTCATAGCTTTCCGCATTTATTCTGAACTTCGGGACGAAGTTCTAAATAAGTAGGGGTGTATGTAGTGCCCCTAGACTACTATAGACATTGAGAGCACCTGCTGAGTCACCTGACTGTTTGAAACATTAATAAAATAACCCTATGATGTTATTTTGAGTATATTTATGATTACGATTGATTGATAGATGTGCATTTGGGTAGTTATTGTGAATGGACAATTTCATGTTGTTTAACGATTAACTTTGATATGAAAACTGTACATATGAATGATGCTTAACGACTAGCTGTGCAATTGATTATGTGATTAGACGAATGAGTAATGATTAAGTAAATTATAGATGCTTAATGAAGCAATGGATTTATAAACCAAATTGTGATTATTGAGGACAGTGCTACTAATTTACGTTTGTGAGAAATGTGTGTAGTGACAGGTGAAACGGTTCACCGACGGACACACAAAGGAATATGAAGGGTCGTAGAGTACGAGTAAATCACACACAGGGAGAGCGACGACGATGTAAACTTCCGACGGAATACCACGCTTGAGCAGATAAGCACTGATCTGCTTGCTCAAGAGGAAAGCGTGAGGGCGTACGAGGTGGGCCACGACGGAGCTGGTCACGTACGAGTTGGGGGGCACGTAGTGAGAACGGACTCACTCCTCAACGCCATTAGTCCCTAATAGCGTGTAGACGGAGGATGGAAGGTAACGGCTCCTAAAATCCCTACATGAAGTTCCCGCAAGTCAAAACGGAAGGATGACGACAGAAGGGCCCGACGGTGTGATACCCTGCCGAGAACGGAAAGAGTGAATGCAAGGACCCAACGATGTGGTGCCTTGCCAAAAAATGGAAACTATGGATGACTGGACTCGACGGAGTGGTGCCCTGTCAGAGAAATTAAATTAAGAAACAAGGAGGCCCAATGGCGTGACACCGGGTCCCTAGTAAAAGTTGATTGCTAAACTTAACTGCGTTGAAACATATAATTTTGCACCTAGAACTTTACTTAGAAATGCATTTGAGTACTTTAGGCATTTGCACATAAATGATTACTTTGGCATTTAAATAATATTAAGTGTTATTTAGGCATTGCACATGAAAGGATATTCCTGATTACTTAAAAATATTATAAATATTTATTTAGGAGCAAAATGGAATCCTAGGCATGGACACCTAGTCAACTCCACCTACACCACAAATCTAGGAGTTAAGTGAAATATCTAGGGGACAAACATGAGTAAACTTAGGGATGTTGGTGCATCTCCTAGAGAAACTGACACTTGGATGGGTAAGTTGTTTTTCATTAAAGAATTAATCAAATAATTATTTATGCATGAAGCGACATGTGTCGCAGGGGATTTTCCTTTAAAAGGGAGACTTTGGGGATGGGTAAAGGACCCAGACCCTGGATGACTATTGTAATATCGAGTTACCTCATGACTTGTTGCTATTAAGGGTTTGGCTAGAAATCTTGGTGGGGGGGAATCCCAAACTGGGTTTCATGATTTTTTTTTTGTGTGTGAGCTCTACGACCCAAAGCTCGGGGGAGGCCATGCGACTGAAAGCATGAGCCTATGGTTGGGTGGAGAAGCTAACGGTTGTTTCGCCAATGGTTAAACGAGCTTTGCTGGAGGGATCCTACGGAAGACGAAGGCGACAATGGACCAGCCGGATCGGGTTGACAGGTTAAGGTTTTGCTTATTTTTGTTAAGTTATTCACGCTTTTTATTTTATTTTTCCAATAACTATGATGGCTAATTTGTTTGTATGAAGTTGTTAAAGTTTCAGGTTCAGTTCAAGGGGACCCTAAAGGAGGGGCCCTACATTTTAATCAACCAAGGGGTGGATTTTGAGGACGAGGACAAGGAGGACTTGGTCGAGGTAGAGGTCATATAATATCTTATAATTGCAGTCAATAAAACATTTTTCCAAAGACTTTCCAAATCCATGTTCGACGTGCACATATTGTAGAGCATTGGACCACACTATCGAGGATTTCCCGCAACTCATGGCAAAATGGAAAGCTAAGGAAAATCAAAGCCAAAATCAATTTCAGAACTAGAATGTCTAGAAGATATCAGGCGAACCTAGAAAAGAGTATCTGACTGTCGCTATTATTATAAGAAGAGGAGTTGCGATAGGAGATGATAAAGAAATATGTACTGACCCACGTGCTCCTAGAATCAAACCAGCCACACAACGAATATTTTCATTTAATGTTCAAAAGGAAAAGCACACACTTGTGGACGTAAGGAAGGAATTTACTACAACTCAGAGGGACCCTTCAACATCTACAACCCCAGTCTTCGATGAAGTTCCTATATATGCTATTCCAGTCTGCTTCGACCAATCAGTTCCAAAGAGAAGTTCAAGAAAGGCAAGTACATTGAAGAACTTTCTAAAAAGCTTCCTAGAATTAGTAAAAGATGAAACTACTTTAAAGGAATTCCAAAGTTTAATTGATGAATCGGAAAAATAAATTCCTCGGGAAAAAGATTTAAATAACATGCAAAAGAGGATAAGAACAGGGAGAGAACAATGACTTAGTGCGTAGATTGGGGACTTTGACATGGGTTTTATTATTTTGGATCTAGAGTCAAATGTGAATGTCATTAACAAAAAAACATGGGAAGATATGGGAAAACCTAAGTTGTTATGGTCACATGTCCAGTTACGATTAGCTAATCAACATAAAGTTATACCCTTTGGGAGAATGGTTGGTCTCCTTGTTGAGATAGATGGGTTGCGAAGCTATGCTGATTTTGAAGTTATAGAAATCATAGATGACACTAACCCCTACCGAGCATTGATTGGTTTTGGCTGGGCCATTAAGAACCAAACAATCGTAAATTTGAAGAAAAGGTTGATGACATTTGAGGGAGGGGATATATTCAGAGTTGTTGCACCTTTCGATTCTTTGGAGGGTCCAAGGTATGTCGAACCTGTGCAAGAGGAGTACAATGATGAAGACTTAGATAATATCTATAAGGTTACTTCAAGAATGGATGATTATGTTAATCCAACAACAAATGGTATCCTAAGTTGGAAAAGTGTTAGCTCATGTTCCTCAGACTCGATGGAAGTACTGGAGAATTCGAAAAATAGACTACATGAAGTATCTATAAGAAGGTGTGCTCATGTTACCAGATCACTTCGTTGGGTTGGTAAAGAGGTATGTGATCTACCTACTTACGAGGACTTTCCTAATTTAGATGTTTTCATTTATGATTTTGAAGTAAAAGTACCTGAACAACAAAGAATGCTAGATTTAGATGTTGCATTGAAAGCTACCCTGGCAAGATGGTGGGCTACCCATAAGGAAAAGATATAGGGTTGGTTGCAGTGAAAAAGGCTACTAGAAGTCAGATTTAGAGAAGGAATATACTGCACACAAGAAAAGTATAATGGGTTAACTAGACCTGAAGATAATTTGGCATTATGTATAGGAGAATGGGAACATATACCTAAACAAGAGTGGGTCCACATGTTCATTCATACCTTGGATACTATACCATGAGGATGGTATACAACTTTGGAAATACGACAAGGTACAACAGATTGGGATAATATGGCTATCAATTTTAGGAAGACATTCAATTATGAAGATGAGAACCCATCAATAGATATGTATTTACAGATAATTAAGGACAAAATTTATGAAGAAATACCTGTGCATATATCTAATATGACGTAGTGTATTATGATGCTCGAGCAAGCAATGGAATGTTACAATATTACTAGTGACATAGATGATGATCCGAGGGATGTGAATATCCCAGAAACAAAAGGAAGGTGAGATCTGGAGGGCACTGAGATCAATTCTGATAAATTCTTGCATCCCTTGAAGATAAAGAAGGTAAACATTGGCTCAAGTGAAAATCTTAAGTTTGCTAATATTGGGGATTACTGGGACAGTGAGACTGTAGGTAAGCTCCCTGACCTATTACATGAATATATCAAGATTTGTTTCTTACAATTTTTTCAGGAAATGAATGGTATTGCTGGTTTCCACTAAAGCCTAATGCAAATCCTATTAAACAATGCCCATATAATTTGAATCCAAAATATAAGGAAAATGTAAGAGCGAAGCTTGACAAAATTCTCAATGCATGAATTATTGAACCTGTCGAAGAGTCTGAGTGGATTAGTCAGATGATGGTCCAAGATAAAAAGACTGGTGAAATACAAATTTGTGCATATCTAAGGAAGCTGAATGATGATTTCTTGCATGATCCATTCCCAACACCTTTTATAGATGAAGTATTAGAGAATGTGGGTGGCCAGGAAGTTTACTTATTCGCAGATGGATTTTCGGGGTATCATCAAATCAAAATTGATAAGGAGGATCAACACAAGACCACGTTTGTGACTGAATGGGATTGGTATTAGTATACAGTGATGCCCTTTGGTCTTAAGAATGTAGTGGCTATTTTTTCAAGGGTTGTGGTCGCAACCTTTAAGGAGTTCATACATAAGTTTTTGGAGGCATACTTGGAAGATTGAAAGTCTACAGATTGCTGAAGAACCATATTGAGAACCTTGGGATGATGTTGGATCGCTGTAGGCAGTATCATATATACTTAAAGTTGAAGAAATATACTTTTTGTGCTCCATTTTTTATATTTCTATGTAACATGGTTTGAAAACAGGGTCTTTTGGTGGATCCTTTGAAGATTGCCATTATAACTGACCTACCACCACCAACATCAGTTCGACAATTGAGAACAACTTTGGGACATACATGGTACTATAAGAAGTTTATTAAAGGGTACACATAGATCACATCGCCAATGGAGAATGTGTTGAAGAATGATACTAAATTTCAGTGGAATTAAGAATTCTAGTAGAGCCTCGACACATTGAAAGAAAATATGGTGATTGTGCCTATTTTAGTGTTCCCTAATTGGTGGAAAGAGTTTCATGTTCATGTCGATGCTTTTTCCATTGCATTAGGTGCATTTTTGGCTCAATCAAGAGAAGGCTCTATTGATCATCCCATTGCATTTGCTAGCAGGAAATTATCCATTGCAGAAAGAAACTACACTATGACAAAAAGAGAAGGGTTAGCTATGGTTTATGCATTACAGAAGTTCAAGCATTGTTTGTTAGGGGGTCCTTTTAAAATGTTTACAGATCATTATGATTTAAGGATACCTAGTTAAAAAACAAGTGTTGGGGGGGAGAATATGTAGATGTCTCTTATTATTTCAAGAGTATGAATTTGAAATCATAGTTAAACCTGGAAGGTTAAATCTGGGACCTGGCCTCCTGTCGAGATTAGAAACAGGGGAAGAGTTGGTTAATTTGGATGATAACCTCCCAGATGCATAGCTATTTTCGGTCAACATGGTGGATGAACATTTTCAAGACATAGTAACTTTTTTGGCAATAGGAATGACACCCGCAGGGTTGTTTGTCAATCAAAAGAAACACTTGGTTGTTAAAGCAACAAATGATCAATTAATAGTAGCTCATTTATATAAGTTGGGACCTGATGAAGTATTAAGACATTGTGTTATGAAGCATGAGAGACTAATAATTTGGCCGAAGCTCATGAGGGTGTCGCGGGAGGACACTACACAAGAAAAGCCACGACCCAAAAGATATTGCGAGTAGGACTCTGGTGGCCTACACTTCATAAAGATTCTAAGGAGTATCATCGATCTTGTGATGCCTGTCAAAGAACTAGGAAACCATCCAAAAGGGATGAAATGCCATTAGTACCATAAGTAACTTTGCAGGCTTTTGAGAAATGGGTTGTTGACTTTGTGGGAGAAATTAATCCACTTGCAAAGAGGTCAAGAGCACATTACATTATTACTGCGACACACTACTTGACCAGGTGGGATGGAGCTGAACTGGTGAAGGAATGTAGTGCTACAACTGCTGCAAATTTCTTGTTTCAAAATGTAGTTACTAGATTTGGTCGCCCAAGAGTTTTGTTGAGTGATCAAGGATCTCACTTTGTCAATAAATTATTGAGGCATTCACCTAAGAGTTTCAAATTCATCATAGGAAAAGAACTGCATATAATCCACAAGCTAATGGGACTATCGAAGAGTTTAACAAGATACTGGAACATGCTTTGACAAAGGTATGTAATGTGAACCATGCTGATTGTGATATGAGGATTCCTGCAGTCTTATGGGTATATAGAACAACGTGAAAAAAGTTAACGGGCCAGATACACTTCAATCTAGTATATGGTCAAAAAGTTGTCATGCCAATGGAGTATATTGTGCCAAGCTTGAGGGTTGCTACAAGGGGTGGAAATGGACTGTGACACCTTCCCACTAAATGAATTTCTTAGTGACTTATAGGGTGCACTGGATAAAGGAAACCATTTCACTATTATTGGCTCATTATATCAATTTCATTTGTTGATTGGGAGGAACCAGAAGAATACTAGGCAATGGATTATTGGCATGGTCAGTGTTTGGCCATACGGTATGCTAACCTATGGTTCAACAATGAGCCAAAGAGACAAGTTGACAACAATGTGTAGTTTTACATGCAAAAGGAAGCACTCTGACATTATGTACCCATTATTTTGCGCATAGAAGCATCGGTAGTTTCCATGTTCAGTGGAACTATAAAGTTTAAGGCCAGACCTCACCACATGTATGTCCACGAGAGACACAATCTAGATAAACAGTAGTTGGTCACTGGTTATAAGCTATCAGAGCGGGATATCCTTGCCATTACTAATGAATGGCCAATAGAGTGGAAGGTCCCCATTGAAGCTAAGCATATCTCCTCAGACATGTCGTAGCAGGATCATGAATAGGATGGGACCTTAGAACATAATGAATCCCATGGTGATGATAGGGACTCCCATCCTACAGGGAGTACTAGGGGACATATTCATACTCAGGAAAATTCGTAGGAAGAAGGTTAGGATTTGAGTGCGACAAAGACAAATCTAGAGCCTAGTGATAAAAGAAAGGCATCAACTGCGACATGTGGAAAAGGAAAAAGTCAAAAGTGGAGAAGCAGAAGGATGTCATGGACTTAAATGAGGATGAAATTAGCAACTTGTGTGATTATATGATGGAGGTTGCAAACGAAACATCCAAGTTGTCCAAGGAGAAAACCATGCAATTATTTGGGGGAATGATGGATCAGCTCGAAGGTCTTCGACTAGCTATCCATGGAATTACTATAGCTCCAGTTCACCCGGGAGCTACGTAATAGTCAAAGGAAAGAGCAGATGATGAAGCGATGCCTCTGGAATCCAGTTCTACGAGGAGAAAGGGAGTTTAACTGCTGCCACGAGTGTTAATTTTTGGCAATCTAGGATTGTAGGAGCAAGATCATAAACAGATCTATATTGATTTTAAATTGTCAATATTACCCGTGTTCATGCTGTAGAACCTTCAACAAAATGTTGTATAGGAGCTCAAGGTGTGGGAACATAAGACTTATGGTGAAATAAGTAAGTATCGAGTGCAACATAGTACATTACAGGAGGAGTATGAGAAGATTTTTTGATGCCCAGAAAATCTCATCATCGACCGTAGGGATTCTCCCCGGTAAATCATCCCAATTAGACTACTCACCTTTGGTGTAGGTAATCCGTCCGGTTAACGGTCCGGCTACCGTAAGTGTAATTAATTTTGTGTTTGGTTTTACTGGTTGTGGCTCGGTCCACCATTTATGTATTTTAGTTTTAAAATATGACACGCAAGTGCTTTCTAACTAAATGCATTTAACCTAGAACTGACAGGAAGAAGCTTCAACAAGTGATGCGAAGGTTCTTCTCTCCATCTTATCACTTCTACCCAATCAATTTGCTAATCCTATTCTATATTAATCTAACCTATCCCTGCACGGAGCGAGTTTAAAGTAAGAGTAATATGCTGAAATGTTAAGGTAAATTCAACAGATAGCCATTAAAATAAACATTCACATTTACAGCAGAAATAATCAAAAATAGCTCTGATTTTAATTAAACAATTTATTATTCTTTTGCACATAAATATTTGCATGAAATCAAGAAACATTCATCATCATTGAAATAGTTCAACAAAATCAGAAATATCTCATATCATGATATAAGCAGAAAAAGAAGTAGTTATGTTCCAACAATCACACGTTCCAGGAAAACACGAGTGCAAGCTTTTCCCCAGCGAACCAATCTTTTTTCATTAGCAAAGAAGTAGTTCTTTTACAAAATGCCTCCAGCATATAATTCACCAGCCAAAAGTCCTTTCTAATTATTCTCACCATCTATTCATATTACAAAATTTTGTCTTCACATGGCTATTCGTTTCACCTACCATGACCTTTGGATTCCCAAAGTTCATCCTTTAGTGTTTGCACAAATAATATTACAATAAATTACAACATATTAATTTCCAACTGGCCTTGTCAGACTAGAGATGTACTTGTCCCACATGTCAGTGTCTTAAAAAATGATACCACATTGTGCCGGTTCTAAAACTTTCAAAGTTATCTCATGATAAGAAAACTATGTTTCCATGTTTTTCACTCCTTCAGCTGCAGCCATGTAACTGTCCTCCAAAAAGTAAGCATTGATAGATGCTTTCCCAATGTATTGATGAAGATCTTCTTCAGTCATCACATCCATCCTTCTAATGTAGTCCAAGTCCTCCCTCAATGTATTTTGCAGCACCATCAAATGTTGATCTTTGGCGGGAAGCTCATCCATATTTGGGGGCATAGCAAGCTGACACTTCTCGTGGATCTGACGAATCTTGTTGTAGAACCATACACACTTCTCGATAGACTTAGGGATTTCATTATTTATCCTCCTACCATATTTTCTGCAAAACTCAAGAAGTGCCACATCTAAATTAGAATCCACAGTCATCTTCTAGGGCAAGTGGTCGGAAAACTCTGCTTTTCCTTCTCTCCATGACATCTACTTCTTGATATTATTTCCAGTATTGACCATTTTTTTTCCTTTCTGATCCTCATCGATTCTGCAGCAATCTCATTCATTCTTTCTATCATTATTTTCATCTTGTATATTTCTTCAGTGATCAATTCTCGCAAGTGACATATTTTCTCCTGGATTCTGCATGCCTGCTCATGGAACGGTGTCATATATTTCTTCCTGATGTTTTCCAACTCCATTTGTTTTGTCATGGAATCCTTTTCTTTAACCAGCTCTTATGTCTAAGCTCTCAATTCTTCGATCTGCTGATTTGTGGCCGATTCTCTTGTTTCTAATTTAACGATTCGAGCTTCAAAGTCGCTTATCTCTCCTTCCATAATCATTAACTGTACTGTTAATGCCTCCTTTTCTGTGTCCAAATTATGATATTCGTTCAATAATTTGTTTTTCTCGGATATGATGGAATCATGCTTCCTCTTAAGTTCCATCCATTCTCCTTGCACCTTCACCAAGTTATCTCTTAATTTGAGCATCTTTTATTTATTTCGCTCAACGTCGTTCAATAACTTGTTGACATTATCTGTGCTTGCTTGTGAAGCTGCTATGCTTACAGAGGCCATGAACTTAGGATCGTTGTGCGTACCTTCCATGATAGTACTCTCCTTGATAGTAACTATATATGGATTAGAACCCATCTTTAACCTTTTCTCGGACCTCCTCATGGTGGTTTTTCCGATTTGAATAAAAAACTATCATGTCCAATTTGGCCACTCTATGTTGTTTTGATGGGGTGAAAGGGGTGAGCCCGAGTAATATGAATGGTAGATGCCCTCCAGTAAGTGAGACTCCCGATACCCCTGGTGAACCTATATCCATGTATTGCATGCTTGAGCCTCCTTCTTGGGATCCTTGAACTTCCACATCTTCCTTGGACTTAACTTCTTCTTCCTTCTTTCTTTTTCTGCTCAGCTGCTTCTCTTTCTCTTCTTCCTTCTTCTACTCTTTTTTCTTCTTCTTATTGTCTTTTGTATTCTTCTTCTTTCTGTAACCTCTTGGCATCCTTCAACAACTTCTTGGTTTCTTCTCTTTGGACCCTTTTTGCTTCTTCCTATAGATTTTGTTCTGCTTCGGCCACTTGTAGCCTTCCAGCTTCTTATCTTTGCTTTCGTTTCCTTTCTGTCTCTACTCCAGTAGTGACAACATGACTAGAGCCAGCGCTGCTCTTTCGAACAAAACGTTTGTTCAGCTCAGTCATGTTGCTTTCTATTCTGTATACTTCTTCATCCTTGTCGAAGTAATCGACATATTCATAATGTATTATGATTGACGTACAGTGCTTGGCAACCCTCCCGAGGCTATCATTTCTTGTGAAACTCTTTTCGCCAAAATCAAATGCTTCCAAATATTTAACGAAATATTCGACACCTTTAAATTTGGAGAATTTCTATGCCCTGATACAGAAGGGTAACGGTGGGAAGGAGGCCTTCTTGTGATCATGCAGGAAACTGCCAATCCCATTAATGAAAACTTGCCTCACGGCCTCTTTGTGAACCACAAAGTCGGTTGCATATTTGGGAAGAAGGAATGGAGCTAGGGAACATCCAAACATTCTGATATAAGTGCCTTCTTGTGAAAAGTAGTAATCATCGTACTCGTTAATGACTGCCATTGCGTTTTCAGATAGGCAATTTGGTTCCTTATTAAAACTCATCCAATAAAGAGGGATGATCGATTTTTCACATAGGAGTTTGTATTGGATTACATATATGTGGTCCCATGTAATTTGGTAGGCCAGATAGATAGGAGATTCGGCCTTATTCTAGATACATCCCAAATTAGGAAATGAGTGCCTAATTAGTATACAATCCATGAGATATGAAGGCATGTAGAATTATACCTTCTTCTAGGTTAAACCTCCCTGTGTTGCTGCTATTGTCAATGACAGGATGCCCGAGATGATGTCTGACCAATTAAAAATGGTGTCATGGAAGGCTATGTGATAAATTAGGGGTACCCAATTTAGCTTGTAGATGTTCCCATTTGCTTTGCCGAAAATTCTGCTTAGCATTAGGGATATCATTTGGAATGGAGTCCTCAAGCTTTGAATTTCATACTCCCCACTCGCTTTCTGCCTCAGTTTCTTCCCTGAGATTACCATTTTCTTAGCATATTCGAAGTGATCCATGTTTATACCCTTGATCTAGTCTTCGGTTAACATGACTGTGGGTGGTGGAAACTTGTCTGCTGCTGCTATATGACCTGGATTAAAAGAGGCAAATCCTTCCCCTTTTGTGTCAGAGACGATTCTTGATGTGACATCTACATGTGGCAGGATCCATCCAATGACCTCTGAGCAGGGAAAAATTTATGGGCATGTGGCTACTTTGGTGATGCCCGATTTCTTGATATTTTGATACAAGATCATTTCTTCGAGAGTTGCATCGGGAATATTTTGGTCCCAGATCATCTAATACAATTCTTCCCACTTGAATTCTGGGACAATTCCTGTTACTGCTTTAGTATCTTTGAACATGATTTCTATCGTGGTGTCAACTACAATTTCCACGTCGGATTCTAATTCAATTACCTTAGACTTCCTCTTGGTGCTCTTTTTTGGCATTTTCAAATCCTGGTGAAAATAGTAGAAACAATGTGTAAGCAAAAATCAAGCAGAAGTCTGTAAAGCAATTTTCTTTCATATTATTGACAACAAGCTAAGTTGAGAGAACAACTACTTCCAAGATTTTAGGTAAATGTTGTCAATATTTGTTTAGATTTAAACTACAATGGTGCGTTAAAGTCTCAAATGAAATTGTGAGAAAAAACCAAGGATGCTTATCTTAAAGGATTTATAAATATTGGTAGACTCTAAAGACCTTATTCCTTGTATGAATGATGAGCTTAATTTTGGAAAATATGTTTTTTGGCTTAGTCGACAAATGTTTTAAGTTTAAATTCCACTCGGACAATGTGCATGTAAACCCCAACTCTGTATGCATCAAAGTTATCGTCATCAGGTGGTAAGAGTTTGAGACCAACAGGTGGGTAAAGGGATTGCTCAGAGGCAGAATACAGTAAAAAATGGACTACTTAACTCGCATTTAACAAGATGCATTCAAATCCACAAATGCACGGTCTACCGCTGTAGGAAACCTAGACACCCCAAGCATAATACGGTCTAAATGCAATGGTATAGGGAGTTCAAAAGGAAATGCCTTTGTTTGAGTCTGGCTTGTAGCAGGATGAGAAACTGTGTTCTTCCTATGCTTGACAATACTCACAGGAAAAAGAAAACCGGAAGGAGCTACCCACATATATTAGCAGTAAACTTCGAAATACAAACCACTGGGTTTTGCATTTAAACTAAAAACATGGCTTAGGGCGGATTGGATGGGGTAAACTCAGCAGCCCTAGGTTGAGACCATTATCTAAAAAATGGGGTGCGACTAAACGGAAACGCTCAACCAGCGAGGACTGAGGTTTACCTACGAAATATAAACAGCGTAAATGCCTAAAACCTATGGCAAAACCCGAATGATAGTACTAGCAAATAAGACATGACCATGAGGGCAAGAAAATGGCCTACCTGGCAGTCTCGAAATGGCCGCAAGAGTGATTCGAGAACAGTGTCAGTGCTTGGCTTCCGATGGTTGGTCGAGGCTGGATTCACAAAACGACGTTTGTTGCACATGTAAAAAATGGACCTTACCCTATATATAACAAAACAAAAAACCCTAGTAATTAATGCGAACGAGGTAGGTTTGGTGGGGTCATTAATGATCGCCCCCTCCATTTCGGCGCATAAATCCTCTTCGTGTCGCTTACAAATAGAGAATGTCACCGATCGTTTCTGCGCGACTCACTCAATTGCAACGAAACAAGTCGGCGGCATTTTCGGACTTGTGTCGATGATGGCCTTTTCGACAACACCTTATGATTCAGATTTCCTTTTGCGACCGTTTTGGGGGCAATTTGTGATTTTTTCCGAAAACGTTGGCGTTACTTCACAAGTTCGCCTTTGTGATCACGCATCAGCACCCGTACCAAACTTACCATCAAAAGGTCTTTAAGTTTTTCCAGTGACCATTTCGGTGCCACTCGCTGAGTCGCTCCGAAACGTGTCGTGGCACTTAGCATTATGCGCCGATCTTCTTTTCGCCGAGCTTTTCATCGGCGCAAATGGAATTTTCCTACCGACGCGTTTCGGCATGATTGAGGCTTTAACGCCGAAATGGTCAGTGTAACTCATTCTTTTCCTCCAACCACTTGGGAAATCAAAAAAGATTCTAAGTGTTTCAGTGTCATCTTAAAAATGCTCCGAATTTTTTGGCGGCACTCACTGAGTTGCTCCGATCGTGTCAGCTCAAATCGACGAGTTGCTCTAAAACAGGGACTTCATCCAGAAACGAAATTTTGCTCCGACCGTTTCAAAGCAAAAACTTGAGTTTTACTCAGACAAATTTTTTCTTCTTTTCTTGATTTTTAGGAGAAAAATCTAAGTGTTGAGGGTGAAAATCTGTAGGACAAGTTGAACTCTAAGACTGCTTAAAAAACTAGAAGGAGGGGCCCTACAATTTTAAGAAAAATTTGGGGATTAGATTGCAACAACAACGAGATCTAGAAGGAACGAGAATAAATTGTCAAAGAGAAGGAGCAGTTGTAGAATGATGTCATAGTATCTTTCTGTGCAATACTTGAGGCCTAGGTGGCAGAAGACATGGCTGCTAAATTCCTTTCAGGGTTTCGCAACAAGATTGAAGAGTTGGAGGCAAATTTGGTACCAAGTAATCTGCCAGAGGTAACAACGCAGCAAAGTGAGGATGTCCCTAAAGAAATCAGAGCTATTAAGGGATGCATAAGCGAGTGTGGAAAATTATTTGAATAAGCAACTGTTGGCTTTGGTTTTGCAACCAAGCTTTGTGCAATGGGCACCTATCAACAATGTGATAGCAGTTTCAATATAGAAAGCAAAAACGATTATGGATTAAATCTAAATCTAAACTAACATGTGCATATAACAAATAAATTTAAAAACGATTCATGGAAATAATGAGAAATAAAAGAATGGATGTTTTGTATTAAGATACCTCAAATGGTGAGGATTTGTGTTGAGCAACTCCAAGCGTGAGTAACTCCAAGCTCCAATGGTCTCTTCTCCAAGATACTGAAAATGGCCAAAAATCTAATGAGAGATTTTGACAGCGTGAGGATAGGATGATGGATGGATGGAAAGTAAGGAGCCCCTACCATCTTTTTATAGTTTTTGGTGGTGGGGAATACCATTATGGTTTTGAGGAAACCAATGGTATTGACCAACATGGTTTAGGTACCTTTTCCCTCCTTTTTACTTTTTTGAATATTTTGAATATTTTTATTCTCTTTTTAATATTTTTGGGAATTATGGACCCTTTTTTAGGGTTTTTTATGCTTTTTGAGGAAAAATATTCATTTTGAGGGGGAAAAGGGGTTTATTATAGTCTTTTGGTGACTTTTGATGGCTTTAGTGGACAAATGGGTCATGTGAATAGGGAAATGAGCTAGTGAGCACTTTTTAGGTGTTAACAACAACACAAGCATGGAAAGCAGTGCTAGATGATACAGAGTTGCAACATATTAATGCCCGATTGGAGGAAACACAGAACAAAATGACAAATCTAAAGATTCAGTTGAAGACTCTATCGCCTGCAAGGACAATGGTCAAAGTTGCAGAGAACAAACAACTACAACAAGAGGTTAAACAACTAAGGATCAAGCAACATTGACGAAATGAGATGGTCGAAGAACTACAGGGTGAGGCAGAGCAGGTCGTACAGATTATTAGTGCTGCGAGCAACAAAGTACAAAAAGCAGTAGAATGGACTAAGCAACGAGCACAAACACATCTGATGAATGAGTCGGTACATGAGGTGTGTCATCATAGAGACCGAATTCAACAAATAATTGAGGAGATTAAGTAGAGGTATGTAGAGTTTTTGGTGAAGTCCAAGACTCCACCAGTGCAACCTTGAAGTGGTTCAAGATGAGCCACATGTGAGTGTTGGGGGCCTGTTGGTCCAAGTAAAGTTTTGGGTAAAGTTTTGCGCAATTGCTGTGTGAACAAGGTTAAGGCGAAGTGGTCCAACAAAGATGGGTCAAATCCGACATAGAGGTTGAGAATCCAGGAAGAAGGGTATTTTGACTATGTCAAGACTGGAGTTGAAAAATTTAGTTAAGAGTTTTTTTCCACATACATTTATTAGTGGAGTAGTTGAGTGGTAGGGTAGTGGGAGTGGGGAAGGCTATGTGTTCCCTATAAATATGTAACGGGTTGGGATTTTTGAGGCTGTTAGTTAACTAATTAATCCGTTGTTAGTTCATTGGCTAGTCTATACCTAGCATTTGGTAGCCCTATTTTGGAATGTATGTATGCTAAAGACAAGGAATGCTATGGGGAGAGAGTCGCATGATCTACAAAGTGTGTGCGTAGTTCCACTGTAAAATAAGAAGACATATCTAATTTGTTGTAAAACATGAAGTGTTTATTTTGAACGTGACTCATTAATAAAGAAAGCGCTTTTGTGGTTTTCTCCTATTTGGGTTTCCATGTTACATCTTGTGTTCAATGTGTATGAATGATGTGATTTTGTGTACTATTTGTGACATGTTGAATATTTTGTAATAAGTATGGATCAATGTAGATGTATTCCAAATGATTTGTTAAGAGAATACATGTCATAGCTGGTTCAGTGATATACATGCGATCCTTTGAACTGTTAAGTAATGTGATCTATCGAAGTTCGGAATGTCATGGTTGTTAGCTTCCCGTCACACCCCTTCGCTAATTAAGAAATATGGTTCCTGCAGTTCCCATAAATTCCCTAGGTGAGAATTCGCCTGCTTCACAGGTGATGCCAAAAGGGTCGGTTCCTTCGGATTTGTTGGTGTTTAATTGAGTGAACCCTGGTCAAAGTAGATATGTGCCAACACTACCACAATTTTGTTCGGAACTATGGCAGAATAGAAATGCATCCAACAACATTATTGAGGAAAGATGCATTTTCTTGGACTCCAAAGGCAACTCAAGATTTTGAACAACTTAAAGAGGAAATGCGCAAAGCTCCTGTTTTGGCCACACCAGACTTCACAAAAACCTTTATTGTGGAATGTGATGCTTTAGGAAATGGCATTGGTGTTGTTATAATGCAAGTAGGACACCTTATTTCTTTCACAAGTCATCCAATCAATGGAAAAAATTACAAAATCCCATTTATGAGAAGGAAATGTTGGAAATACTACATGCTCTTAAGAAATGGAGTCCTTACCTAATAGGTAGGCACTTCAAAGTCAAAACAAAACATTATAGTCTTAAATACTTCCTAGAACATAGATTATCTCGGGGAGATTAACAAAAATGTGTAACCAAGATGTTGGGATATGACTTTGAAATCATCTATTGAAAGGGAAATAGAATGTGGTGGCAGATGCGCTCTCCAGAAAAGATGAATATGTTGGGGCATTACTTTGTGCGATTTCCATTCTACAACCAGATTGGGTAGTAGCAGTAAGGGAAGAAAGGAACAATGACCTATTTGTGTGGACACTCATTCAACATCTACAAAATTATCCCCATGTATCAAATAATTTTGTGTAGAAAAATGATTTACTATGGTATAAGCATCGCTTATATTTATGCAAAAGGTACCAACTTAAACAAAAGGTCCTCTCAGAATTACACACCTCTCATGTAGGTGGGCACTTTGGATTCCTGAAAACTTACCACAGGGTCAAGAAGGAATTTTTTTGGGAAGGTCTTAAATTAGATGTTCAAAGGTTCATGGCCAAATGTTTGGTTTCCAAACAAAATAAGGGTGAAACATTTAATACCCCAAGACCTCTAAAACCATTAGATATACCTTGCCAACGCTGGGAGGAAGTCTCAATGGATTTGATCACAGGTCTACCCAAGTCAAAAGGAAAGAATGTTATTATGGTGGTTGTTTCTAGACTCACAAAGTATGCACATTTTTGTGCACTCTCCCACCCTTTTAATGCAAGTACAATATCTGCAACCTTTATGGAAATTGTTCAGAAGTTACATGGAAATCCGAAGATTATTGTAAGCGATAGAGATCCAATTTTCATTGGAAAATTTTGGACTGAATTATTTTCTTGTTTGGGTACACAATTGGCTCACAATTCATCTTATCATCCTCAATTTGATGGGCAAACTGAGATAGTTAACAAATGTTTGGAAGGATATCTTCGTCGCTTTGCATATGATAAACAAACATAGTGGGTGAAATGGTTATCTTTGGCAGAATGGTGGTACAATACTTCCTTCCATACATCATTAAAAATGTCTCCATTAATGGCACTTTATGGGTACCAGCCTCCATATATCACATTTACCTTAAAAGGAAAATCTAAAGTTCAAGTTGTGGAAGATCACATAGAGCACCAACAAGAAGTTCTACAGATACTTAAGGACAACTTGGCTATGTAAAAAAATAGGATGAAACAACAAGCTGGTCAACATCATAGTGAAAGGAGTTTCGAAGAAGGGGATGCGGTAATTCTAAGGATACAACCTTACAAGAAGATGTCCCTCAAGCAACTAAATAAGGACAATAAATTAATACCCAAGTATTATGGTCCTTATAAAGTGTTGCAAAAGATTGGCAGTATGTCTTACAAGTTGGAGCTCCCTTCATCTTCAAGAGTACATCCAGTTTTCTATGTTTTTTTCTTAAAGAAGGTAAGAGGAGACAATATCTCAACTCAAACAATCTTGCCGGAACTTGATGAAGAAGGAAAATTCATATTGGAACCTGAACAAATCACTAAAACAAGGACCAAACAATAACGTAATTGGGCTATTACTTAGTACCTCATTAAATGGAAGAGCTTACCAGTTGAAGATTCAACATCATGGTAAGATGAGTCCTTCATATAGAATCATCCACAACTAATCAAGCCTTGAGGACAACACTTGTATGAAGGGGAGGGGCATGTTAAGCCCTAAATGTGGGCACATCGCCCCCCTATATTGTGATGCATTACATTAGTCTTGATGTCGGCTTTGGTTCATTAGTTGTAATTGTCACTAGTATGGTTATAATAGTTATGTCGACTTGGTTTAGTGAGTTGTAATTGTACCTCTTAATATCCTATATATAGGAAGGAAAAATTTTCATTTGAGCATCTTGTATTATCTTTCGAAGATGATTTCTATTCATCTATTTTCTTCATTAAAGTCGTGGAGTACTCTTTTTGATCTATTTATGCTCTTTTCATGCTCTTTTTGGAAATTTGTTGCATAACGCCAATGGATTCTTCAATAACGGAGTCACAAACTGAATGATTACAGTCAAATTTTGATGACCAATCCTTGTTCACCATCAAGGACCAACTCTATTTGTTGTCATACACATAGAGAAAATAACTTCATTCTCTATTCCCCGACAATGACGCCAAAATATGTTAGCACTAGAAGATGTTCCCTAAGTGCAAAAGGAAAATGCCTAGCACATATTAGTTGTTGCAATGTTTTGGTTTGATAGGTTTGTCGAGAAGGTTAAGCAGGATGAGTGTCTGGTATTGTAATTTGAGCATGTATCCAACTAGGTAGGCATCATTTCATAGGTCAAAGGAAAGAAGACAGACAATTAGATGACAACCTAAAATGGAAGAAAAGGACATTTACATGAATGTGTGAGACTCACAAACTATTCACTCTTACACCTTCATCAAGAAGATATTTGGATTCAAAATGACATTTTGAATCAGAATCACAATATCTGAAAACAAATTACAATTTGCAGGCAATAGACAGTAGAATTTCTACTGCCATTAGATATGAAACTGTGTAATGACTAATGCATTGCAAGAACCATCTTTGATTTCATATAAGAAGTAAAATTGAATGATAAGAGAAACATAGACTAACGATCCATCATTATGAATATCTGAGCATGAAAATGCAACAGTTAATAACCAATTACAAAGTACAATTGCCATATTTCTCAAATCTATGAACTCTCCCTCCTAATCTCTCGAACCGTCTTAGCGTCCCCCCATTCTCCCCTTCGATGAAATAAATTGATTTCCTTTACATAAATACCCTCCCACTTTTTATTACCAAATGATAAAACTTGCCTCAAAATATGGAAATCATTTTAAGTGCCGATTGGGTGCCTAAAGAAGTAGATCCGATGCCTAGAAATGAGAATCTACTTTGATAGGAAAGTGATCTTATGCTTCAAAATATTATATTTATTTGCTTTGACTAAAATAAGAATATTACAATCTAAATTTGGAGCGATTTCAAATTATTATTTTCCTTCAGAATAGGAGATCTAGTTCACTTCTTTAATTTCACCTTATCTCACCTTTCTTGAAATTTCCATGAAACCAATATTCACTCCAAAATATAACCATTTCTTCTTTATATATGTAAAACCATTTCTTGTTTTTGCCCATGGTTTTGAAAAAAATACCATGTTTCTATAAAACATAGGAAATCATAAATTATAAATATGTACAAAATCATGTCTAGTTTTTTGCCCATGGTTTTGAAAAATGATTTTATATACTCCATCAAATATGAAATTATATTTGAAATTTCTATCAAAGCTATCTTTGGTTTTGTGCACATGGTTTTCATAACCAAAATTTATGGATAAATAAAATTATCCACAAACCCAAAAATTGAGGAAAACTCCATCCATAAAAATCTTCTACATAAATACTTCCCCATGATTTTCCAAAATTAAATATGGCATGCAATATCCATAATCCCAATTTACTCTTGGGTGGCCCTATTGATGTATTTGTAACTTTGGAAGATATTCACTTGTATATTATATTTGTATTTTATTGTATATCTAACAGAGATGAATTATTCCTCTGATTGGAAGTGTCGTCTTTTGTATTTGCAAGTGTCGCAAGTTACATTGTAAGTGTTGTCATTTGTATTGATGGGTTATTAGACCACCAGTATGGGGTCGGCCCTAGTTAGGTCATGTGGTTGGGTTATTAGGATTCCTTAGGAATTCGTCCCTGTTGGTTTATTGGCAGGTCAAGTCAATGTATAAATAGAGGGTGTGCCTCTCTCATTCTATTCATTTCACTCACTTCTCAAGCTCTCATAGCTAAGAGAGAAAGTGGCACACTAGTGGAGGAGAAGGAGTATCTGCTAGAGACATATCTTTGGGTTTGATCATTGTGATCTTGGTTTGTGACTTATATTATCTCTGAGGAAGTTGCGGGGTTTTTCACCTTCTTGGTTTTCCCTGAGGAAACTTTGTGTCTCTTGTGTGCTTGATATTGTGTCTATGATTGATATGCTGTACATGTTATTCTCTTAGTGATCCTGAATGATAATGGAATGAAATTATTGAAAAATTAAGCCCATCCCTGTGTAATATTATTCATAAACCATTTTAATTGTTTATCTCATGGATTCCCATTTGATTGCTATAATGCATAATAGCTCAAAACCATTTTAATTTCCCTACACGTGGTATTTTAAAAAACCCACGGAACCACATATGTGGGAAAATTTAATTTCCCAATTTCAATGTTTGATTTAATTTAAGGTTTAGTCTAATGTTCACAAGCGATTGGCCAATAAATGTGATCGAAGGTTAATATCAAATTTGCTCATGATGGGTTTGATTTTAATGCATGGGATAGGATTTGGTCAGGAATCTTGATATCCTTGGATTTTGTAGTGAAGGAAAACTAGCCAAATTGACATAAAGCTTTGATATTTAGAAAAATTGACCCAACACTGACCAAAAGATCAAATATTTTGGTGAAATCATTTTGGTATTTCACACAGAAATAAGGGAGCAACATTGAAGACCTTGATTTATTGGAAGGTAGGAATATATGAAAGACTCACCGGATTGGATGGAAATATAACCATGGCACATATGATTATCTGAGATGATGTAGCACCAAAGCATGGAGCATCTTACCGAAATTCAAAATTCTTGTAGCATATTTATTGCAATCTATAAGGATTTTGTTGTTGGCACAAGCCTTATCCCACAACACATGTTTTATGAAATTTAAGCATTTCACTGCTGGAACTTGCAAACTTCCTGCAACGACAAAATTCACCTAAAATACAAGCCTGCTACTAAAGATTAATCAACATACTCCGAAGCATAAATTAGGAAGGCAGGAGTCTTGACCAAATTTGAGTCAAACTTGGCGGAAAGTTGAAAATTTTGATAGGGTATATTTTGGTACCAATAGGACCATCCTGATTGTGACCATAGATGGATTTATTTTTTCATTCATGAGAAATCATTATGCCCATCATGATCTATGAATTTCCAACACACATTTTTTTAATGAGATGGCTTATCCATGACATACTTACAGGCCATGTCCTCAATGTTCATTGACCATTCTATTGGTCCATCATTGATTCTAACCTCAACTAAAAATATAATTATCTCCACTTCCATTCTTGAAATACAAAATTGAAATAAATTAGAGGGGATTTATACTACTTTTCCTTACTTGTGTGTTTCCCACCTTCCTTCCCTAGAGGATGGGTTCTTATAACCAAGAGCATTCATAGCTCTTTGTTGCAAATAGAGTTCCATATGATTTTTTATTGCGAAGGAAACAAACAACCTTGGTCCATTTCTCTTGCCATGCTTGACCTTCAAGTTAAATCTTCCATGTATGCCTAGCCATCCTTAGTGCGACATTAAACTTACTAGTTTGCTAGCACCTTAGATTGTTATGCTCTTTCCCAACCGATTGCACCTCCACATCATTAAGCAAAACAAATTAGAAAATCTTTGGAATCATTAGATTATTTATGTATCCTATGCACTAATACACTCATCCCTTTATTTTGAGTATGAGGCATTTTGTGGGTCATCCACATTGACAATTTTCCTTGTCAAATCAAACTTGGAGGCTCAACTATGAAAATGTTTTAGAGTAACCAAAAGCATATTTTGCAAACATATTTTTTTTTTTAGATTTCTAATGCATATACTTGTGTCCCATTCCGAGGTCAGATTTAAAATTTACAACACCCAAAAGTTCACAACTCAAGCATTTATGCACTTTTACGGGTGCAAATCAAGGTTGGAGACCATCTTCCATCATTAGTGGAAGAAAAACAAATGAAACTAGATACTGTTTTTGTTGGTCGAGTGTTGATAGTATTCTCATATATTATCACTTGACAATTTTCAAATTAGCAATCCATTTTTCCGGCAATTAGCTTTCACATGACTTTGAAACTGACAACAACTTGTCTCTTTTGGAACTTTTCCAACTATCAAAATCTAGGAGAAATCACTATCTTTCAAATGGTAAATATGTGAGAATTATTTAACCAGAACAAACTTATCTAAACTACCAAGGAGATTAAATGTCAATTTCAAAACATTTTCCAAATTTGTGGTCTTAGGTCACTTTTCCTTTATATATAGTTTCCAAAGTTCTCAAAAGTTTCTTAGAATAGTGGATTTCTCCTCATTTCTTCAACAATCTGACTAAGAATCTCTTGGAATTCATCCAAACAATTTTCTAGTTTTAATTGTTCCCACACATAGTTTCTTCTGGCCAAATTTTGTCTTGAACATGGTTGTTGGTAGAAAGTACGGTCTTGTACTTTAAACAATACATTTAGCCAATTTTCATGAATTCAATGTTGCATCTGCAAACTTGATTCCTGTTAGTTTTTCAGAATTTAATTTATTCTAATCTAGGATCTTAACTGAAAGAACAACATGTACAACATATCAAGCATAAGAGACAAGAGACAAGAGACACAAAACATTTCACCGGGGAAAACCAAGAAGGTGAAAAACCCCGCAACTTCCTCAGAGATAGAATAAGCATAAATACAAGGATCACCATGATCAAACCCAAGAGATAGATATCTTTAGCAGCATGCTCCTCCTCCACTTGTGCACATCCTCCTCTTCTCTCACTAATGCGAAGTGAGTGAATAATAGAATGTGTAAAATGAGAGAGACACACTCTCCATTTATACACTAACTTGACTTGACCTTTACTCAACTAGGTCGGCCTCAACTTAACGACTTAACATAATGCTGACTGGGCCGACCCCCACTAGGGTGGTCTAATAACCCTTTGATCCACATGACTCATACAAGGCCGACCCCATCAAGGTGGTCAAATAACCCATCAAGTATAAGTTACGACACTTACAATATAACTGACGACACTTCCAATCGGAGGAATAATACATCTCTATTGGGGATACAATAAAGTACAAATACAATATACAAGTGAATATCATCCAAAGTTACAAATACATCAACACTCCCTCTTAACTAGGAAGGTATTCTCTTGACACAAGTCATCAATACATATAGGCACAAGTCTTTAATTCTAGAGTTGGATCATCGTCACTGGATCACGGAGCATCATCATCATCACTGCTGCTGTACTTGTCATCTCGATCACTGGGCTATGTCTGAATTCTTCTCATCATTGGAAGTTCTACAGAGCCAACCCTTTTCATGCTAGATGTAGGCCCACCACCTGCAGGTCTTCATCATTACTGGCCATACTATGGAATCCTCAGGACTTATTACGTGCGTCACAAAACCTCAAAAGAGCATCCCAGGACTGATTACGAGCTTACTACTCAACCTATCGGATCTCTTAGGGAAATATTATATGTGACCACCACAAAACCTCGAAAGAGCATCCTAGGACTGATTACGAGCACATAGCTCAACCTATCGGATGTCCCAAGATCTTTTACATACGACTGCACAACCTGTCCATGGCCACAGAGTATCAGCCTGATACTCATGATCATATTGATCATGTCATCTCATCGTCCATGAAGCACAACCCAGATGCACATCACACAGAACTTACATTCACCGGCATGGGAAGACACTTCAACCATCTGTGAAAGGCTTGGCACTTATATCTATGCCATGGGAAGATACACTTCAACCATGCGAGAATGGCATCGCACTTATATCCATAGCCATGGGAAGACACACTTTAACCATGCTAGGAATGGCACAACACTTATATCGCAGCCATGGGAAGACACACTTCAACCATGCTCGAATGGAACATCACTTATATCGTAGCCATGGGAAGACACACTTCAACCATGCTCGAATGGCACAGCACTTATATCATAGCCATGGGAAGACACACTTCAACCATGCTCAAATGGCACAACTCTTAAATCAACGACCATGGGAAGACACACTTCAACCATGTCAGAATGGCCCCAACCCTTATATCTGCACCATGGGAGGACACACCTACCACCATGTGAGAATGGCTCATGTGCATCTATTTCTTCGGAACTCATCACACATGATCCAACTGATCATGCAATGCATCCACCTGATACATATCATCACATATGATCGTCCTGATCATCATCATAGCATCGTCCTGATGCATATCATCTAGAGCATCGTCCTGATACTCATCACACATGATCATCCTGATCATTGTCACTGCCTCATCCTGATGCATATCATCCAGAGCATCGTCCTGATACTCATCACACATGATCATCCTGATCATCGTCACTGCATCGTCCTGATGCATATCATCCATAGCATCGTCCTGATACTCATCACAATTGATCATCCTGATCATCGTCACTGCATCGTCCTGATGCATGTCATCATACATGATCCAACTAATCATACAAATCATCCAACTGATGCATATCCAAAGCAGTAACTAGAGCATCGTCCTGATGCTCATCACACAACGCTTACATCCACAACCATGGGAAGGATCATCCTCTCACCATGCTTGGAATGGCTCCTGCAAATGTGTCCATCACTTCTTCCTCGAAGTATCTTTAATCCGAAGAACACCAAGCCTCTCTCTTAAGTACTCAAACTTCACTTTGGCTAGTGGTTTCGTCAACACATCCGCAACCTGCTCATTCGTCGCAATATACAGGAGCTTCACTGCTCCTCTTTGCACCATATCCCTCATATAGTGATATTTGATCTCAATGTGCTTTGACCTGTCGTGGAACATCGGGTTCTCAAACAGCTTCACACAACTCTGGTTGTCACAAAAGATACCAGTAGCTTCCAACGGGAGATCAAATAACTCAAACAGTAGCTTCTGGAGCCATACTACCTCACAACTAATAGAACAAGCTGCAACATACTCTACTTTGGTTATACTCAGTGCTACGCAGGACTACTTCCTGCTAAACCAAGAGATCACACCTGATCCCATACTGAAGCAACACCCAGAAGTGCTCTTCCTATCTGCAGCACTGCCTGCCCAATCTGAATCAACATAACCCTGTAGGTTAAACTTTTGATTTGCATCATACTTGATCTCATAATCAATTGTACCCTTCAGGTACCTCAGAATGTACTTTACAGCAACCAGGTGAACACCTCTGGGATCTGTCAGGAACTAGCTCAATGTGTTCACTACAAAGAAAATATCTGGTCTCATGTTCGTTAGGTACATCAAGGACCCAATCATCTGACGATACACAGTGACATCAACCGGATCAGATGAAGCATCACACAGAAGCTTCAGGTTCAATGACATAGGTGTGGCCATGGCCTTGCAGTCCATCATCCCGAACCTCTTAAAGATCTCTACTACATACTTTCCTTGTCCAAGGAAGATTCCATCAGCACTCTGCCACACCTCCATGCCTAGAAAGTAGTGCATCATCTCAAGTCCTTCATCTCGAACTCGGCAGCAAGCTTGATCTTGTAGATCCACTTGGAAGTCACAATAGACTTCCCTTCTTGTCTCGGGACCACATCCCAAACATCATTCTTCATGATCGACCGATACTCCTCAATCATGGCATTCTTCCATTACTGCATCCCGAATCCTGGGAACTTCAGATTCTTCAATATCTTCAATAGATAGTTTTTATTTGATCTTCATTGCTGGAACAAATGTTGTAGTCCTTTTTGTAGGTGATGGTACACGGTGTTTCCTACAAGACAAGTCCAATTGCATGATTAGAAACTTCTCATAGTTTTTCAAAAACACATTCTTATGCATAAAGACATATGTCATACAATCATGGAATTATCTTGGCCAATGTTTCAATACAACATTTATTCATATTCCGTAACTTTCTAGATGCCTTCCATCTCTACCAAAACATTTTTAAGAGTGTGCACAACTCCCGACATGTCAGCAAAGAGGTTTCATTCTAGATAAGTAGCAATGGAATGTTGTACAGTACCATAGGCCACTTACAAATTATTTGCATATTTAGTAGTATCTTGTTCATTAATGCAACTTTTCTAATATGCATTATACATATCCTAAATATAGGAACATAAGTATGTATATGAATGGACAATATCATTTAAGTAATCATGTATACAGGAATTGACAATTCAAATACTTATCTTTGTTTGGTTGTAGGGTGGACTCCTTCTTGATCTTTGCTTCCTGAAGTGCTCCCTCTTGATCTTTGCTTCTTTGCAGGAACTTTTGGAGTGTGCTCCCTGTTGATCTTTGCTACCTGGATTACCTGTCCTTGAACTTATATCCATCCTGGACCACTATGCATGCTTAAGTGTGCACTAGTGTCATCCTCAAGATCTCGTACACAATCATACATCTATTAGTATAATCTCAATACTATCAAAACATTATGTTCCTAAAATATGTATGGTCACGATCATAGGTAATTAGCGTTAGTATTCAAGGTTTCAGGCAAGACTTATTTTACTCATGCATATTCTTATTTGACCATAGGACTCTTCTGGTTAGTCATATCATCAACCTTGATTACTAAAACTTCTAACTTCAAGAATAAACATGATCATTTATACAAAAGTATAATATCCTAACACAAGGTAGCATTCTAATCTTGATATAGGAAAAACATACCTAGTTATCATGTTTGCTAGTTATGTCTAACATACCCAAACAATGTCTTCTTGTTCTCTTTAATGACTTGTGCTTAGTAACCTACATAACTCATAAGTTAACCATTGTAGAACCAAATTATACATACCTCGTAAGTGGAGCTTTTATGTGATCCATGAGTCTTTGTCTTCATGTCACCATGGTCATATGTTCTTGATCTAGAACTTGATTTGTACCTTTCATGTTAGCGGACAACATCAACCTCATACAACACCACAGTGCATTAGTACAATCATAAGTGTCATAACCCTAATCAATGAATGTATTCTATCATTCACATGCATTCATACTTTTACTAGGGTGATTAGACAAGTCTAAGATTAATCAAGATTGTACTAACCTCAATAATATGAAGACAAAAATATCATAAACTCAATCATGAACAAATTTCAAAACATACCTATATCTCTTCAAGTCATACCTGTCGGGATTGCTTGTAGCCTTCTCATGTGAAGCCTCAGCCTCATCTCCCTCTGGAACTGGAACTTCTTCACTTATGCAGGTGTCCAATTCATTCTTTTCTAGGATTAACCCAATCCACTTTGATTTGCTTGAAACTAGATCTAGAGCTGGATTAGGGTTTGTCAGAGAAACTCTAAAAATTCAAACTTTGAATTTCAAACTTTTGAATGGATGGAAAGATGTGGCTTACTGAGTTGATCAAGCTGGTATACTTCTATTTTGAAAACTACAAAATTTGACCCCTCAAAATTGCCTTTGAAACTTCTGAATTCACTAGACACGATCCTGAACTAAGGTTTGACAAAGCCCGGTCTTCTACCCATCCAAAAGGTCCGATATTGTGTTCTAAACTTTGATTTTTCTGAGGAGCTTCCCGCCGTGGTCACAAATTTCAAAAATTCCAACTTTTGCAAAAGCCCTAATTTTCCACCTTTCCGATCAAAATCCCGAACTAGGGTTTGATCAAGACTAGCCTTTTGCCCAACAAAACAATTTGATCTTGGTCTCTAAATTTTGATTTTGATGAGGAGCATCCAGCCGTGGTCTCCGATTCCAAGAATTTCAACTTTCTCCAAAACCCTAATTTCCCACAACAGTGACGATCCAAGAATGAAGGTGCTCAAAATCCAAATATGTTTTGACAAAAATATGTACCTGATTATTTATGGTGTAACTCAGAAATTACGAATCCACAAGGTCCAAAACTACTGCCTGTGGTAGCCTGACCTGTCATCTTTCCTACCCCACAAGTCTTACTTCAATTGGATTCTCTGAGAGAGAGTTATGCCAAGTGTCACAACATAACCTGTTTATGGGATAAAACAGGAGAGCGAACTTGTACGGCGTACCACGCGTCACTAGTTCAGTTTCAGCCTCTGAAAAACTTACCTATAAAAGTATAGTCCATTCCCTATCTATAACTTTTTACAAACTTTCATTTGGAGCTTCCTAGCCCAATTTGTGACCTTTTTACCTAGGTCACCTATTTATCACTAAGATCTGGAAGAGGCAGAAATCCTAGATTGTAATGATCATAAATCACAAAGTATAGCGAATTAGAAGTTGTGCTTTGGAAAAAAGGTACATGGGGATTTGATATACGACTTGTAAAGTTTTCAGATCCCGAAGCTTTGCCAAAATGTATTTATAGCTAAAGTGCTACGATGACTAGTTTTTGCTATATCAAGCCCTAGCTTCCGATTTGTCGCAAGTGCAACAAGTCTCATAAATGCCATAGCATGCCTTCCTTCAGGCTAGCTATGATACCATGTTAGTTTTTCAGAATTTAATTCATTCTGATATAGGATCTTAACTGAAAGAACAATATGTACAGCATATCAAGCATAAGAGACAAGAAACAAGAGACACAAAACATTTCACCGGGGAAAACCAAGAAGGTGAAAAACCCCGCAACTTCCTCAGAGATAGAATAAGCATAAATACAAGGATCACCATGATCAAAACCAAGAGATAGATATCTTCAGCAGCATGCTCCTCCTCCACTTTTGTACGTCCTCCTCTTCTCTCACTAATGCGAAGTGAGTGAATAATAGAATGTGTAAAATGAGAGAGACACATTCTCCGTTTATACACTAACTTGACTTGACCTTTACTCAACTAGGTTGGCCTCAACTTAACCACTTAACATAATGCTGACTAGGTTGACCCCCACTAGGGTGGTCTAATAACCCTTTGACCCACATGACTCATACAGGGCCGACCCCATCAAGGTGGTATAATAATCCATCAAGTATAAGTTACAACACTTACAATATAACTGATGACACTTCTAATCGAAGGAATAATACATCTCCGTTGGGGATATAATAAAGTACAAATACAATATACAAGTGAATATCTTTTGAAGTTACAAATACATCAACACTCCTTCTTAAATAGGAAGGTATTCTCTTGACACAAGTCATCAATACATATAGGCACAAGTCTTTAATTCTGGAGCTGGATCATCGTCACTGAATCACTCTCTGGAAGCTTAAGATTCTTCAAGACTTGGCTGATGTAGATCTGATCAAGGGTAGACTCAAACATGAAATACCTTGGGGTTCATCTCCAAACCAATGGTTGAGGCACATCACTCAACTATGAGTAGCAAGAGATCTCAAGACAAAAATTAATTAATCAAAAGATGTGAGAAATGCGCCCTAGCTTCCTTTTATAGTTGAGGTAGCTTCAAGGACAATTCATCCACATGTGTGAGAGAGGAGGGGCGCATTACTTGAGAGAATTAGAAATTATCTTGCTTTGAAAAACTTGCCTGCTCTGTGTCTTTCCACTGGAATTAGAAAGTGCGCCCTACTTAGCTTTTCTGAATGTTGCCTGCTTTTCCAAGCTGGTTTCTTTCTGCAATTTCCTTTTGTTGTTAGGGGAAAGTCCTTATAGTAGGGGAAGATTGCCAATGTACTATGGGTTGAAATATAGACACATAGGGCTTCGCATACATTGCTATAAGCAAATAGGATCAAAGTTCAGAGAAAATGTACCTTGTTTATGACGGTCGGTCCAAGCTTTTCTCCCACGATCTCTACTGCAACAAACCTGCAAAACACACAAAGACCTTCCTCAAAACAGTTTGAATATGAATAAATATTGATATTAATGAATGAAATAACATCAAATTATAATCAAAATACAATAAACATTAACACTTTTATTGGGAAAGGAAGAGTGTCTCAATCTTTTATTGTCAAAGAATGCAACAAGTACAAATGTTATACCTGACTCTACATCAAGCACCTTCGCAACCAAGCCCTAGGTTCTTGCTCCTCTCTCTTAACTTGGAATTTCTTCAGCATAACAATAGCTCTCCAATTGGTGTCCCTTTATCATGCCCTTCCCTTGTATTTATGGCAAGGGAAGGAGGATTGGTTCGAAAGATACTTGAATTGGGAAGTTGGAATACCTGACTCAACTAATCCCAATTCGTATTATTTATATATTTTTTCAACTTTTCTTAATATACCCACTACAATGACATCTAGCAACTCGCAAGTGACTCATTACATACTATCTTAGTAGCTCGTTGTTATAACGTTTTAGAAGATACCCACGGGTTGTCAATATAGAAATCCGCGGGTAACCCGCGATATGTCAAGTATTTGAGTCGCAGTTTTATACTGAAATTGTCAGAAAAAATAAGTTTTTGAGCTGAAGAAGGTAGGGTTCAGCGTCTAAGTCATCTAAGGCCAAGTAATCTCTTCCATCCATAGTGTCCTTTTGTGTGACCACTAGGGAAATGTGGTCACGGATGGAGAAGTGTTAATTTGACCAATAACATATTCCCCCTAATGTGTGAGGTCAGAGGGAAACGATGGCTGAGATACATTACAATCCAAGTCATAGGAGAAGCGAGGAAACCACGAGACGAAGTCACAAAAGTACCTAAAACAAAAACCAGGTCAGCGGACAATTACAATCTTGATATCAAGAGATGTTCAGAATGATAGAACATAATCTCCAATACATAACTGAAAGATGTATATAGCATGGCCACTGAAATACAAGCGTGGATCCATGTCAAACATGAGAAATAGCCATAACAACAAGCTTGATCTATGTCTCATCAAGAGCCAAATATGGGTGTGGCTTAGTCTTGTACAACTTGGGAAATAACAAACTGAGATGATGCTATCGTAGGCCCAAGGTCTTCATCCAAACCGTCTCAAGGTATGAATCTTGACCATGCAAATAAATGAGTTGGAGTTGAACATGGGAGATACTGTTTGATTACCGGTCATTTATGTATACTGTTAACAAACGCGAGGGAACCCACCAATAATGAGAATGGGGCCCAAGGTACCTAACACATTCTAACAAGTGTGAATAAAGGGTTATGAGGTCGAACACTTGAAGAATCCATTGAGTAGGAGACATTGATGTATTCCCACTACTCAAC
Organism: Larix kaempferi; assembly: GCA_027924585.1. Taxonomy (NCBI): domain Eukaryota; kingdom Viridiplantae; phylum Streptophyta; class Pinopsida; order Pinales; family Pinaceae; genus Larix; species Larix kaempferi. The sequence continues at coordinate 293,957 of BSBM01000969.1, read as the reverse complement.
AACAAGGTAAATTGCCACTGATGACTGCAACTCCCAAGGTACTACCGATAACTCTAAATTTCTTTCCTAGAGCAAGATGAGTTGAAGTCGATGGGAAGAAGTCCGTCGGAATGGAGGACTTAAGGCATCATCCATCATCCAACAAGAGGACTAATCAAAGGTTGATTTGATCTGGAATAGGACTGAGTACATGATGAAACAAATTGACACCGAGGAATGGCGAACACATGAGGTCAAGGTAATTGCAGAATGGTCGACACAGGTTGTATCCTTGAATAGTGAGCACGACACAAAAGTGACTTAGGAAGATTTTGAAAACACAAAGGGACCATGATATACATTTGTAATGTAGGAGACATTAATAGATTCTCCATATGATTGGAAGAGTAACCAACCAGAGGAGAAAACAAATATGAGATTAGGTTTGATCCTAAGGTCAAAAACTAAACCCGACTATTTGATAGACTCAAAAGGTGCTTTGTTCAAGGATATGACTGACTTGCTTCCTTGAAACTGGAAAACGATGTTTGACATACTTCCCTTCTCTTTTCTCTTTTTATTAAAGAATATCCTTCTTGTTGGTTTTAATGAGTCTAAGAAAGAAAACTCAATAGTCCTTCATTTTTAAAGCAAGCTTGAAGAAAGAGGGAGAAGACTGCTTGATACAAGTCCAACCATGTTTAAGTTTAACGAGTCCATGGGAGGGAAACTCAAGACCTTCTTCATTTTTTAATGAGTTTGAAGAAGAGATAGACTAATACTCAATAACACTGATCCATGGATTTTAATATCGAGCCTGGATCTGTTCATGATCGCTGGTGTTTTCAATTTTAAGGAGTCTGAAAAACTTAAACAATAACTCCATATACCGTCTCATGGATTTCACATCAAGCCCGAGTTGGTGAGTGCTCGTTGGTGTTTTCATATTTTGAGAGTCTGAAAGCAAGAAGACTCCTAAAGGTCCTTTTTCGTAAATTTAGTCTCCTCACCCGAAAAAGTGGAAAACAATGACAGAAGAACTCTTCTAGCCACGTATGACTAGAGTATACCTAAGTGGGTGTCTGTTCACTTTCTTTAACGAGTTTGAACAAAAAAAGCATACTCCACGATCTTGTTTGATTTGAAAGAGTCTAACAAGGGCTTAAAAAGACTCTATAGGTATCAGGGAAACTAAGTTCCTTGATCTTGTCAAATGACGAAATGTTGTTGATATCATAAGGATGACCAGATTAGTAACAAATGATATATAACATGATCAAAGAGATTATAAAGTGACAGGAAGTTTCTGGACTAAACTGACGTGTCATAAAGAAAATCAAACATTTATAGACCAATGTCGCAAACGGAAATGAGAATTGTCGCTTAGATATTTACCTAACCAAAAAGAACTTTAAAAAGGGCTTTAGTGGTTAAATAAAATTTAAAAACAATATTGAAACTATATAGAATTGAAAAAAGTGGGTAAAAATTACAAATGATTTTTATAAATAGTTTCAAAATGACAACAAAACTCACCAATTCATTTGTTGGAGAAAAAGGTGAAAAGAACCTCTTCCTTCAAATGCTTATAGCGCCTACACTGGGCCACCGAATTGGATTCTGTCACTTGCAAGTAAGTGGTCTCTCCTTCTACTTTCAATTCGATCCAATGCATTTGATTTTTTATGGTTATTTTTTCTTTTTATCAAGGTTTTAAAAATAGGGTCTCGTACCTACGGGTTGACCTATAGCAAACTCGCTAGCACGAGAAAAATGCGGGACTTTGCTATAAGCCTACCCGTGGGTAGCCGTGTCTATCTAGTGAATACAGTCGCGGGTACCACAGTTTGAAAATGAAAAAAAAAAACTAAAGGAAAAAATGGTTGAATGAATGTAGGTATGGTACTAATGTGGAGGGAAAGGGAGCATGAGGATATGGATAGACAAGCTATGGGAAATCCATTGACATTAGCTTCTTTACGAAGATGTGGCTTAATAAAAAAATTCCGAACTACCAGCATGAGAGCGCAAACGTATCTCCTCCAAATGCTTGTTAACTACTGGGATGCCGACCAAGGAGTGTTTGATCTCTAGGGAGAGATACTTGAGCTCACAATTGATGACATCTATTTCATAACAGGTTTATCCCATAGAGGGGAAATGGTAAAATTAAAAGGCACAATCAGAGGAGTTTGTGCGTTATCCATACAAGACTATATCAACAATTACTGTTTGCTAGGCACTGAAAACAATGGTAGCCAAGTCCCGACCGGCTCCATTGCGAGCTTCCCGTTGAAAGTCATCCTGATTACTCTAAATAGGATTGGAGGGAGTGCTACACAACACTTGGCTTCAAGGAACTACATGCAGATTGGTGTTGATTTCTTGCGGGGTGTAGTATTTGACTGGTATTTGGGTCTCTTGGTGAACATGAAGCACCAATTGACCGAAGGCAATACGGGGAAGAAAAAGAACTTTGGATACGGGAGCATCTTGTGCTTTTTATTCTTTGAGAGGGTTCCTGCTTTGATCCCTGGGATGGGTCTACCTGTCCTAAACCCCCACGAGCCGTTGATGACTCAATGGGGAGATATATTCTTGCGCCAGGGTGGTGGCGAGGCTACACTTTCTTATTCTGATGAAGACTATCTCGGATGGTGGAGCCAATAGGTGCCAGATATAGAGAAGTTCCCCGACACTGATGTGGATTTTCATGGATATCCAGATCTCACTCTACCTCCAGGATCAGCCTGGGGAGAGATGGGTAAGATATGTTTATGCTTTTGTAAAAAATATTTCATTTTTATGCTTTTATGTATATATAATTTTTATGAATGAGTAAGAGTGTGATTGTGTGATATGTGTAGATGTGGGACCTGTTCGATCTGCGAGACATCCTCGCACATTTGTGCGTCCGACTGTGCCTAATGCTTCTGATGCCATGTTGGTGAGCATAGAGGGGAAGATGAGTCAACTGACTCATGACATCCCAACATACAAAATCGAGCGGATGTCACTTGACATGTAGGAGCATGTTGTGGGCGTGCCCCCAACATGGATTAGGATGCTTAGGAAAGTAGCCAGACTAGTGATATGTTATAGGGAGGTTGTAGCAGAGTTAGAAGAGGCACCTCCTTCTCCATAGGGAGAAAGACATGATATTTTTTAGGCCTTTGAGCCCACTTTTTGTATATTATGACATTGCGACATACTATGACTCAAACTCATATTTTTTTATCCTGATATATATAATATCGGTTTATATATACATGTGTGTGGCCTTATGTGTGTGACTGTTTCATGCGATTGTGTGTGGTACAAATGCCAATCTAGTACATAGTTTGCATATGAATCGGTTAATGAATTTAAACTTCTTGAAATGTGTTGATATCTAATAAAAACAATTTGTCTTTCATGTAATCTAACACGCAAGAACTGACGAAGAAAATAAGGATCTCTGACCCTGTATTCACCCATCAACTGAAGTACTACTAACTGCGAGTCGAGTCTTACCTCCAAACGTGAAATGTCGTGATGAATAACATCTCGGAGTAAATCAATGACTACACTGTATGCAACTACATTGTTCGTTGTGGAGCCCAAACAAGCCCCTCTGTAAGACACAAGTTGACCAAAAAGTGAGTAAATAACCCAAGCTATTGAGGCCAACCAGCGGGTGTCGCGACTAGCGCCATCGTCAAATCCTATAAAGCACCCAGTTTTCATCTGAAACCACAATCCAAAAGACACATAAGATGCACAAAAATAAATCAAAATAAAAGGCTAACTCTACAAACATGTACAGTTATAATACAAGAAAAAGCACAGAGGCCAAAGCATAATACTTTTTCAGGTAGAGCCCATTTTTGGGCTTAGGCAACTTACAACCCTCGTGATCAGTTAGCTCATGAGATCCTTTCTTCAGAACTTTAGAGATAATGTACGGTCTGAGCCACATCGATTTAAATTTACCTGTCCTCAAGGGATCTTTGTCCTGTTCATAGAGCAGGATAAGGTCTCCTTCAGAGAAAACCCTTGGTTTTACAGTTTTATCATACTAACATTTGACTCGAATTTTATGAACGTTGTTTGCTGTAAGCACATCGCGGTGCTATTCATCTAAGTGCTCTAGATGCAACAAACGTTCCTTCAAATATGAAGTTTCTGGAAGCAGTTGGATACCCAACTTCAAAGATGGTATCTCGCATTCAACCAGAATGACTGCCTCTGCCCAGTGAATGAGTTGGGAAGGTGAGAATCCAATAGCAGTCTTAACATTAGACCGGTAAGCCCAAAGAGCGGGATACAACATGATTTGCCGGTTAGATCGACTGGCATTAACGGCCCTTTGAAGGATGCTTTTCAAAGTTTTGTTGATCGCTTCGACCTAACCATTTGCTTGCGTATAAAACGAAGACTAGTGCTCATGTCGAAAACCTAGCATGGCATACAATTCGGTCATCATATTGTTTTGAAAATGTTGACCATGGTCTATGACGATCTCTTTGGGAATACCAAATCTAGCAATGACCTGGTTAAAAATGAAGTAAGCAGTTGTTTCTCCGTTTTCTCTCATAGTAGGAATTGCCTCGACCCACTTTGTAAAGTAGTCGACAGCAGCAATGATATGGTGGTGTCCTCCTGTCGAAGCTGGATTACACGTCATGAAGTCAAAACCCCAGTTGGTGAAAAACTGACAAGGTTGACAATGCTTTACAGCTTCCACACAATCTTTAAAGATCGTGGGCCAAAAATAGACGACTCACATCTTTTTGGTGAAAAACTGACAAGGTTGACAGTGCTTTACAGCTTCCACACAATCTTTAAAGATCGTGGGCCAAAAATAGACGACTCGCAGTATTTTCTAGGTTGTTGCGAACCCATAAAGATGACCCCCACAAGCTCCATTATGGGCATCATTCAATACTGATTCATCTTCCTCCAAATTCAAGCAATGACGTAAAATGGAATATACCCCACATGTATAAAGTGTGTCAGAAATGATGAGGTATTTCTTAACGTGAGCTCGAAGCTTTCGTCGCTCATCTCTAGAGAAAGAAGGTGGACACCTCAAAGTCTGAAGATATATCAAAATATCTCCATACCATGTGTCAGAATTTGAAATGAGAAAAATGTGTTCATATGGAAAAGACGAATCTAGGGAATTCATAAATAAGTTCAGTGAACACTAGAGATTTCTTAGACTTAGCGGATTGAAAATCTAGGTCAAATTCTTGTAGAATGAAAATCCATTTATTGAACGTCCCTCCGATGATACGTCAAGTTAATATGTATTGAAAAGGATTGACCTCTACGATGACTATGGTTGTTCGCAATAATATGTAGTGACGTAATCTCTAAACAGCATGGACGACAACTAATGCCAACTTCTCGATGTGAGAATACTTGATCTTAGGAGTTATCAATGCGTGCGAAAGATAGTAAATGACATGCTCTTGAAGCTTGTCATCTTCCTAAACAAGTACTATACCAATCGTGGAAACTTATGCCGCCAGATAAAGAAGAAAGTCCTTAGTATAATCTGGCGGGCTCAGCAAGGGGGTTGATAGTAGTGCCTTTTTCAAGGAGTCGAACAAATTATGTGCAGCCTCATCCCATAGAAAATAGGTGTCTTGATTGAGCAATCTCATGAATCCCTTAGTTATTTTAGCATAGTTTATGATGAAATCTCGTAGAAATTTTGACATGCCCTGCAGACTCTGCAGTTTTCTAAGTGTACGAGGAGGAGGCATATTTACAATGGCCTCAAATTTTAATGGGTCGACCATAATGCCACAACTAGACACAATGAAACCCAGTACGTGCCCGGACTTGATATAGAATACATATTTGTTGGGATTCAAACGAATATTACAATATCTTCATCTCTCAAACACATGTCGTAAATGATCAAGATGATCTCGTCTCTTATGAGATCGCGCTAGGAGATCATCCAGATATGGCTCGACTACATGTTTGATATTGTGGAAAGCAAAATTCATGGCCCGCTGGAAATTGGCTCCAACGTTCTTTAGCCCGAATGGAATCTTTCGATAAGAAAAAGTACCCCAAGAGAAAATGAAAGCCATTTTGTGTTGGTCTTTAGGTTTTATTTGAATCTAATTATATCCTGAAAAACCATCCATGAAAGAAAAAACTTCATGGCCCTCACACGCATCAATGATCTAGTCTATGAAAGGTGTGGGGTAGTTGTCCTTTGGACAGGCTTTGTTAAGGTCCCTGAAATTCGTACAGACACATATATTTCCTTTCTTTTTTTCGACTGGGACTGGGTTGGAGACCCATTTCGTCATGTCAATCCGATAGATGAAGCCGACTTTAAGCAATTTCAACCTTAGCCTTAATGGCTGCTACTTTCTGAGGGTTTACCGGATGGATGTTTTGTCTTACTGGTTTAGCATTAGGGTAAGTCGTGATAACATGCTCAACTATACTAGGGTTGATGACTGGCATCTGCTCATAAGACCAGGAAAAAATGTTGCGTAATTCCTTAAACAGATTGGTATACGAAGTGATCTCATCAGGAGAACATTTTGCCCCAATAAAAACGTTTTCCATAACACCGGGTTTAGTGGAGATATCAATTGGTATAGTTTTCGATATTTTTTCCATGTTTCCTTCAGCATAAATTGTTTTCCTAGTATAAGGAGTGATGGACAAATCGATATCACCATCAGGTCTCACTAAAAACTCACCATTCTCTATCTTGTCTAGATCTGGAAGGAAATACGATATGTGATGCAAGTGCTCCCACAGAGGATCCAAACCTATCATGGCTTCCAGAATAGCCTCATCAGAAGGTAAAACGGTATCTAGGCAATCAAAAGAATGGATAGAGTTGACTGACCATGCAGGTGCATAGTCAATATCTCACTCTGTGGAGACGGACGGAGTCGAGATAAAATCTATTGTAGCATTTTGTGAATCTTGGTATGCCACTTCTGCAACAGATAAGGGAATAGTTGGTTTTGACTGAGTGGGAAGAATCCACAGATCAGTTGTTCGATAGATCGTGAAGATTTCCTGAGACAAAATTTTAGTATAACTCGTAGAACCGATGTATTTGATGGGAGCAGGTAGGTCAAATGTGCCCATTAACGATGCATACATGCCTACTCCCAAACTCTTGCTGGGCAGGTGAGTCTGATCAATCAAAGGGATAGTTGAATCCGATGAAGTAGTGTTATTCTTCTGAGTGAAGGAAAGTTGATCAATGGTGATGATCTTCCCTTCGTGTGGGAACGTGAGTACTCGAAAGATGGACGATGGGACAACTTGCATCGCATACGTCCAATTCCTTCCTAACAACAAGTTGTAATCAAGAGGAGCATCCAAAACTTCAACCTCCACAGCCACTAACTTATCGACAAGTTCAACTTCAAATGCGGGCAAGACTCCATGTGGGAGGAAAGATCTCTCGTCAAAATCCATAAGTATAGTGTTGGAAGGGCTAACTCAGGTGAGCCAAGGGATTTCCAGCAGGATATTGACATTACAAACGTAGATGTGCCTTCATCTACAGCTGTTCGTCCAATGGTTTTGGGGCCATGGACTACTTCAATTTAGAAGGCCATGTGATACGGTAAGTGGGGTTTGATATTTGACATCTCAAACTGTGCAAGCATACTTGAAGAATCCATACTCCCGATGGCCGATAGAAGTGAATTCCGTTGCAAAGGGCAGCTGTGCAAGACTTCTAATGTGGACATTGCACAAGGCGTTTGGGTCAGGTCCTCTACGATAGAGTAGTTAGGAGCAACGCATGCATTAGGGTTGTGCATAGCCCTTTTGTAGACACCCTTAGGTATCTTCGTCATAGAATCTGTTGGTCTCTCCATGTGAAGAGGAGCAGATGACTCGAGAATATCCTTATCTTTCCGTTGCGAGTCCGGGTTATAATTCTTGGCCTTGGTTTGCAGAAACGTATGTGAGTCAACCATGTTAATAAATGATCTATCAGCTGATGAGGCATGATTTCCCCTAGCACTAGAGTTGCCAAAAGTTGGGCCTTGTCCATGAGGAAATGGATCATTTAAGACAACCATTTTCTTTTCTCGAAGTAACTTTTGGGCTTCATCCAATAAAGGGCACTAATGAGTAAGGTGGTCGTCCTTGCACAACTTACAAGGAAAATTTACCTTCTTTTTCTCTTTCTTGCCCTCCTCAATATTATCGGTGTTTTGGGGTTTTTGATGGTTCCCCTCCCCTTTCTTACCCTTCTTTTTGTTATTGTTGGGTTGAGGAGGACCCTTTTGGTTTGTTTGCACTTGTTGTACAGATTCAGTTGTTGAAGGGGAGGTTTCAACCGTAGTTGCTTCAGCAGCAAACTACTTCACAGAGAGCACGTGAACTTGTTTTGTTAAAGCTTCAAGTACTGCTGAATCTGTTGAACCAACAATGCCATTGGCATGTGGTCTAGGCTTAGGTTTTCCAAGATCTATATTAGACATCGATGCATCCGAAATGATCTCGTAGAGGATCCCATATTGGGCATAAACTAAATCAAGCTGTTGGGTCCTCAAGATTGCTTCTTCCTCAGAACTTACTCTAGAGGTTGCAACATCTTTAGAAATATAAGGAAGGAGTGATTTCAGATAGCACTCTAAAAGGAACTCTAGAGGGATCTCAGCCTTAATGAGCCTCTTCCGTATTCGGCACTCCTGAATGTGATAAGAAAGGTGAGTGGCTTTATTCTTTCTAAAAGTAGACAAAAGATCAGTACTGGCATCATACCGGACTGGAAGTTGGATGTGATTCAAACATACTGTCGATAGGTACCAAAAGTTACCTTAAGTTGCAGTAGGTAGTTCAATATACCACTTAGCTGCAACACTAGTTAAGGTCCTTTGGAAAATCCTAAACCTAATGGAATCGTCATTAAGCGAGTTGGAAGAGCACCATAAATGAAAAGTTGTAATATGGTCACCAGGGTCTTCCCCAGTCTTTCCTTCAAAATTTGGAATGTCCGAGGGAAGCTTGGTTGGGACCGATGACCATGCGGGATGGTGTTGCACCGGATCTTTGGTCAGTTTCGAAAGATCTAGAAACTTTAGGGTTTCCAGAAAGGGAAAATGGGGTCTTGCCGTAAGACAATGGATTGCTTCCTTATGGACTCTTCCATTGCAGTTGGGTATAAGTACCCCCAAAATGTGGGTTGGAAAAACTATTGTTACCCCCTCCAACAAACAGTGAAAAGGAAGTACTCCCTACAGGTATATTCGAAGTATGTACATTGGATGGATGCACATTAAAACCTGTGAAGGGTTTGAACCCTACTGTAGATGCAATGGAAGAAGTAGGCATTATGCCTACAAAAGGTGTTGAAGGAGCAATGTGTCCTTCGAACCAAGGAAATCCGTGACTGAAAGGAGAAGACTGAGGGTTAGCCTGGAATTTTTGTACAAAAGGAGAAGAAGTCAACGATATAGATGGTCTCCCTGAAAAAGGGAGACTAGATGGTCCAACAGTAGAACCAAAAGGACTAGATGTAGTCATGGCTTGAGAGATAGACGATCCTAAGGGACTAGTATGGAAATTAAACGAAGTTCTCAGAGTAGAAGTATCTTGCAGTGAGCTTGGCACCAATATGTGTGTAAATAAAGGAGAAAAATCTCCTGACATGATAGCAGTTGTAGGAGTATGTGAAACTCCTGACACATCCCCTATGTTGTCCATGCATGAACCAGGTGTAAACCTATAAATGCTTAACTCTGGAAGACCAAGAGAAACTACATTTACTAGCAAGGGGTCATTGGGTCTAGTTAAAGGAGGATTGAAAGGTGTGGCAAACTCTTGAGTTGTCAAGCCTTCAATCTCTAAGGGTTTCTGAACCGGTTGATCTTGATAGATCTTATGAGGTTCTCTGGGTAAGTCAGTTGTTCCCGTAAGTTCGTAAGAACCACGAGATTCTGTTCTCCGTCATTGTGGTGGCGATGGAGGCTCCACTGTAAATGTAGGAAGGTTTTGCAACCTTTGTGACCTTCTAAGAGGTTGGTTCTTCATAGTTATGTGAAAAATATACTAAGTGATTATCCTAGGGGCCACTAACAACTAAGAGAAAACAACATACCACTAAAAAATATCCTAAAGTGATCCAAACCAAGCAAGGAAAGATAATATTCTCAAAAGTAAGTCTAGGATGATGAGGTCCCAGAACAAGCTAGTAGAATATCGAAGGTTAGTTACACGGTGTCCACATATAGATTCTATGGGTGCAAGCGTTTGAATCACCAAACCGCCCTCCTTGAATTACTATAGAGGGTTACCTCTCGTGTCTGTCCTAGGTGCGGTGGAAATATCCTTCCACTATACTTGTGTAGATCCCTAAATTCAAGATACTAAAGGCTACCACAAATATAGAAAAATACTAAGGGGACAATCGTTAGTCCAGCCAAAACACATGGGCAGGGTAGAAAAGCCCGAAATCCAAAAGTACTCAAGGCACTAATGGACCCCCGTACGCGAATCAACCCTGGTGTATGCTTGAATGAAAAGTGGGGGGGTATCCCCAACAATTTCACCCTCACATGACCTTGTGCTTAACTCCGATTTGAGTGGAGCTTCCAAGAAAATCTCTATAAGAGTGGATTTACCTAAATGATAGTTTGCACTACGATTTGAGATTTTATAATATTGGATAGTTAAAGTGTGTTCTAATCCAAGATCTAGCCTAAGCTAGTTGATGTATGGGTAACCTAAAAAATAAATGTTACTAGTAAATTTTAAATTAATTTCCTTTTAAAGGCTACTGTTTACTCAAAGGATCGTGCAATGTGTGATGTGGTTACGACTGGAAATAAAGTGCATATAAAAGGAAAAAAATTCACAATTGTGCTTTCTGTTTCTCTTTCAAAACTGAAAATCAAAGTAAACCTAAGCAAAATTTCTTTTTTTTTAATTATTTTCAAAGATAATAGAACTAACAACTACCACTACTTCGAAAACTAAATGACAAATCTCGCAATAAAAGGGGAAAGTTCTTTTGTTTTTCAAATTTGATCTTTTTTTTAGCTACGAAAGAAATATAAATGAAAATAATGAACAAACAAGACTTATCAAGAGTGCAAGTAAATAAAGATGACCCAAACCAAGACAAACCGACCTACAGTAAGATCGACAAAGACTAAATCAACTAGTTGCTTCTGAGAAGTAACTAGGCCTTTGGAACAAGATGCCCAAAATAATATTGATATGTAAAATGGAAAAACAAAGACCTCTATGCAGAGATCAACCTGCTCTTGAACATCAGTAATCAATAGAGAAACAAGCACTCTCCAAATAAAAATGGGCTAGCAGGCTAGGGTAACTTTACAAACACAAAAATCAAAGAGAAAACTCTTCGAAAGGTTCAAAACAGATTCAAAGCACCCAGAACAAAGTCCAGAAAGGTATCAAATCATATAAGGGCTTCCAAAGCCACAAACAAACCCCCCTGATATCAAACCCTAAATAAAAAAGGGAAAACTCAGGAAAAACTCACGACTGCGATATGCGACAACTCGTGGTGGACCCGTGGATATATATACTAACAACTCGCGACTAGGGAAGAAAGTTCCTGACTATATATATAGACAGGTTGTGGGTGGGCCTTAAAAAACCTTAAAAAGAAATAAAAGAACACCCAAGAGCCTCTAAATAAAAAACCCAGACACTAATTTTGTTTTCTAAAAAGGCTGTGAAATGAACTCAAATAAACACAAAAGTGTCTAACAGGTGCCAGGAACACAAATCCAAATCTAAAATTAGAACAAAGTCCCCAAGATAAAACCTTAAATCAAAATTTCAGACCTTCAAATAAACACGCGACTATATATACTAACAACTCGCGGGTGCAACTGAAAAACTGTGGGTAACACTATGTGCAACTCGCGAGTGTAACAGAGAAAACGCGCCTGTAAGAACAGGAAACACACGGGTAAGTCCTGATAAAAGAAAAAGGAAAACTTTGCAGACTAGACCAGACTGATTCAAACACAAAGGATCTAAGAAAAAACCCTAAAAACCTCTAAAGAGACTGAAGAAGTTATAAAACTGAAGAAATCTCACAAGGATCCCCAAAGCAGAAAACAAAAAAGGTACTCCCCAGCGGAGTCGCCGGTTCTGTTGTTAGGGAAAAGTCCTTATAGTAGGGGAAGACTACCAAAGTACTAGGGGTTGAAAGATGGACACATAGGGCTTCGTATACATTGCTATAAGCAAATGGGATCAAAGTTCAAAGAAAATGTACCTTGTTTATGACGGTCGGTCCAAGTTTTTCTCCCACGATCTCTACTGCAACAAACCTGCAAATCACACACAGACCTTCCTCAAACAGGTTTGAATATGAATAAATATTGATATTAATGAATGACATAACATCAAATTATAATCAAAACATAATAAACATTAACACTTTTATTGGGAAAGGAAGAGTGTCTCAATCTTTTATTGTCAAAGAATGCAACAAGTACAAATGCTATACCCGACTCTGCATCAAGCACCTTCGCAACCAGGCCCTAGGTTCCTACTCCTCTCTCTTGACTTGGAATTTATTTAGCATAACAATAGTTATCCAATTGGTGTCCCTTTCTCATGCCCTCCCTTGTATTTATGGCAAGGTAAGGAGGATTGGTTCGAAAGATAGTTTAATTGGGAAGTTGGGGAAGTTGGAATACCTAACCCAACTAATCCCAATTCATATTCTTAATATATTTTTTCAACTTTTCTTAAGATACCCGCGACAATGACATCTAGAAACTCACGAGTGACTCGCGACATACTAGCTTAGCAACTCACGGTTGCAAATTTTTAGAAGATACATGCATGTTGTCAATATAGAAACCCGCGGGTGACCCACGATATGTCAAGTATTCGAGTCACGGTTTTATATTGAAATTGTCAGAAAAAAATAAGTTTTTGAGCTGAAGAAGGTAGGGTTAAGATCCTAAGTCATCTAATGCCAAGTAATCTCTTCCATCCATATTTTCCTTTTGTGTGACCACCAAGGCAATGTGGTCATGGACGGAGAAGTGCTAATTTGACCGATAACACCGTCTTTTAAACTTTCCTGCTTTGTGCTTTTTCCTATTTTTTCCTTGCTTTTTCCAGTTTCCACTTTCTTATGCTGCCACCTTGCTAATTTTAGCCGACTCCTTGATGTTTCTAACTTTTCCACTTGGGTAGGTGAGGTCCACCTTGAACTTATGCGCCTTCCTAGCCATGTCATCATCAATGCTTTCAAAAAATTTAATTAATAATGATAAGACATTTATAATAAAAGATAATTTAAAACTCAGAATATTAAAATTTATTAATTACTATAGTCCTTGTGCCAAAATTTACCCCTATTGCTTATTCTTCATTTAATTATTCTTCCTAGACCCCTAGGGATGGGAGGGTACAAGTCTCAACCAAGGGCACTAGGGAAGGGACATGATAGTCCTCCCTCCCCAAGACTAGTTGTCCTCAAACAGTTGCAATCCAGGATGTTGCAGAATCTGTTCACCTTCCCATGTTGCATCTTCACTGGGAAACCACTTCCACTGCACTAGATATCCTTTATTGGTTCTGCTTCTCAACTTCATTTCTCTAACTTGCAAAATGTTTTCTGGTTCTAATACTAGGTGTCCTTCATCATCAAGTGGAGGAAATTCTTCTGAAAAAGTCACTTGTTGGCCAACTACTTTCTTCAAGCATGACACATGGAAAAGATTGTGTATATTGCTCCCTGAGGGCAGATCTAATTCATAAGCAACTTCATCAATTTTCCTTGTGATATTATAAGGTCCATAGAATCTTGGAAACAATTTCTCAGCCCCTTTTGTATTCAGAGTGGATTTACTGTATGGTTGCAACCTCAAGTAGACCAAATCACCTTCTTGGAAGGTTCAGTGTGTTCTTTTATTATCTGCAGTCACCTTCAGTTGGTTCTTTGCAACCTGCAAGTTTTCTTTGAGTGCAATGAGTATGTATTGGATTTATTGCAACCAATGCTTTTCTTTTTGTGCTTTGCAATCCCCAAAAATCAGATCTACAAATTTGGGGGATTCATACCCATACAGAGCTTTGAATGGGGTCATTCCAATGGAGATATGGAATGTTGTGTTATAACGGAATTCCCCCAAATGTAGCCATATGAGCCATGCTTTCTGCTGCCTGGTAACATCATTTCTGAGATAACCCTCCAGCCATTGATTTACCCTATCAGTTTTTCCATCATTCTGAGGGTGACAGCTTGTGCTAAGATTCAAACTAGTTCCAACTAGTTAAAACAATGTTTTCCAGAAAGCACTAGTAAATTTGCTATCTCAGTCACTTATTATAGTATTGGGAAGACCATGCAATTTGAATACTTCTTTAAAAAATAGTGCAACAACTTGACTGGCAGTAATAGTTGTTGTGACAACAAAAACGTGAGCAAATTTAGTCAATCTATCAACTGCTACAAAAATGCTATCCTTACCCTGGGTTTTGGGCAAACCTGTGATGAAATCCATGGACACACTTTCCCATTTCTATTCTGGAATTGGTAGGGGTTGTAAGAGAACATCAGGATGAGTGGGCTCAAATTTATTCTATTAGAATATAGTACCTTCCCTTACATGCCTGTTGATGCCCCGAAAATCGTAGCTTCAATCAACAAGGGATTCTCCCCAGTAAGCAAGCCCAATTAGATCACTCACCATTTGGTATAGGGAATCCGTCTGGTTAACGACCCGTCTACCGTGTAAGATTTAAAGATTTTTTTTCTTTGCACCAGTTGTGGCCCAATCCACCGTTTATGTATTTTATTTTAAAGATGATATGCAAGTGCTATAATCTAAATGCATGCAGTTAAACAAATATGATCTAAAATTGTTTAAGCAAATTTAATCTATCCTTGCAAGGATAAAACTTAAATAATGAGTAATAAACTGGAAATGCAACCAAGAATTTCACAGATAGATGTTCTAATTAATAGAAGAATTTACAGCAGAAAGAAAAATATTATCAAAGATAGCTTTGACAAAGATAAACATTCCATTACTCATTTTACACAGAAATTTTGCATAGGAAAATGAAAGCATTCATAATAGAGAAAAAAATTCATATTAGTTAAGAACAATCTCACAATCAATGTATGAATAACGCAGAAATAATTCGGCCAACATTCAACACATTCCCACAACAAAACTTTATGCAAGATTTCTTTAGGCAAAATAGAGCTTCATTCATTGACGTAGAAGAGTAATTCACGTACAAAATTAGTCTGTCTTTTCACCTGCCAAAAGTCCTTTTTCATCTCTTCTATTTCTATATTTATAGATTTGACAAAATTTGTCTCCTCCCAAAACATAACCCTAGGGAGACCCAAAAGTTTCTCTTCTGGTGTCGAAAGAGACCAAAGCAATTTCCAGCTATTTTACAAAATATTTATACAATATAATAATTCTAGCTGTCTTTTGCAAAATTTAAAATAAAACAAATTAAAGCCCAGATAGTCCTGCCACTTCAACCGGTCTTTCTATTTTTGCTGAGGTGCTCACTTTACCAGGCACTCTCGCTTCAGCTTCTTTGATTGCTTTAGGTGGGTTGTATTACCCCATGCAGAGATTGTCATTTTCAGTGCTATTTCATGCTTGCGCAGATCTGATTTAACGTTGACTTCTCCTGCAACTGTTCCCTCCGTGATGCTTTCCATAAAATAGGCATGGATAGAGATCTATCCAATGAAACGATGGAGGTCGTCAGGATTTAGAAAATCTATCTTATTTATGTATTCTTTTTCTGCATTCAGCTCGCTCTGCAGATCCGCCAAACACTGCTCTCTTTCGGGAAACTCATAAATAGATTGAGGTAAAACCATGCCACATTTCTTATAGGTTTCCACAATTTTTGAGTATAATGTGTGACAGCTCTTAACAGTTTTCCGGATTTCAACACCTAGCTTTGCGCCACAATCCCTACAAAACTCGAGGACTCCACAATCCAAGTCCAATTCATCGGCGATCTTAACCCGTAGGTGTGTTGGGAAACCAGATTTCCCTTCCCTCCATTCCAATTGTTTATTTATCTCCTCCAAGTGATGCGCATATTTATTTTTTAGCTGCAACGCATCGACTTCAATGGATGTCATCCTTGTTATCATTTCTTTCACCCTGCATATCTCTATTGAAATTAGCATCAGTGATTCATAAACTTTCTTCTACATCTCGCATGTTTGTTCATGAAATGCGGTTAGGTCCTACTTCTCATTTGCAACCTTGAGTTGCTCTAATAGTTGTTCTTTTTCCCACATCAGCCTGCCAAGTTGAGGCTTAAAGGATTTATTTAGCTGCATGTTGTTGGCTTCAAGCTTCTCCAGTTCTCCTACGTGAGCTTTCAGGTCTTTCTTCTCGCTTTCTGAGATTGCCAACTACATCTCTAGTGTGCTCTTTTCATCTTCGAGCTGTAGGATTTGCAAAGTTGTTTCGTTCTTTTCCACCTGAAGTTCTTTGTACTTCAACCTTAACTCATTTCCTTCTAACACCTATTTCTGCATGTTAATTTTTACTCTAAAACATAGTTCCCTGTACTTCTTAACTTATTCCACCAGACGATCAACATTCTATTTACTTGCTTGAACCGAGGCCACAGTGCATGATGCCGTGAAAACAGGGTCACTCTCAGTCCCTTTAACAAGTGGGGTTTTTGAAACCTTGATTTCGAATAAACCCTGACCAATTTTCATCTTCTTCTCTAATCTTTCTACAATAACCTTCTTCCTTTTATCAAAATAAATGAAATCCAGGTTGGCCACTTGACACTACTTTGAAGGAGTGTATGGGGTAAGTGCTAACTCTTCAGTTGTGACAATCCCTTCATTAGCTATCCCTGATTGGTTTATTGTTGATAGATTCAAGTCCATGGATTTCAGGCTAAACATGCCCTGTTCCACAGCTTTATTAGATTCTTCTGCTTCCTCTCTTGCTCTCTTATTTGCTAGATCTGCTAGCTCTGCTACCTCTCGTTCTGCTTTCTCCCTTGTCGCCTGCAACTTTTCGGCCTCTTCCCTTTTGATTATTCTGGCCTCTTCTTGCTGCAATTTGGAAGCTTCTTCTTTCCGGATCCTCTCCTCTTCATCTTTCCGATCCTTTTCTTCTTGCGCCTGCTGAGCTCTAGTAGCTTCTGCATCTTGTTTTTGCTTTACCTCTTGCTCCTTTTGGAGTCTTTCTACTTCTTCCTTTCACTTCCTCTTGGACTCCTCTGATTGTGATGTTGTTGCCTCTTGTTCCTTTTGGATCAACCCAATAGGTATGGGGATGGAACTTGCTCCGCTTTTAGGGGGGTAACGTTTTCCCAACTCCGTCAAGTTTCTGGCACTCCGGAAAAATCCTTCATCCTTGTCCCAAAGTTGTGCGTACTAAAAAGTAGCTCTGACATTGGTACAGTGTTCAGTAACTTTGCCACTAGGATCACGCCTCCTAAAAAACTTAGTGCCGAAACAAAAAAATTCTAAGTCTTGAGCAAAGGTTTCGCGATCCTTTGCTTTCTGGAGACTATATGCACCAATGGTGAAGGGCATTGGTGGGTACATGCCTTTATTCTTCTCACTAAGAATCTTGCTGACCCCACTCATGAAGAGCTCCCTTACCGCTTATTTCTGCACTACGAAGTCCGTGACATACCGAGGAGACAAAAAGGGAGGTTTAGTTCCTCCACTCATTCTAATATAGGTGCCCTCGGGGGAGAAGTAATAGTCCCCAAATTCTTCTATGATGGGAATGGCATTTTCAAACAAACAATTTAGCTCTTCTTTAAAAATGAGCTGATACAGGGGCATGATGAACTTTTCGCAAATCTGTTTGTAGTGATTTGCGTATTTGCTTTCCCATGTGAGTTGATAAGCTACAAAGAGAGGAGACTCCTTTTTGCTCCAAATGCAACCCAAATCAGGAAAAGGGTGCTTGCTTAGTAAGCAATATATCAAATATGAAGACATGAGGAAATCAATTTTCTTCTGGGTCAGTCCTCCTTGGGCAGCAGTTAAGATTGAGACCATGTTGTTTGAGATTATGTCGGCCCAATTGAATATTGTACAGGACATGGCTACATGGACCATCACTAGCACCCAGCCAAGCTTGAAGACGTTTCCATTTGGCATGCCAAAAATTTGAATTAGCATTAAGGCAATGAGTCTGTAAGGAGTGCTTAGAAGCACACTTTCATATTCTTCGTTGCCTCTTTTCCTTATTTTCCTTTCAACTATTAGAATTTTCTTGGCGGACTCTAGGGGGTCTATTGTTTGCTTTGCTAGCCAGTCATTGCTAAGCCAAGCCCTTTCCTGGGGCAATCTGTAGGTAGCCATGATATGCTCTGGTGCGAAGGACGTGAGACTCATCCCGGTGTTATCGTTAATGAATCTTGTATCAGTTTTCACATCAGGAATTATCCATCCAATAACTTCTGAGCATGGAAATAGCTCGGGGCGAGTTGCTTCCTTGTGAAGGCCAGACTTATTGATGTTCAAGTAGACCATGGTTTCTTCTAAGGTTGCATTGGGGTACTTTTGATCCCTAATAAATATGTATAACTCACCCCACTGAAATCCTGGGGTAGCGGCTCTTGGGGTTACTCCGGTGACAGCTTGTGTGTCACCAAACGTTGTTTCAAGCGAGGTATCCAACAAGATTTCCACATCTGAATCTGGCTCAGTAAGATTAGCCTTCTGTATAGCAGATCGCCTATGCATGTTAAACCTGCGATGGTAATGAGGGGAAACGTGAGAGATTTGATAGCTTATGAGCAACACATAGCATTCGAATTTACAACGCTTTAACAGAACTTGAGCATACACACGGTGTTAGCTAGCCTTTTCAAAGACAAAATCATGAAGAGAAGCACTTAAAATGTCATCCATGCATTTAAACGAAGACCCGAGCACTGCTAGATAGCAAAAAATATCTTATCATCATGATCCAAAACATCTTACTGGGGCTAAACATGAGCATGCAAAGAAGGCCGCCGTGGGGTAAAGTGTTTCCTCAAAATATCATTTGGATTTTCACAAGTTCAGCCTTTCTACAATCAAATGAATGCGGGGGGAAAACCTCTCCATAACAAAAAGCATGACTGATAGGCTAGAATGTATGCACGTGGAGCACAATGCATAGTGGCCACAGGACAAGTTGACGGAGATGAACACAAAATGGTTTGCCTCCGAACTCGCGCGAGGGCTTCTTGGAAAACTAAGGGCAAGAAGCTCTTATTAGGATGTTATGCCACGACCCAAACTAACTTTAGCACCTTTGGTTGGCAAAAATAAAATGGGATGCTGCGCCACGGTCGGTGCGTTTGGATTTAAAAAACTGCGACCGATCGGCGAAAGATAAACATGACAACTGCGCAATGGTTGGTCAATATAAGGTTAAAATTTGCACAACGGTCATTAAAAACGGTGCAACGGTCGCAAATCTTGTCATTAAAAACTACGACCAAAGCTAGAAAGGAACTTTGCCTTAGCAGAAAAATGAAAAATATGCTGAAGAAAAAGAGGACTTGAGGAGTTTAAAACAAGCTTCAAACGACCAAAGGATTTCTTCAAAAAATAAAAGGAGGGGCCCCAACATTTACAAAATTTTGAGGGGGATGTTGCAGCAACAGCAATTGAAGATTCACTGGTGAACACAGATCTCTGAAACAAACTATTCCCATGATCAGAAAACTTACAAACTGCTAGCCCCATGTGTAACAAAATGCCTTCATAGTTCAGCTTCTATGAATGCAGTGATCACTCTTATCATAATGGTCTTCGAGGAAAAGGTAACTTAGACTCAGACTTCTTTACAACTGTCTTAGGGCCAAAGTGTGGAGTTCATTTTAAATTCTATCTTTCAGATGTCAACTAATAAAGGACTCCACAGTATTGTGACAATATCTCACAGACATATTCGTTTGTTCCTCATTCCCATGCTATCTGCATCCCTTTTGGATGTTTCTTAATTGAAAACTTTTGCCGCTTAAGCCTCCCAGAATTAAATTTCTTCAACTTTCAATACTTGATTTAGGTTCTTCAATCCATAATGTCCTTTTGTGTGAGCGAGAGATATATTTGATTGTCATGCTTCACGGACGGACAAGAACCTTGCTGGGCTGAATTATTTGAACAACTTCCTTGATTGAATGCCTTTTTGCTTCTCTCAACTGTGCTTTAATTGAGGCGAGAATTTCTAGAAAACAAACCCTTTGATATAAGCTCTTTTGGATTTTATTTGTAGCATGGGATCATTTTAAATACCATACATTTGTGAGACATGCTTCCTTTCCATGGGTCCATCATAGTGAACTTCCTGACATAGGCATTAATGTTAGAGTGAATGGATCCCCAAGACAGTAAAAAGGAAATGCTAATCTTAGTTGTTTAACCAGGGTTATTTTGACCAAACAGAAAAGGATCTCTTCATTCCTAGAGACCACTCAGTGAAGGCAAAGCCACGAAGATACATTTCGTTATAAGTGAATTTCTTCCTTTCAATATTTTTAGATTTGCTCAGAGTCCTATCTTACCGCTAAGCCAAGAGTTGGGCTATGCTTTATTAAATAAACAATAAAGAAAACTTGAGTAGAGAGCAAGGTAAAAATCAAACCAAACTAACTTAAAAACCCTCAAAAAACAACAAAACAGAAAAAATAAGAGAAGAAAATAACAACAGTTATTTATGTACAAAAGTCCCCATGGGACTATGCGAAGTACTGCTTTAAAGCGAGGCCGTTGAGAGGGAGATTCGCTTCCTCTCCTTTCAAGTCTCTCAACTTATAAGTCGATGAGCCAATCTTTTCAGAAATTTGATAAGGGCCAATCCATAAATGTTGAAACTTTGTGTGAATTCCCTTACCATCATGTGGATGGTCCCACTTCAGAACTAAGTCACCTATTTCGAAACTTCTCTTCCCAAATTTCCAGCTATCAAACCACCTTTTGACTATGTATTGGTGTTGGTGGAGCTGGTCTTTGGCTTTAAGCCGGGATTCTTCAAGCTTTAGCAGGGTATCAATTCTTGATTGTAGGACTTGACTGCTGGAACCTTGAGAGGCTTGTGCCAATTGCAAGGATGGAAGTAAAATATTACGAGGGAGGATGGCTTCCTTACCATAGACTAGGGTGAACGGGGAAACTCCTAAGGCATGCTTTGGGGTGACTCTGTCTTCCCATAAAGCATTTGGGAGGGCTGTATGCCAACTTCTCTGATTTTCAATCACAATTTTCTTAAGAATTCGAATGAGATTCTTATTGGTAGACTCAGCTAATCCATTTCCTTGGGGATATTAATTGGCTAAATAATGTAATTTAATTCCTTTCTCATAAACAAATTCATTAATCTTCAAAAACGAAAAATAAGTTGCATTATCAAAGACTAGGGAAATTGGAACCCCAAACCCGGTTATGATGTTTTCTTCTAGGAATCGGATAACTGCATCTTCATTTATTTTGCGCAACGGAGCAGCTTCTGTCCCTCTCGTAAAATAATCTATAGCTGTCAGAATCTACCGATGTTGTAGCGAATAATTCGGGTTTATTTCTCCGATAACATCTATGCCCCATTGTTTGAATGGTTCAGAGATAATGACTGGCTGTAGAGGTCCTGCTGCCTTTGGAAATTTACCAACGCTTCTTTGACACACATCACATTTCTGGGCATAAGCATGAGCATATCTAAATAAGGTGGGCCAATAATACCCAACTCTGAGAATTTTATGTGATGTGGTATCTCCGAAATAATGTCCCCCAGCAGGGCCATCATGTAATTATTTGAAAACGTTATCGACATCTTCTTTCTCTAAACATCTAAGGAAAATCCCATCATAATTTCTTCTAAAGAGTACCCCATCAATGATTTGATAGGATACTGATTTCAGACGTAGTGCCCTTCTTTGCTTAGAACTCCAGTATTCCAACAAATATCCTTGCTGCAAATAATGCACTAGGTCCCTATACCAAAATTCAGGAGCTGTGAAAATGGGACATGCCTCAACCATATTCAGTTCCGCTTCATTTTCCCAATTCATCTCCTCATCAACTGGATGCTCAGTGAGTAATTTGCATAACCCTTGACCCTTGATGATGGTGGCTGTATTAAATTCCAAATCGTACTCCTGAAGAGTGGTGACCCAATTTCCTCTCCTTTCTCCCAATTCTTTCTTAACGAAAAGAGATCTGACGGCGGGGTGAGGAACTATGACTTTAGTTCTGTTTTTTAGAATATATGGCCTAAACTGCTTTACCACTTTGAAGACGGCATATGCTTGCTTGTCTACAACAAGTTAGTTTAGTTCAGCGCCCTTCAGACTAGTGCTCATAAAGGAAATTGGGTATTCGTCTCCTGATTCTACCTTTTACGTAAGCACAATTGCGAGAGAGTCCTCTGAAGAAAAGGTGTACATAATGAAATCCTTACGGATGTCTGAACTTCTTAAAGAAGGTGCATTAGCTATGGAAGCTTTTATTTCTTTAAATGCCACTTTCTCCAAGTCAGTCCACTTGAACTGTACACTCTACTTTATCATTTGCTGCAAAGGTTTAACGGTCTGAGCAAAGTCCGCAACGAACCTTCGAACAAAATTAATGGTGCCCATAAACAATTGCATAGATTTTTTGATGTGGGGCATGGGAATCTTGTTGATAGCTTGCACTCTCTTGATCTATTGAGATTCCCTTCTTTGAAATGATATGACCCAAGAGTTTCCCCTCAAGAACAACGAAAACACTTTTCTTGGGATTTAACGAAATACCATATTTTCTGCAGCGATCAAAGATCTGCTTTAGGTGGAGAACATAGTCTTATCTTTTCTTTGAAAATACTGTCACATCATCTAGGTAAAATACAACACATTGACCGCCCAATCCTCGAAAATCAATGTCCATGGCTCACTGAAAAGTAGCTCCTACATTTATCAAGCCGACTGGCATCCTGCGATATGAAAAGATTCCCCACTTTGTACGAAAAGTGGTTTTGAGTCGGTCCTTTTCTGCTACTAGCACTTGATTGTAACCAGAAAAACCATCTAATAGAGGGAAAATATCTGAGCCTAACACCATCTATAAAATGTGTTCCATTGGAGGCACATGATAGGTATCTTTATCGGAAGCTTTGTTTAAGTTCCGAAAATCCACACACAATCTTATCTCTCCAGACTTCTTCCGCACGGGAACTAGATTGGCGACCCATTCAGAATGTCAGACTTTAAAAATAATCTTTGCGTCCAATAAATTTTTCAATTCCTTTTGTATCAAAGGCTCAAGAGTCGGATGCATTCTCCTTAATTGCTGTTGAAATGGCTTAACGCCTGCCTTCATTGCTATTATGCGATGAATAATGCAAGTATCAAATGTTTTCAGATCTTCGTAAGTCCACGCAAAGACATCTTTATACTACTGAAAAAGTTTGATGAACTTATCTCTCTCACCTGGCGAGCAACATTTACCAAGATTGACATACTTTGATTCATCTTCTGTACCCAGATTTACCAATTCATGCTGCATAGAGAAGCTATGAGTTTTAACATTTGTTGGTCTTTTGAACTTGTTTTGCAGATCGAACAAACCTTCAAGAGATCTCACTCCCTTGGGCATGAAGTTTCCTTTGCCTGCATCTTTGCTTTGCAGATCTGAATCATGCTTCTCTTTGTCTATTATGGCTTCTTGGAAGACATCCTCATTTGTTAAGAAGCTGATGATCTGATCATCATCATCAAATACTCTAATATTGGTAATGTTGTCCGGAACAGATGACCTGAAAAATCAATTCAATAGAGAACTTGTTATTAGTAGGCACTAATCTGGAAGCAGGGGTAGCTAATAAATCAGCTGCAACATTTCTTAATCTAGGAATGGAATGAATATTAAAAGCATCAAAACATGAAATCAAATTCCAAACCTCTGATTGATAACCTTTTACGTGTGGTGAAAGGCAGTGAATTGTATCTCTCACTTTCCTGACAACTATCTCTGAATCGCCAAACACTTTCAAATATTTAACATTTAAACTAATAGCTTTCTTCAAACCACGGACCGGAGCTTCATATTCAGCAGTGTTATTCATGCAATTGAACTCTAGTCTACAAGATAAAAAGTGTTTGTTGTACTCAGGATCAATTAAAACACAACCAACTCCGGATCCTTCTTGAGTTTTGGAACCGTCAAAGTATAAAACCCAAAAAACATTTTCTGTTTTAACTAAGTTAGTATCACTATCACCCAAGTCAGTGACTAATCCTACTATGTTACAATCAATATCATCAGTCCGAGAAAATTGAAGGAGATCGGACTGTTCATCTGAATCATGGCTAACATCTTCAGACTGATAATTACCCAATTCAATCTCTAAGAAGTAATTTCCCAAAACTGAAGATGAGAAAGCGACAGCTTCATTCTTTTCCTCTACCTCAGTTACATTTTGTTTCATGTGGGATTCTCTCAGTATTTTAATCTGATTTTGTCTATTTTGGTATGGAAACCACAAGTGGGACCAGGTCGTTGCGAAGTGACCATTTAGTTTCGTAGACCAGTCCCTACTCAATATCAAACCATAAGCCTCAGGAATATCAACTACCATTATATCAACAAATTGACATACTCTAGGATATGTTGACAACCTAATAAACAAATCTTTCATTTCCCCAATGACTTTAACAACATTTCTATCTAACTGTATGATCTGAGATGGGGATGGAATTAGTTGTCGATTAATCTTTTTGCAAATTGACAGTGGCATGACATTCGAAGAAGCTCCAAAATCTACCAAACAGTTATGCACATTATGATTAAAAATTTCAAAAGTCAAAAGGAAAGGCAAAGTCTGGGATCTAGATTTCCCGCCAATGTCAGCTTTGTTTATCTCAGGGTTTTCCTCAGTGTTTTCTACTGAAGTACTAGCTTGTGGGTCAAAATATTCTAGCAACTTCTTTCTTTGCTGGGGAAAACTACACATATCAAATATAGATACATTCTCTTTGGACTTCTTAATGTCTTCGATTATATCATATCCCATGTCACATTCTTTTGAAACTTTAGGTTGATTTTCTGCTTTGTTGAAAGTGACCTTTGGCTGTTTAGATATTTCTGGGCTTGGTTCTTTTATCACTGCTGGGTTTGCCTTAGGCTACAGTGGAATGAAAATTATGTGCCACTTTGGCATTTCCTTCGCAACATTGGCTTTAGGTGCATCAACGGTTTGATCAAGCACCGAGCCTTTACTTCTAGTGGTGACATTAATTGATGCGGTCTGAAATTCTTCAGCAAGATATTCTAAAGAGGGTTCTTGCGTGGGTGCCCAATCCCATAGGACCATTGTGGTGTCGGGAGCGGGTTCTTCCTTCTAAAAAATATGCTCTTCTGGAGGATCTTTCTGCTCTGTTATCAGCACATCTAGCATTTGATTCATCACTAGGCTCATCGAATTTATCCATTGTGGACAACTTTTTTCTGAGTGTTGTTCTTGATGGAAGGTACATAAATTGTCCACGCCAACTTCATTTAAATTTAGAACAACAGAATTGTTTACAGGTGGAAGCGGTTGTCCACTTGCATCCCTTTTCTTATAGAAAGGTTTGAATGGTTTCCTGGAAGTACTGGCTGCCTTATCTTTCTCCAGATCTACAATTTTATTAGAAAGCTTTTGCATCATTTTGACCATATTTTCCATATTTGTTGATGGTTCTTCTTTATTTCTGGTCAACAAAAGGAGTTTCTTAACCACTGTTGGCTTTGTTTCCAGATCGAGAGAATGCTTAGCAATGTTGTCTGCTTCTTCTTCTACCTTCTTGGATTCTTCGAAGTTTTCCATCAAGGTAGTTTTCTTTGTTCTTTTAACAAACATTGCTATGGGAGGACCAAATGCTGTTGTATAATATTCAACTAAAGATTATTCAATAGGTCTTGCTGCATCACTAAAATTATTCAACAATGTAGTAAATATTTGATTAAATTCTTGAACCTTCTCTTTCTTTTCCATTCTCATGGACAACAATTCTTTCATGAGTGTTGCGACTATTTTCTGATTTCCTTAATTTTTTAAGAAGCATTTCTCGAAATCTTCCCAATTCGATATTGAACTAGCTTGCAAACTGAAATACCAGGAGATACCTTGGGTTCAAAAGTGTAGGGAAAAATCCTACAGACTACATCTTCATGTTATACATTTAAAAGACTTAAAGCCAAATAGAAACTCTTAAGATGATCTTCAGCAGAAATACCCTTCCCAGGATCATACTTGGGAAAAACCTTTTCTGGATTCTTGGGTAGATCATGGAATGGCCCATCTAAATTCAACGCTCCTCTTGCTCTCCATGCAAGTACAACCATGGCTCTACGTGGGGAATGTGGTGGAGTGTTATGTGGAGAATTACGCGGGGTATGTGGTTCCTCTAAATCTAGAGGAGTTTCAAGCTTGATTTATCCAAGAGGCTCTGTGATTTCTTCTAAAGATAGATCTACCAATTCTTCTAAGTTCTGAACAAGAACTGAATCTCTTATATACTATGTTTCCCTTCTAGGGGCTCTTCTTCTGGGGAGTAGGGGAATCGCATTCAAACCACCGAGCTTCCTAACATATGCACGGGTATGTCTTCTTAAATTCGCTACTTCAGCAAAAGGAACAACATACAACGTTTCTTGCTGTTCGGTTTCAGAATTGGGATGTTCTTGATTTATTAATTCCAGATCTAAATTGTCTGAGATAGTTGTTTCAAGCGGGTCTTCAGTGGGATTCCTTCTAATGAAAGGATCTCCTTTTCCATCCATGCACTGGTGGCCCTCCTTCTAGCGCAAAAAACTGTTGATGCCCCGAAAATCGTAACATCAATCAGCAAGGGATTTTCCCCAGTAAGCAAGCCCAATTAGATCGCTCACCATTTGGTATAGGGAATTCGTTCGGTTAACAGCCCGGCTACTGTGTAAGATTTAAAGATTTGTTTTATTTGCATCGGTTGCGGCCCGATCCACCATTTATGTATTTTATTTTAAAGATGATATGCAAGTGTTGTAATCTAAATGCATGCAGTTAAACAAATCTGATCTAAAACTATTTAAGAAATTTTAATCTATCCTTGCAAGGAGCAAACTTAAAGAATGAGTAATAAAATGGAAATGCAACCAAGAATTTCATAGATAGCTATTCTAATTAATAGAAGCATTTACAGCAGAAAGCAAACTATTATCAAATATAGCTTTGACAGAGATAAACATTCTATTACTCATTTTACATAGAAATTTTTCATAGGAAAATGAAAGCATTCATAACAGAGAAAAAAATCAGATTAGTTGAGAACGATCTCACAATCAATGTATGAATAAAGTGATGTTGGATTGTCTTGAATGCAGGAGGAAGGTGCAACGATGATCTAAGGGTTTTTGATCTTGGGAACTATGTGGGGTATCCGTTGGGGCCTCATTGGAGTGCGGTTTGGGAAAGGACATGAGTGCAGCCACCGATGGTGAGGCTTTGGCCTCTTCTGGGGCTATTGATAGAGGTAAAAAGATAGACCAATGTCCTGCCCCTGAATGCGGGACTGGAAACACGGAAGTAGGGACTAGTGGTATGGCCACTTCTGTGCAGATAATGGCAGAATCGAGGAAGCCCAGGCAGTGCTTGCCGAAGGAAAACAAGATCCCCAAACTCCTAATAAAATCGGAGAGGGTCAGAACCGATATTCAGTACATGAAGTAACATGCGCTCATTGGAAAATTTGTTGGGATATGGCTGGCTGAGAAAGCACTGGTGTGGTGGATCAACACAGCCTGGAAACCCCAGGGCCATTATGATCTACAACTAGGGGCTAAAGGGTTTTTTACTGTGATTTTCTTTAATGAACAAGACCGTATGAGGATTTTCTTTAATGAAGAAGACTGTATGAGGATTGTATCTCCACCCCTAGAAGGAACGCTTCAACCTGGATAAAGAAAATTTAACCATTGCCCCGGTCTGGATATGACTCTACTCCTTACCTTCTGAATACTAGAAGGAGGAAATCCTAATGGAGATTGGTAATGAGTTGGGGGTATTCGTAAAAGTCCCTGAACAAACCCAGAAGATGCGGTATACTTCATACGCCCGCATATGTCTCTATATGGATATATCTCAAGATCTACTAGCAAGGATAGACCTAACTTGGGAGGACGAAGATTGGTTCCAATCCATTGATTATGAACAGATCCCTTTCCGTTGTCAGAGATGTCATGAACATGGGCATTTATTCAGGGATTGTCCGCTTAATAAATAGCCAGTAGGGAAGATCAAATCTGAAGGAAAGGATCAAGAAGGATTAAAAAAAGTGGCGACCAAGAAATGGCAAGCCAGGAAGGTAGGGGGCCCTGAAATTCATAATAAAACTATGATCAATAATAGATTTGAGGCCTTACAATTTTGGGAAGAAGTTAAAGGTGATGAGGAGACTAAGAAGAAGGAAAAAGTAGAAGCAACAAATAAAGAACAAGAAGATGACAGCATTGTTCATATGTCTGAAGTTGACGCATTGGGTTATTCAGGCTCATCGCAAGAGGAAGGCGGAGAGGAAATGGAATTGGAAGATCTGGACCTGGAAGGCCTGGAGGCGGCATGCATAGTTGAAAATCCGATTCCTATAACACCACATCAGGTATCACTCCTGGAGAAAGCAATCATTAAATCTAAAAATCGCAAACACTTGGGTATAGTTTCTGAATCCTGCAAAGAGAACGATGGGAAAAAGATAACCACGGGAGAAAAAAGGGGAAGGCGAAGTAACATGCATAGAATTCAAATGATAGGAAGGAACCTGGTGGCATCGGGCCAGTATCCAACTATTGATGCGGCTCTAGCATCCTCCAACCTTAATCGGTTATAAGATGTGCATTACATCCTGGAACATTAGAGGGTGCAAGAGAATCCTAAAGACCTGTCTTCTAAGATGGAAAATTGAACTAGAGAGACCTGCAATTGTTTTTCTCCAAGAAACTAAGTGCTCCGAATCGGATCTTCAGCCCATCGGGAAGAAATTCTAGAAACATTGTAATGTTGTAGTGATTGATGCTATTGGCTCGGTCAGGGGAATTGGCATTCTTTGGAACCCTAAGGAGGTGAGTTTGTCGGATTAGATGGCTTCAAAATTTATCTTATCTGCTTCTTTCCATATTTTAGGAACCAGATTCAGGGGTTTTTGTCAAATGTTTACGGACCATCTTTGGCCAACCAAAAGAGCTCCTTCTTGAATTCCAAGAGGAATCTCAAAATAGAGACCGACGACAGCCCCTGGATCATAGGGGGGGCCTTCACTTTAATTAGGAATCTTGATGAGAAACGTGGAGGTCGACGTTGTTTACACCCCAGTAGTGAGGAATTTTCGGATGTAATCAAAAATTTGGAGTTGATCGATGTCAAAACCTCCAATGGTTTATGCACTTGGAATAATAAGAGAGCAGGGGACAGAAGCATAGCTTCCAGATTAGATAGGTTTCTGGTTTCTAAATCTATTATGATGGGAGGTGGTTATCTGACAGCAGTTGTGTTTCCCTCTGCGGGCTCAGATCGCTAGCCGATCAGCCTGGAATGGCATAGAATAGGAGAAAACCTCAGACGTTTGTTTAGGTTTGAACAATTATGGCTCCTTCACCTTGATTTTTTTGACCAAATGAGACAGTGGTGGCAGACTTGTGATCCTATCATGGGAACCAAGATGTACCAGTTTCAACAAAAGTTAAAATACCTTAAAGTAAAAATAAAGAAGTGGAATAAATAAATCTTTGGGAACATTTTCCAAGGTAAGAAGTTGCTCGACCTTAAACTACAGGAGGTTCAAAACGCGGCTATGACTCAGGGTTATTCCGCGGAGTTAAAGGAACAAGAACAAAATATTTTGCATGAACTTAACCTCAAAGACCACCAGGAAGAACTCATATGGAAGCAAAAATCAAGGAGTCGTTGGTTGAAAGATGGTGAGCGCAACACTAAGTTCTTTCACAAAGCCACCATCCAGCATCGACATGGGAATAGGGTGGTGAGGCTTAAGAAGGAGGATGGTAATGTGGTTGAAACTCAACATGAAATAGAGCAGACCATGAAATATCACTTCGAAGACTTACTGGAAGAACCCAATATCAATAGGCAAGCAGAAAGGGAGAAGGTTCTTCGCCACATCCCAAGACTTGTCACGGAAGACCACAATAAACTCCTTATGGGGACTATTAGAATGGAGGAACTTGATGAAGCCATCAAACAAATGCCGGATGACAAAGCTCCTGGACCGGATGGCTTCACCATTAATTTCTTTGACTCATGATGGGATTGGCTGAAGGTGGAGGCCCTGGTCATTGTGGAAGATTCCCGCCGGACCAGAAATACTCTTAAAGCCCTCAATGCCACTTTTCTCACACTTATTCCTAAGGAAATGAGAACAGAGGATCCTGGAAAGTTCAAACCCATATCCCTCTGTAATTTTATCTACAAAATTATTACAAAGGTTATAGAAAATCGGCTATGCCCACTCCTACCTTTAATTATTTCTCCCGACCAGGCTGGGTTTGTGGAAGGACATCAAATTTTGGATGGCATTATTCTGGTGCATGAAGCCATTCATTCGCTTAAGAAAGAGAAAATACCGGGTATGCTTCTTAAACTGGACTTATCTAAATCTTATGACAAGTTAAATTGGACTTTCATGGCAGGGATGTTAAAATCTTTCGGTTTCTGTAAAATTTGGACAGAATGGATCATGAGCCTAGTCTCATCCCCTTTCTTTTCAATCATGGTAAATGGCACTCCCTCACAACCATTCCCAGCGACCTGTGGAATATGGCAGGGGGATCGCTTATCCCAGTTTCTTTTCATCATCATGGCTGAAGGCTTAGGAAGAATGTTGCGGGCATCCCTGGAGAACAGTGCCATTCAAGGTTTGGACTTGGGTGAGGAGTTGACCCCGCAAACCCACCAACAATTTGTTGATGATACTATGTTGATGGGACCTGCCTTGGTTCAGGAGGCCAAAAACATTAAGGATATTCTTAACACTTTCCTTGTTGGAAGTGGCCTAGAAATTAATAAAGAAAAATCTAAGGTTTATTTCTTCAAAACTCCCAGAATTCACCGTAGAAATATCCTGCACATTTTGGAATTCTCTGAAGGACACCTTCAGTCGAAATATCTAGGGGTACCCTTGACGGAATCTACTATATGAAAAGTCTCTTGGAAGGACCTACTGGATAAATTCAAAACCAAAATGGAATTATGGACGTTCCGAGCCCTGAATTTCCCCAGCCGCCTTATTTTGGTCAAGTCGGTGCTCCAAGCAATGCCGATTTACCTGTTCTCAGTGATGGTGGCACCCAAAGTTGTTCTGAAAAAGATTCACAATCTTTAGAGGAACTTCCTATGGGGAGGAACCCATGACCATAGAAAATGGGCCTTAGTGAACTAGGAAACTCTGTGCACTCCTAAAAGGATGGGTGGCCTTGGTCTGCGCGACCCAATGTGTGTTAATAAGGTCTTAGGAGCTAAAATTTGGTGGAGGTGGATCACCCACAGGGAGGAACCTTGAGCAAGGCTGTGGCAAAGAAAATATGCCCCCAGGTGGCCCAAACAGGACCTCATAAGATTCGGGGAAGAACAACCCGGTTCGAGTGTTTGGAAGCTGGCTCAGGAGAATTGGGATTTAATCAAGAATCACAGTTTCTGGGAGATAAGAGACGGCAACTCTGCGTCCTTTCTGCATTATGTGTGGCAGCAATTCCCCAGATTAACTGACCGGAAGGAAAACCAGGAGCTGGTCGTATATTTACAGAGTAGTCCTTGGGAGAAGGTCCGGGACTTCTGGGAACCAAGACCAGAGGGACAACAGTTTAGACAGTGGAAATCGATTCTATGGTGGAAGACCTTAACTCCGGAGGAAAATCTGGATAACTTCTATGAGGAAATTCTCAAACGTCAAATCCCTTGGGCTACAGGGCCGGATAAAATCAGATGGGGATATTCCAACACAGGGAATTTCAATATTGCTGAAGCGGTAGGCTGTCTGAAAGGTTACGAACGGATGCCCAAGGATGATAAATGGAAAAAAGTTTGGGAGATGAACCAGTGGCCTAAAATTGCCACCTTTGGGTGGTTGTTGATTCACCGTCTCATCCTGACTTGGGAAAACCTTTGGAAGAGAGGCTTCTCTGGGCCTTCTTGCTGTACCATGTGCATGACCGAAAGTGAATCCATTAACCATCTGCTTGACGAGTGCCCACTGGTCTCTTTCTTTTGGAACAGGGGGGAAGAGAGATTCAGGAAGGCAGCAAGAGTATTGGGCCGCCCGGACTTGACTCTGGAAAATTGGCAGGCTAAACCTTTTAAAAGTGAAGTTCTTAATCAAATTTGGGAATTCTTCCCGGGATTCGTGGTTTGGGAAATATGGAAGGAGAGGAACCTAAGAATCTACGAGGAAAAGCAAAGAAGTACTGAGGCGATTTGGAAGGTTCTTGAACTACATCTCAAGGAAACTTTATACATTAAAAGTCTTCCCCCTGAAAATGGAAATGCAGATCCCACTGAGAGATTAATTTTGAATGCATGGGGAATTTTCAGCTTACCTAGCGGCATCGCCGAAACGCAGCATAGTAGGGAAAAATCCATCAGCCCCGACTTTTGGCAAACTCCTCCCGCTGATACCCTGAAACTCAATTTTGACGGGGCAGTAAAAGGAAACCCGGGCCCTGTCGGTTTTGGGGGAGCCATCAGAAACGACCTCGGCCTCGTGTTGGGCGCTTTCTAGGGTAACCTGGGCGAAACAACCAACAATGTTGCAGAGTTAGAAGGCATGGTTAATGGTATCAATTGGGCGATTACAAAAAAGTGGTTACCTTTGATTGTGGAAGGCGACTCCAACATTCTAATCACCATGGTGGGCCATATTCAAAGAGGGGTGGAGGTTTCAAAGGTATCTCTAAATTGGAAATGGGAAGGTAGGTTGAACCAACTTCAGCAGATCCTGAGTACCTCTTCGGCCATTAAGTTCAGACATGTGCATTGAAAAGGCAATAAGTTGGTAGACAAGCTGGCCAATATGGGTGTTAAGGCATGTGTTGCATTCAAAACAGGATCCTTGGAGGAGGTGTGTGATCACGTGGCCAGGCATCACTGTGAAATGATCGCTGCCATCGATCTCATTCCTCGGGCGAAAACCACTTGCTATGAGGATGGAGAATCACATGGAAGCCGGGTAGATAGGACACTTGCAGGTGGTAACTCGGCGCATGTCAATACTTAGCATCCTTATTATGCAATGTACCTGGGTGATTTCATTACACCTTATGGAGTTGAAGTCTGTTGATAGATGGTTATTACAACACATGCTCATCCAGTCATTCCACCTTAATTCTCTTAAGTGTCTGAAAGACGAGAGTAATGGTTTCATCATGATTAATAGTAGGAAAGTGTACCGAGTTGAAGGCAGTCATGATCTCAGCAATTGGGATGGTACAGGAAGCAATAAGTTTTGCAGGCTCATCATCTTTCAGGAAGGAGAGATATTTGGTTAGGACAGAGCGGTTAATTTTTTCACTCATGAGAATTTATGGACTGGTACGATCCCCATATCCAGACACAGGAATGCGGATTATAAATCTACGAAGGATGATGAGGATGGCCAGATGTGCATTACCAAAACCGTCTGCT
This sequence comes from Larix kaempferi, assembly GCA_027924585.1. NCBI lineage: Eukaryota > Viridiplantae > Streptophyta > Pinopsida > Pinales > Pinaceae > Larix > Larix kaempferi. Next base: position 260,340 of record BSBM01000969.1, on the reverse strand, counting down.
TCTCCCTGTATCCCGGCATGCTGTTTGAGTTTAACTTTTGTATCAGTTGGTTTCATATCAAAGGTGGATTTTCTTCGTCGTTTGGTTCTATCTTTCTGAGAATTATGCCTCCTCGCATTCATTTGTGCAGTCGTCATGGGTCGGGTAGAAATCCTGGGGGAAGGGGGAGACACTCTGGGGAAGGTTCGTCCACCCAAACTAGTGCCCAAGAGGATGTTAACCCCCGGAATTTCAATTGGGTGCACTTCTATCTTCAGGAAACGTTGTCGGCTATTGGCAACCATATTGCCTATTTGGAAATTGCCTTGCTAGAATAAGTTGAGGCGTGTCTGGGTCATCAGGTTGTGGCTAGTCCGTTCTGGGCTTGCAGGATTTTATTAGCCCGGGAATTACACATCCGTGAGAACATCATCCAGAATATGAAGGATGTTATTGCAGGTATGAAGGTTAGTCAGCAGAATGAAATGGAGAATACTGGTACTTTGGAAGCACTGATGGAAGACCTCTGCATCCAACCTCCGCAGGGCATTAGACGCGAGGTGCCAGGGACATCAAGCCTTGATCAGTAGGCCGAACCTATGCAGCTTGCTGGTATTTTTGTTGTGGATCTTCAGTTGAATTTTCTTCGGCCTTGTGTATCACGACATTTATTACTGGTTTCTTTCCGTCTCTGGAGTGAGGAATTAATCTCTTTTCTGTCTTAGCTGCTTTCTTGGTTATCTTGGTGCGTGCAGGCGTTTGCTGCAAACCGTTTTGGTTCTTGTTGATGTCCTTTGGTCGTTTTGTAATGATGGTTTCGATGCTCCGGGATTTAAGTTGAATCTTGGGTTGGCCTCCATCTTCCCCACTGGAATGGGCCTCTGGAATGTGGTCCTTTTTTGGGTTCTTTGTACCATTTTTGTACATTCTGTACTTTATTAATAGAATTCTGTCTCTCTCTTACTTACAAAAAAAAAATGTATGAATAACGCATAAATAATTCGGCCAACATTCAACACATTCCCACAACAAAACTCCATGCAGGCTTTCTTTAGACAAAATAGAGATTCCTTCATTAATGTAGCAAAGTAATTCACGTACGAAATTAGTCTATCCTTTCACCTGCCAAAAGTCCTTTTTCATTTCTTCTATCTCTATATTTATAGATTTTACAAAATTTGTCTCTTCCCAAAACCTAACCCTAGGGAGACCCAAAAGTTTGTCTTCTAGTGCCTAAAGAGACAAAAGCAATTTCCAGCTGTTTTACAAAATATTTATACAATAAAATAATTCCAGTTGTCTTTACAAAATTTACAATAAAACAAATTAAATCCCAGATGGTCCTGCCACTTCCACCGGTCTTTCTATTTCTACTGAGGTGCTCACTTCAACAAGCATGCTCGCTTCAGCTGCTTTGCTTGCTTCAATTGGGTTTTCTACACTTTCAATATAGCTGGACCACTGGTTGATTTCTCTCAGAATGGTATTACCCCGTGCAGTGATTGTCATCTTCAGCGCTATTTCATGCTTGCGCAGATCTGATTTAACACTGGCTGCTCCTGCCACTGCTTCCTCGGTGATGCTTTCCAGAAAATAGGCATGGATAGAGGTCTGTCCAATGAAACGATGGAGGTCGTGAGGATTTAGGACATCTATCTTATTGATGTATTCTGTTTCTGCATTCAGCTCGCTCTACAGATCCGCCAAACGCTGCTCTCTTTCGAGAAAATCATAAATAGATTGAGGTAAAACCATGCGACATTTCTTATAGGTTTCCACGATTTTTTAGTAGAATGTGTGACAGCTCTTAATGGTTTTCCAGATTTCAACACTTAGCTTTGTGCCAGAATCCCTGCAATACTCAAGGACTCCACAATCCAAGTCCAATTCATCGGTGGTCTTAACCCATAGGTGTGCTGGGAAACCAATTTCCCTTCTCTCCATTCAAATAGTTTATTTATCTCCTCCAAGTGATGCGCATATTTCCTTTTTAGCTTCAACGCCTTGACTTCAATGGCTGTCATCCTTGTTATCATTTCTTTCACCCTGCATATCTCTCCTGAAATCAACATCAATGATTGATAAACTTTCTTCTGCATCTCGCATGCTTGTTCATGAAATGCGGTTAGGTCCTGCTTCTCATTTGCAACCTTGAGCTGCTCTAATAGTTGTTCTTTTTCCCGTGTCAACCTGTCAAGTTGAGGCTTAAAGGATTTATTTATCTACACGTTGTTGGCTTCAATCTTCTCTAGTTCTCCTATGCGAGCTTTCGGGTCTTTCTTCTCGCTTTCTGAGATTTCCAACTGCATATCTAGTGTGCTCTTTTCATCTTCGAGCTGTAGGATTTGCAAAGTTGTTTCTTTCTTTTCCTCCTGAAGCTCTTTGTACTTCAACCTTAACTCATTTCCTTCTAACACCTCTTTCTGCATGTTACTTTTTACTTTGAAACATAGTTCCCTGTACTTCTTAACTTCTTCCACCAGATGATCAACATTATCTTTACTTGTTTGAGCTGAAGACACAATGCATGATGCCGTGAAAATAGGGTCGCTTTCAGTCCCTTTAACAAGTGGGGTTTATAAAACCCTGATTTCGAATCGACCCTCTCCAATTTTCATCTTCTTCTCTGATCTTTCCACAATAACCTTCTTCCTTTTATCAAAATAAACGGAATCCAGGTTGGCCACTTGGCGCTGCTTTGAAGGAGTGTATGGGGTAAGTGCTAACTCTTCAGTTGTGACAATCCCTTCATTAGCTATCCCTGATTGGTTTATTGTTGATAGATCCAAGTCTATGGATTTCGGGCTAGACATGCCCTGTTCCACATCTTTATTAGATTCTTCTGCTTCCTCTCTTGCTCTCTTCTCTGCTATCTTTGCTAGCTCTGCTGCCTCTCATTCTACTTTCTCCCTTATCGCCTGCAACTTTTGGGCCTCTTCCCTTTTGATTCTTCCGGCCTCTTCTTACTGCAATTTGGTAACTTCTTCTTGCAATTTGGCAGCTTCTTCTTTCTGGGTCCTCTCCTCTTCATCTTTCTGAGCCTTTTCTTCTTGCACCTGCTGAGCTCTAGCAGCTTCTGCATCTTGCTGCTGCTTTACCTCTTTCTCCCTTTGGAGTCTTTCTACTTCTTCCTTTTCCTTCCTCTTGGACTCCTCTGATTGTGATGTTGTTGCCTCTTGTTCCTTTTGGATCAACCCAGCAGGTTTGGGGCTGGAACTTGCTGCGCTTTTAGGGCAGTAACGTTTTCCCAACTCCGTCAAGTTCCTGGCACTCCAGAAAAATTCTTCATCCTTGTCCCAAAGATGTGCATACTCAAAAGTAGCTTTGACATTGGTACAAGGTTCAACAACTCTACCATTAGGATCATGCCTCCTGAAAAACTTAGTGCCGAAACGAAAAAATTCTAAGTCCTACGCAAAGGTTTCACCATCCTTTGCTTCCTAGAGACTATATGCACTAATGGTGAAGGGCATTGGTGGGTACATGCCTTTCTTCTTCTCACTGAGAATCTTGCTAACCCCACTGATGAAGAGCTGCCTTAGAACTTCTTTGTGCACTACGAATTCCGTGACATACAGAGGAAACAAAAAGGGAGGTTTAGTTCCTCCACTCATTCTGATATAGGTGCCCTCGAGGGAGAAGTAATAGTCCCCAAACTCTTCTATGATGGGCATGGCATTTTCAAACAAACAATTTGGCTCTTCTTTAAAAATGAGCTGATACATGGGCATGATGAACTTTTCACAAATATGTTTGTAGTGATTTGCGTATTTACTTGCCCATGTGAGTTGATAAGCTACAAAGAGAGGAGACTCCTTTTTGCTCCAAACGCAACCCAAATAAGGAAAAGGGTGCTTTCTTAATAAGCAATCTATCAAATATCAAGACATGAAGAAATCAGCTTTCTTCTAGGTCAGTCCTCCTTGGGCAGCAGTTAAGAGTGAGACCATGATGTTTGAGATTATGTCAACTCAATTGAATATTGTACCGGATGTGGCTACATGGACCATCACTGGCACCCAACCAAGCTTGAAGACGTTTCCATTTGGAATTCCAAAAATTTGACTCAGCATTAGGGAAATGAGTCTATAAGGAGTCCTTAGAAGCACACTTTCATATTCTCTGTTGCCTCTTTTCCTTATTTTCCTTTAACCTATTAGCATTTTCCTGGTGGACTCTAGGGGGTCTATTGTTTGCTTTGCTAGCCAGTCATTATTCAGCCAATCCCTTTCCTGGGGTAATCTATAGGTAGCCATGATATGCTCTGGTGCAAAGGACGTGAGACTCATCTCAGTGTTATCGTTAATGAATCTTGTATCAGTTTTCACATGAGGAATTATCCATCCAGTAACTTTTGAACATGGAAATAGCTCGGGATGAGTTGCTTCCTTGTGAAGGTCAGATTTATTGATGTTCAAGTAGACCATGGTTTCTTCTAAGGTTGCATCGGGGTACTTATGATCCCTGATAAATCTATATAACTCACCCAACTAAAATTCCGCGGTAGCGGCTCCTAGGGCTACTTCGGTGACAGCTTGTGTGTTGCTAAACATTGTTTCGAGCGAGGTATCCAACAAGATTTCCACTTCCGAATCTGGTTCAGCAAGATTAGCCTTTTGTCTAGAAGATCGTCTATGCATGTCAAACCTGCGATGGCAACGAGGGGACATGTGAGAGATTTGATAGCTTATGAGCAACACACAACATTCGAATTTGCATCGCTTTAACAGAACTTGAGCATACACACAGTGTTAGCTAGCCTTTTTCAAAGACAAAATCATGAAGAGAAGCACTTAAAATTTCATCCATGCATTTAAACGAAGACCCGAGCACTGCTAGCTAGAAAAAAATATCATATCATCATGAGCCGAAACATCCTACTAGGGCTAAATATGAGCATGCAAAGAAGGCCGCCGTGGGGTGAAGTGTTTCCTCAAAATATCATTTGGATTTTCACAAGTTCGGCCTTTCTACTATCAAACGAATGCCGCGGAAAAAACTCTCCATAACAAAAAGCATGGCTGGCAAGCTAGGTTGTATGTGCATGGAGCACAATGCATAGTGACCGCAGGATAGGTTGACGGGGATGAACAAAAAATAGTTTGCTTCGGAACTCGCGCGAGAGCTTCCTGGGAAACTAAGGGAAAGAAGCTCTTATTGGGTACAGGGTTGCCACAAATCACATGAAAATGGGAACCACCTGGGTGGCATGCGGGTTCTTCCTTTAGAAACATCCGAAAAAAAACAGCTTTAAATCTAACAATGAGCATTCAACGAGGTTTATTTGATAATAACAAACGAAGGAAAACTAGGACCTACCTGTCAGTCTTAGAATGGCTCCCTGCGGTCAACGCGCGTACCCAAGCTAGTGACAGTCTGAGCTTCAAATGGAAAATAGCAATGCTCCTCGATTTTGACAAGAAGGGAATGAACAACCCCGTTGGGCGGATGCATATATATATATATATATCTAATAGGGGAAATTAATTCCCGCGAGGTGGGAAGTTGGAGGTTTAAATGGGCATGGGGCTCAATCCGAACATTAATTACTCCACACAGGTGTAAAATGAATTTTCTCCAACTAACCCTTCCCGTTTTCCAAAAAGGGGTTGCACCATGGTCGACAAGTCATCTAGTGATTCCTACACAACGGTCGACAATTTTAAGGGTAACTCCTGCAACCAGACACTGCGACGAGGATTGAAATGGATATCGGCGAAGGTGAAGCTAACAAGACGTGCAAGGATTGGCAAAATTAAACTTACAAGCTGCTACCTAGAAGCGCAATGAAGTTAAGGCCAAAAGGGTGCAAAAAAGTGGCACTGAATTTAAGGTCAAACTCAGCGCAACAGTCGACGATTTTAACATGAAAAACCGCGACCCAGACTGAGTTTAGCGCCTTTAGTCGGCAAAAATTAAATGGGATGTTGTGCCACGGTCGGCTCTTTTGGATTTAAAAAACTGTGACTGATCGGAAAAAGATAAACATGACAACTATGCAACGGTCGGTCAAGATAAGTTTAAAATTTGCGCAACGGTCGCAAATTTTATCATTAAAAATGGTGCCATGTGTTAATTTTTCGATAATTTCATTCCATTATCATAAGGATCTCTAAGAGAATAACATGTACAGCATATCTCTATAGCATATCAATCATAGACACAAAAGCAATCACACAAGAGACAGAGTTTCACCAAGGAAAACCATGAAGGTGAAAAACCCCGCAACTTCCTCAGAGATAAGATAAGCCACAAACCAAGATCACAATGATCAAACCCAATAAGATGTCTCTAGCCGATGCTCCTCCTCCTCCACTACTGCACCACTTTCTCTCTTAGCTATGTGAGCTTGAGAAGTGAGTGAATGAATAGAATGAGGGACACGCCCCTCTTATTTATACTTGACTTGACCTTCCAATTAATTCACTGGGGCCGACTTGCTACTCAAGTCTAATAACCCATGCTACTCAAGTCTAATAACCCAACCACATGACCTAATCAGGGTCGACCCCTCACTGGTGATCTAATAACCCATCAACAGAAATGATGACACTTGTTAATACACATGACGACACTTCCAATCAGAGGAATAATACATCTCCGTGGGATATACAATAAAGTACAAATGTAATACATAGAAGAATATCTTCTGAAGTTACAAATACATCAACACTCCCTCTTAACTAGGAAGGTATTATTTCGTCACAGGTCATCAATACATATTGGTGCAAGTCTTCAATTCTGGAGCTGGATCATCATCACTAAATCACAGAGCATCATCATCATCACAGCTGCTGTACTCGACATCTCGATCACTGGGCTATCTCTGAATTCTTCTTGTCATAGGAATTTCTACAGAGCCAGCCCTTTTTCATGCTGGATGTAGGCCCACCACCTGTAGTTCTTCATCATCACTGGCCATACTGTGGAATCCTAAGGACTTATTACGTGAATCAACAAAACCTCGAAAGAGCATCCTAGGACTGATTACGAGCACGCAGCTCAACCTATCGGATCTCCTAGAACCTTTTACATGCCACTGCACAACCTGTCCATGGCCACAGAGTATCATCCTGATACTCATGATCATATTGATCATAACATCGTTCATGAAGCACAACCCAGATGCACATCACACAGCACTTACATTCACCGGCATGGGAAGACACACTTCAACCATCCGTGAAAGGCTCAGCACTTATATTGTAGCCATGGGAGAACACATCTACAACTATGCTCGAATGGAACGGCACTTATATCGCAGCCATGGGAGAACACATCTACAACAATGCTCGAATGGCACAGCACTTATATCACAGCCATGGGAGAACACATCTACAACCATGCTCGAATGGCCCCAACACTTATATCGCAGCCATGGGAGAACACATCTACAACCATGCTCGAATGGCCCCAGCCCTTACATCTGCACCATGGGAGAACACATATACCACCATGTGAGAATGGCTCTGAAAATTACATCACGACCATGGGAGAACACATCTTCCACCATGTCGGAAAATCCTAGCAATTACATCGCGACCATGGGAGAACACATCTACAACCATGTCCGAAAAGTTCATGTGCATCTGTGTCTTCGGAACTCATCACACATAATCCAACTGATTATGTAATGTATCCACCTGATACATATCATCTCATATGATCATCCTGATCATCATCATAGAATCATCCTGATGCATATCATCCAGAGTATCATCCTGATACTCATCACACATGATCATCGTCACTGCATCATCCTGATGCATATCATCCAGAGTATCGTCCTGATACTCATCACACATGATCATCCTGATCATATAATGTATCCACCTGATACATACACAAATACATAATCCACTTGATCATATAGAGTAGTAACTGGAGCATCATCTTGATGCTCATCACACAACGCTTACATCCACAGCCATGGGAAGGATCCTCCTCTCACCATGCTTGGAATGGCTCCTGCAAATGTGTCCCATCACTGCTTCCTCGAAGTATCTTCAATCTGAAGAATACCAAGCCTCCCTCTGAAGCACTCAAACTTCACTCTAGCTAGTGGTTTCGTCAACACATCTACAACCTACTCATCCGTCGCAACATACAGGAGCTTCACTGCTCCTCTTTGCACCAGATCCCTGATATAGTGATATTTGATCTCAATGTGCTTCGACCTATCATGGAACACTAGGTTCTCAGACAACTTCACACAACTCTGGTTGTCACAATAGACACTAGTAGCATCCAACGGAAGATCAAATAACTTAGACAGTAGCTTCCCCAGCCATACTGCCTCACAACTAGCCGAAGAAACTGCAACATACTCTACTTCGGCTGTACTCAGTGCTACACAGGACTGCTTCCTGCTAAACCAAGAGATCACACCTGATCCCATACTGAAGCAGCACCCCAAAGTGCTCTTCCTATCTACAACATTTCCTGCCCAATCTAAATCAACATAACCCTCTAGGTTAAACTTTTGATTCGCATCATACTTGAGCCCATAATCAACCGTGCCCTTCAGGTACCCCAGAATATGCTTTACAGCAACCATGTGAACACTTCTCGGATCCGTTAGGAACTGGCTCAATGTGTTCACAGCAAAACAAATATCCGGTCTTGTGTTCGTCAAGTACATCAAGGACCCAATCATCTGACGATACACCGTGACATCAATCGACTCAGATGAAGCATCACACAGAAGCTTCAGGTTCGATGCCATAAGTGTGGCCATGGCCTTGCAGTCCATCATCCCGAACCTCTTCAGGATCTCAACTGCATACTTCCCTTGTCCAAGGAAGATCCCATCTGCACTCTACCACACCTCCATGCCTAGAAAATAGTGCATCAACCCCAAGTCCTTCATCTTGAACTCGTCTGCAAGCTTCCTCTTGGTGTCGGCAATCAACCCATCCTCTCCCGTAACAAACAGGTCATCCACATATAGAAGTAGTATCACAGGATTGCCTTCCTCAACCTTGTAGTAGAGGTTGGAATCTGCTTTACTCTTGGTAAAGCCCAAACTGGATAGAAAATTGTCTATCCTACCATACCAAGTCCTAGGAGCTTGTTTCAAGCCATACAAGGCTTTCTTCAACCCGCATACATATGACTCTTTGTCATGTGTCTCAAAACCAAGTGGCTGCTCCACATACACTTCCTCTTCGACTACACCATTCAAGAAAGCTGTCTTGACATCCATCTGGTGTATTTTCCATTTCATCACTGCACCCAGAGCAAGTACTGTTCTAATGGAAGTGTATTTGGCGACAGGAGCAAAAGTTTCTTCATAATCTATTCCCTCTTTCTGGGAGAAGCCATGAGCTACAAACCTTGCTTTGTATTTCTCTATGCTACCATCTGCAGCATGCTTGATCTTATAGATCCACTTGGAAGTCACAACAGACTTCCCTTCTGGTCTTGGGACCACATCCCAAACATCATTCTTCATGATCAATTGGTATTCCTCAACCATGGCATCCTTCCATTCTTTCTTTTCCGCTGCCTCTTCATAACTGGAAGGTTCTTTGTTCATAATGTCACAGAGCAAGGCAACATAGCTAGTGTGTGACCTTGTCCTTTTCCTTTCTCTGTGTTCCTCTTCTGGAATACCATATATTTCTACATATTGGATGAGCTCTCTAGCCCATGCAGGTTTCCTCCTGTGAGAGTTCTTCTCACGGGGTGGATCTATAGGTTCTTGTGGATGTTCAATTTCACGGGTTGCTTCTGGAATTGCTTCATTCATAGTGGTATCTTGAAATATGGATTCCTTTGGTTCTTCATGATCTTCAACAGGTGTCTTCCTTGATTTGATGTAGGCTGAGTCCTCATCGAATGTTACATCCCTGCTGACATCAATCTTCTTGAACCCTGGAAAGTATATTCTGGAAGCCTTCGAGTTTTCACTGTACCCCACAAAGATGCCCTTATTTCCTGAAGGATCTAGCTTAGTCCTCTTTTCCTTTGGAATATGTGTATATACTAGACAACCAAATATTCTGAGATGGCTGACTTCAAGTTTCTTACCATAGAAGACCTCTTCTGGTGTCTTGTTGTCCAATACCTTATGAGGTGTTCTGTTCTGCACATATACAGCTGTCCTAGCTGCTTCTGCCCATAGATGCATAGGAAGATCTTGGTCATGAAGCATTGCCCGTGCTGCTTCCATGATAGTTCTATTCTTCCTTTCTGCAACTCCATTTTGTTGTGGATTGTAAGGAGCAGTCAACTCCCTCTTAATCCCTGAATCACTGCATAGCTTCTTGAAATCACCTGAAGTGAATTCTCCTCCATTGTCGGATCTAAATGTCTTGATCTTCTTGTTAGTTTGATTTTCCATCAAGGCTTTGAATTCCTTGAACTTATCAAACACTTCATCTTTGTTCTTCAAGAAGTAAACCCCAAGTCTTCTTAGAGAAATCATCAATGAAAGAGACATAGTATACATACCCACTTAGAGAACTGGATGACATTAGACTGCATACATCGGAGTGGATAATCTCCAAGATTCCTTTTTCTTTGCTTTCCTTGCTTGGAAATGACTTCTTTGTATTCTTACCTTTTGCACATCCTTTGAAAACACCTTCATGCTTTGGCTAGATTTCAGGAAGACCTTCTACAGCTTTGCTTGCAATTGGTAGTGCTCTATAGTGCATGTGTGCAAGCCTTCTATGCCAAAGTTCACTTGGCTCCATGGACTCATGTACCATGGCATGTTCAGGTTGTCCTTTCAATTTGTACAATCCTCCCTCTTGCTCTCCAATCACTACTGCATCATCTATGGTCTTACCCTTTGGCCACATGAGTACTTGGCCATCCACAAATGCAACTCTCATTCCTTTTGCATCCAAGGATGATATGGAGAGAAGATTCTTCTTGAGTCCAGGTACATATAGAACATATTTCATTTTCAAAGACTTCCCAGAGTCTAGAATGTAGGAGGCTTCACCACTTCCTTTGATAGGATATTGATAGTCATCCCCAAGTTTCACCTTATGGGGTGACTCACGTTCAGATAAATTTGCAAAAGATTTTTTAAACCCAGTCATGTGTTTAGAAGCCCCACTATCAATAAGCCAACCATTACATCCATGAGAAATAGTACATGTGAGTGCAGAGATTAGAACATATTCATCTTCACTAGATGAGTCATCACTTTCTGCTCTAGCCTTCTTCTTGGGAGGTTCATCATCCTCAGCAGCATGAGCATGATATTTTCTTTTATTGCCTTCTTCTTCTTGATGAAGTTGTTGTTGTTTTCCTTCTTGTTCTTGGGACAATCTGAGGCCAAGTGTCCCTTCTCATTACATGTAAAACATCTTAGATGTTTCTTATTTTTATAGTGGTGAGAAGGTTTCTTGGGATGAGAATGCTCCCTCTTGAACTTTCCATTCTTGTTGTGTACTGTGAGAGCTTGATCTTCATTTCCCATCTTTTCTTCTCGATCCACAAGCCTGGCCTGTTCTTGAGAACACTCCTCTCATAGTCTACTGAAGGAGACCAATTTTCTTCTTGCACAGATTCCTTGGATGAAGGAGTCCCATGACCTAGGTAGGCCATTCAAGCTAGTCATTACAATTTCACCATTCTCCAATAGTTCATCCACAGCTTCAAGTTGTTCCTTGATTTGAGAGACCTTAGAAAAGTAGGATTGAATGGTCTCTCCATTCTGAAGCTTCACCCCTTTCAATTGGTTTCGCAGAGTCATCTTCCGATTTATGTTCTTTCCTTCAAACAACTTGGTCACGGAGTCAAACATCTCCTCAGGTGTCTTTAGGGAAGACACATGGGGTATGAGATGGTCCTTTATAGAATCAGCAATGACTCTTTTAGCCTTGACCAAGTTCTTCTTGTGTAAGGTCTTAGCCTCTTCTTCTTCTGGAACTAGAACCTCTTCCTTTATGTAGTTGTCCAACTCATTCTCTTATAGGATTAACCCAATCCTATACATCCATGCTCGGAAGTTATCAGCCCCTTCAAGCTTATCCTCAAGCTTGGTGTGCTGAGACATCTTAAAGATTACCTCAAATGGAAATAGAAAATATTTATGTCTTACCACTTGATTTGCTGAAAACTGGATCTGGAGCTGGATTAGGGTTTGTCAGAGAAACCCTAAAAATTCAAAATGTGAATTTCAAAATTTTGAAAGGATAGAAAGATGCGCCTTGATGAGCTGATCAGCCTAGTATACTCAGAAATTGAAAACTGCAAAGTTTCACCCTTCAGAAATTCTTTTCAATCTCTTGAATTCACTAGGGAGGACCCTAAATTAGGGTTTGAGTTTCCCAGAGCTTCATCCAACCACAAAGTTCGATCCAAATCTTTAAACTTCAATTTTTCCAAGGAGCTTCCAGCTATGTCCTCAAATTTCAGAAATTCCTATTTTTTGTGGAAACCCTAATTCTTAGGGTCAAAACTGAAAATGCTCAGAATTGAATTCTGTCTCAATAGAAAGATACGACCTTCCAAGGAGAGTCAATCTAGCCTTCTGCCTTTGATGATCTGTGAAGAGAAACCCAAATATTAAGAATCCCTAGCTTCCGCAGCTGCACAGTACCTTCTTCTTAGGTCAGCTCTGATACCACGTTAATTTTTTGATAATTTCACTCCATTATCATAAGTATCTCTAAGAGAATAACATGTACAACATATCTCTATAGCATATTAATCATAGACACAAAAGCAATCACACAAGAGACACAAAGTTTTACAGGGGAAAACCAAGAAGGTGAAAAACCCCACAACTTCCTCAGAGATAAGATAAGCCACAAACCAAGATCACAATGATCAAACCCAATAAGATGTCTCTAGCCGATGCTCCTCCTCCTCCACTAGTGCGCCACTTTCTCTCTTAGCTATGCAAGCTTGAGAAGTGAGTGAATGAATAGAATGAGGGACACACCCCTCTTATTTATACTTGACTTGACCTGCCAATTAATTCACTGGGGCTAACTTGCTACTCAAGTCTAATAACCCAACCACATGACCTAATCAGGGCCGACCCCTCACTGGTGGTCTAATAACCCATCAATACAAACGACTACACTTGTCAATACACATGACGACACTTCCAATTACAAATAACGACACTTCCAATCAGAGGAATAATACATCTCTGTGGGATATACAATAAAGTACAAATGTAATACATAGAAGAATATCTTCCGAAGTTACAAATACATCAACACCACGATCGCAAATATTGTCATTAAAAACTGCGACCAAAGCTAGAAAGGAACTTTGCCTTAGCAGAAAAACGAAAAAATCTGTTGAAGGAAAAGAGGACTTGAGGAGTTTAAAACAAGCTTCAAAAGACCAAAGGATTTCTTCAAAAAATAAAAGGAGGGGCCCCAATATTTACAAAATTTTGGGGGGGATGTTGCAGCAACAACAATGCCTTGACACATCATTTTTTAGGCCCTTCCAAGTGAACCTCTCTCTCACCTTTCGGTAAGTTTTTAGGAATCCAGGGTGGTCTGCTACTGATGCATTGTGGGAAGCCACCAAAATATTTTATTTTAATTTTGATCCAGGCACTAGAAAAACTCTGTATTTTTAATATATTACATCATTGAGGACTTGGTATGCATCATCTTGAATCAACCTATCCAACACTTCACAAGCAAACTCGTTCTTAGTGTATTCCATAGCTAGTTGGACTTTCCAATCAGTTGGGACTTACAGCAAAGAAAAAGTAGGTTTCCTAGAGAGGGCATCAGCTACCACGTTCATCTTACCCTTTTTGTATTCTATGTTAAAGTCATAGGAATGAAACTTACTTACCCATTTCTATTGTCTATAATTCATCCCCCTTTAGGTCAAAAAGTGTCTCAAACTGTTGTATCAGTCTTTACTATGAACTTGCTACCTACTAGGTACTGTCTGAATTTGGACAAGGCATGCATGATGGCCAACATCTATTTATCATAAATTGAATAATGCCTCTCATGTGGATGCAAATTTTTGCTCTCATAGGCAATGGGATTCCTATTCTGCAATAAAACTGCTCCAATGCCTTCTCCTGAGTCATCACATTCCAATATGAAGGGATGAGTGAAATCGGGAAGCGTAAGTACTGGGAAGTTGCTCATGACTTCCTTCATTCTGTTGAAATATTTTTCAGCCTCCTCAGACCAACAAAAGGTCCCTTTCTTGGTGACATATGTCAAAGGGGATGTTATCTTAGAAAATCCTTTCATAAATTTCCAGTAGTAGGTGCACAAACCAATGAATCCCCTTAAGGAAGTGATGTTCTTTTGGATTGGCCATTCAAGTATGGCCTTGATCTTATCCATATGCAACTTGAATTCTTCTTTCCCAATGATATGACCCAGATAGAGAATCTCATTCAATCCAAACTCACACCTGGACAATTTGGCATAAAATGACTGTTCTTCCATGATTGTCAAGACATTGTCCAAGTGGTGCAAGTGTTCTTCCCATTGTTGATGGATATGTAACTTTGGAAGGTATTTCATCTATGTATTTTATTGTACTCCTATAAAGATGTATTATTCCTCTATACGGAAGTGTCATCATTTGTATTGACAAGTGTCGCAACTGTTGTAACTTGCTGATGGGTTATTAGACCACCTAGTAAGGGGTTGGCCCGGATTAATGTAACCATGGGTTATGAGGCTAAGTTAGACAAGTCGGCCCCACTGGTTTATTGGGCAGGACAAGACAAGTATAAATAGAGATCGGGAGATCTCTATTTGATCATCTCATTACTCACTTCTACATCACTCGGAAGTGGCGCACATGTAGGAGGAGGATCAGATACTAGGAGAATTCTATCTCTTGTACTTTGGTTGTATCATTGCTCTATCTATCTCTGAGGAAGTTGCGGGTTTTTTCACCTTCTTGGTTTTTCCCGGTGAAACTCTGTGTCTCTTGTGTGCTTGTATTATTGTGTCCATGATTGATATGCTATAGATATGTTGTACATGTTATTCTCTCAGTTAATATCCTAGATCAGATTGAAGTAAATTCTGAAAAAACTAGCATGGTATCAGAGCTAGCCTGAAAGAAGGCATGGTATGGCATTTATGACACTTGTTGCATTTGCGAAGTTAGGGATTGATATAGAAAAAACCCGTCATCATAGAACTTTCACTATAAATTCATTTAGGAGAGTTTTCAGGATCTGAAAATATTACAGGTCGAATATAATATCCCCATGTACCTTGTGTCCAAAGGAAAACCTCTAATTCATTGTACTTTGTGATTTATGATCTATACAATATAGGGTTTCTACCTCTTCCAGATCTGAGTCATAAACAGGTGACCTAGGAAAAAAGGTCATAACTTGGGCTAGGAAGCTCCAAATTAAATTTCGTAAAAAGTGACAGGTAGGAAACGGACTGTACTTTCAAAGGTAAGTTTTTCAAAGGCCGAAACGGAACCAGTGACACGTGGAACGTCGTACAAGTTCACTCTCCTGTTTTATCCCATAAACAAGTCACGTTGCGACACTTGGCATAACTCTCTCTCAGAGAATCCAATTAAGGTCATACCTATGGGGTTGGAAAGATAATAGGTTAGGCTACCACACGAAGAATTTTCAGACCCTATAGATCTGAAATTTCAGATTTACACCAAAAACAATCAGGTGCATATTTCTGTCAAAAAAGAATTAGATTTTGAGCACCTTCATTCATGGCTCCGGGAATTTAGGGTTTCAAAGAATGTTGGAATCTTTTGTATCAGAGACCACAACTGGATGCTCCTCATCAAAATCAAAATTTAGAGACCAAGATCGAATTTTTTGGTTGGTCAGGAGGCCGGGCTTGATCAAACCCTAGTTCGGGATTTTGATCAGAAAGGTGAAAAATTAGGGCTTTTGCAAAAGATGGAATTTTTGAAGTCTGTGACCACGGTTAGAAGCTCCTCAGAAAAATCGAAGTTTAGAGCTTTGGATCGAACCTTTTGGTTGGGCAGAAGGGTGGGATTTATCAAACCCTAGTTTGGGATTCTGTCAAGAAGATCCGGAAGTTTCAAAGGCAATTTTGAGGGGTGAAACTTTGCAGTTTTCAAATTTTGAGTATACCAGCTTGATCAACTCATCAAGGCGCATCTTTCTATCCTTTCAGAAGTTTGAAATTCAAAGATTGAATTTTTAGGGTTTCTCTGACAAACCCTAATCCAGATCATGTTTCTGCAAATCAACTGGATTGGGTTAATCTTAGAAGAGAATGGATTGGTCACCTGCATAATTGAAGAAGTTCCAGTTTCAAAGGGAGATGAGGCTAAGGCCTTACATAAGAAGATTACAAGTAATCTCGTCAAGTATGTCTTACAGGTATGTTTCAAAATATGTTCATGATTAAGTTTATGGTATGTTTGTCTTCATTAAGGTTAGTACAATCTTGATTAACTTTAGACTTGTTGTATCACCTTAATAAAATTATGAATGAAGATATTCATTGATTAGGGTTTTGACACTTATGATTGTACTAATGCATTGTGGTGTTGTATGAGGTTGATGTTGTCCGCTAACATGAAAGGTACATCAAGAAAGACAAATCATGTTCTAGTTCAAGAACATATGACCATGGTGACATGAAGACAAAGATTCATCCATTGTCATGGATCACATAGAAGATCTACTTACGAGGTATGCATAACTTGGTTCTATAATGGTTAGCCTATGAGATATGCAAGTTACTAGCACAAGTCATTGAAGAGAACAAGAAGACATTATGTGGGTATGTTAGACATAACTAGCTAGCATGCTAATCTAGGTATGTTTTTCCTATATCAAGTTAGAATCCTACCTTGTGTTAGGATCTCTTATATAAGTATACATGGCATAATTGATAATGATTATTTATGAAGTTAGAAATTTAAGTAATCTAAGGTTTATGCATATTATGTCTCTTACCTTGATTGATGATATGACTAACCAGAAGAGTTCTAAGGTGAAATATGAATATGCATGAGTAAGAGAAGTCTTCACTAAAACATTGAATGCTAATGCTTATTATCTATGCTTGAAATGATCATGACTATACATGTTTAAGATTATTGTGTTTAGAGAGTACTGAGATTATACTAATGAATGTATGATTATGTATGAGATCTCGAGGGTAACACAATGATGATACTAGTAAGCATGCATAGTGATCGAGGATGGATATAAGTTTAAGGACAAGTAATCCAGGGAGGAAAGATCAAGAGGGAGCACACTCCAGTAGTTTTTGCAAGGATGCAAACATTCAGAGGGATTTGACCACTTCTCACAATCCACATCAGAATGGAGTTGTAGAAAGGAAGCAAAGACTAAGAGGGAGTCAACCCAACAAACAAACAAAGATAAGTATTTGAATTGTCATTTCTTGTGTTTAAATAACATTAATCAATGATGTATATGCTTATGTTCCTAGACTTAGATTGTGTATTATGCATATTAGAATAATTGCATTAATGAATAATATACTACTAATATGCATATGCAATGCGTAAGTGGCCTATGGCACTGTACAACATTCCATTGCTACTTATCTAGAATGAAACCTCTTTGCTGACATGTTGGGAGTTGTGCACACTCTTAACAATGTTCTGGTAGAGATTGGAAGGCATCTAGAAAGTTACGGGATATGGATAAATGTTGTATTGAAGCATTGGCTAAGATAATTACATGACTATATGACATATTTCTTTATGTGTAAGAATTTGTTCTGAAAACTATGAGATGTTTCTAATCATGCAATTTAACTTGCTTTGTAGAAAAGATCGTATACCATCACCTACAAAAGAAGGACTACAACATTTGTTCCAGCAACGAAGTTCAAACTATCTATTGATGATATTGAAGAATCTGAAGTTCCCAGGATACGGGATATAGTAAAAGGATGCCATGGTCGAGAAGTACCAATCGATCATTTTTGGGATGTGGTCCCAAGACCTGAAGGGAAGTCTATTGTGACTTCCAAGTGGATCTAAAAGATCAAGCATGTTGTAGATGGTAGCATAGAGAAATACAAAGAGAGGTTTATAGCTCGTGGCTTCTCCCAGAAAGAAAGAATAGACTATGGATATTATTTTGCTCCTATAGCCAGATACACTTCCATCAAATCAGTACTTGCTCTGGCTACAGTGATGAAATGGAAGTTACACTAGATGGATGTCAAGACAGCTTTCTTGAATGGTGTAGTCAAAGAGGAAGTGTATGTGGAGCAGCCACTCGGTTTTGAGACATATGACAGAAAGTCATATGTGTGCAGGTTGAAGAAAGCCTTATATGGCTTGAAGCAAGCTCCTAGGACTTGGTATGGTAGGATAGACAGCTTTCTATCTAGTTTGGGATTTACCCTACTATTCTATGTGGATGATCTATTTATAACAGGTGAGGATGGGTTGATTGCCGATACCAAGAGGAAGCTTGCTGTCGAGTTCGAGATGAAGGACTTGGGGATGATGCACTATTTTCTAGGTATGGAGGTGTCGCAGAGTGCAGATGGAATCTTCCTTGGACAAGGGAAGTATGCAGTAGAGATCCTGAAGAGGTTCGGGATGATGGACTACAAGGCCATGGCCACACCTATGGCATCGAACATGAAGCTTTTGTGTGATGCTTCATCTGATCCGGTTGATGTCACTGTGTATCGTCAGATGATTGGGTCCTTGATGTACCTGACGAACACTAGACCAGATATTTGCTTTGCGGTGAACACATTGAGCCAGTTCCTAACGGATCCCAGAGGTGTTCACCTGGTTGTTGTAAAGCATATTCCAAGGTACCTGAAGGGTACAATTGATTATGTGCTCAAGTATGATGCGAATCAAAAGTTCAACCTCCAGGGTTATGTTGATTTGGACTAGGCACGCAGTGCTGCAGATAGGAAGAGCACATCGAGGTGTTTCTTCAGTATGGGATCAGGTGTGATCTCTTGGTTTAGCAGGAAGCAATCCTGCTTAGCACTTAGTACAGCTGAAGCAGAGTATGTTGCAGCTTGTTCGACTAGTTGTGAGGTAGTATGGCTCCAGAAGTTACTGTCTGAGTTATTTGATCTCTCGCTGGAGGCTACTGGTATCTTTTGTGACAACCAAACTTGTGTGAAGCTGTCTGAGAACCCGGTGTTCCACGACAGGTTGAAGCACATTGATATCAAATATCACTATATCAGGGATATGGTGCAGAGAGGAGCAATGAAGCTCCTGTATGTTGTGACGGTTGAGCAGGTTGCAAATGTGCTGATGAAACCACTAGCCAGAGTGAAGTTTGAGTACTTTAGGGAGAGGCTTGGTGTTCTTCATATTGACGACACTTCGAGAAAGAAGTGATGGACACATTTACTGGAAGTCGTTCAAAGCATGGTGAGAGGAGGATCCTTCCCATGGCTGTGGATGTAAGCGATGGATGATGAGCATCAGGACGATGCTCCAGTTACTACTCTGTATATGCATCATGTTGGATACTTGGTATGATCGGTTGGATCATGTATATGTATATGCATCATGTTGGATGCTTGTTATGATCAGTTGGATCGTGTATATGTATATGCATCATGTTGGATGCTTGGACCATGTATCTGTGTATATCAGGTGGATACATTGTATGATCAAGTAGATCATGTATGTTGATATATATCAGGTGGATACATTGTATGATTAGATAGATCATGTATCTGTGTATGTATCAGGTGGATACATTGTATGATCAAGTGGATCATGTATGATGATATGTATCAGGTAGGTACTTGGTATGCATCGGGTGGATGCATTATATGATCAGGTTGATCATGGATGATGAGCTTCAGGATGTTGCTCCAGATGACATACATCAGGACGATGCAGTGATGATGATCAAGTTGATCATGTGATGATATACATCAGGATGATGTATGGTGAGTATCAGGTTGATACTCTGTGGCTGTGGACAGGTTGTGCAGATGAGCATATAAGTAGACTTGGGAGATCCGATAGGTAGAGCTGTGTGCTTGTAATAGCCTAGGATGCTCTTTCGAGGCATTGCTTTGGGAGGACATATAAGTAGACCTGGGAGATTCGACAGGTAGAGCTGTGTGCTCGTAACAACCTAGGATGCTCTTTCGAGGCATTGTCCTATGGCATGTAAGTAGACCTGGGAGATCCAATAGGTTGGGCTATGTGCCCGTAATAAGTCCTGGGATTCTCTTTTGAGGCATTTCCATGACCACATGTAAGTAGGCCTGGGAGATCCGATAGGTTGGGCTGTGTGCCCGTAATAAGTCCTGGGATGCTCTTTCGAGGCATTGTGGTAGGGGTCACATGTAATAAGTCCTGGAGATCTGGACAGGATGAAAAAGGCCTCAGATGCTCTTTAGAGATCTTGCTTGGCAAGACACTCTTTTAAGGTTTTGTGACAGTCACATGTAAAAGATCCTGGGAGATCCGATAGGTTGAGCTGTGTGCTCGTAAAATGCCTGGGATGCTCTTTCAAGGTTTTGTTGACGCACGTAGTCAGTCTTGAGGATTCCACAGTATGGCCAATGATGATGAAGACCTACAGGTGGTGGGCCTACATCCAGTATGAAAAAGGACTGGCTCTGTAGAACTTCCTATAATGAGTAGATTGGAAATTGATTGAGATAGCAACAGTGGTGATGATTTGATGACGATGATCCAAAGAAGAAGACTTATGCTAGCAGATTTGTTGATGTATATGTAACTTTGGAATGTATTTCATCTATGTATTTTAACATACTCATATAGAGATGTATTATTCCTCTATATGGAAGTGTCGTCTTTTGTATTGACAAGTGTCGCAAGTGTTGTAACTTGCTAATGGGTTATTAGACCACCTAGTAAGGGGTCAACCTGGATTAATGTAACCATGGGTTATTAGGCTAAGTTAGACAAGTCGGCCCCACTGGTTTATTTGGTAGGACAGAACAAGTATAAATAGAGGTCGAGAGATCTCTATTTTATCATCTCATTACTCACTTCTACATCACCTTGAAAGTGGCGCACATGTGAGGAGGAGGATCAGCTGCTAGGAGAAGTCTATCTCTTGTACTTTGGTTGTATCATTGCCTTGTCTATCTCTGAGGAAGTTGCAGGGTTTTTCACCTTCTTGGTTTTCCCCGGTGAAACTCTATGTCTCTTGTGTGCTTGTATTATTGTGTCCATGATTGATATGTTGTAGATATGTTGTACATGTTATTCTCTCAGTTAAGATCCTAGATTAGAGTGAAGTAAATTCTAAAAAACTAACACCCTGTTGACCAACGCAACCTCGGACGACAGGGGTTCACCTCACTGTAGACACATACCGCAGTCTCCCTGGGCATCGGCCCAGGCAGGTTTGAACCCACCCAGCAACACCCGCAGAGCGGATGAGGTCTCACCCGAGGCGTCCAGGAAGAGCAGACGGAAACATGTTTCCGCCAAGGGAGGAGGAGAGTTGTGGCTGCGCAGGCTAACTCTATTGCGGTACTTAAACAAAAACTTTAAACATTTGGAAAGGAGTTATAACATATTACTTAATTGCAGCATTTATCATCACATTCAACATAGAACACATTACTTAATCACAACAATTATCGTCATAGCAACAGTAAACAGATAATGCATAAAACAACATTCGTACATCGCAACATTGCACAAAGATCATACCAAAACATCATCATTATATTACTGTCACGATCATATACCAGAAGCAAAACATAGATCTTCGTACACTATCGTTCTTCTTTCTCTATTCTCCTATTCCTTCACTTCTTCTCCTCTAACACTTACAACTCTTATCTATTTATAGGCTTCCGCCATTACAATACTTGTCCACTTACAAACGACTTCCTAACGGACATTGTGGACAATTGACCCAATATCTAACTAACTCAGTCCAAATGACCCCAAAAACCCGCATACCGCGGTACAACTGACTCACTATTACATAATATATGGTCAAAGTGACCCAAAACCCGCCAACTGCGGTATTCTTCAACACAAAATACTCCTTTCGTGCCCTCATTCATCGTGTCGCAGCGTCGACAATACCACAACATTTCCCCATCAAACCGCCTGCCAACAAGCCCCCAACACAATCTTGTGGCTTGCCCTCGAGCCACGTCAACTGCTGGACATAGTGCACGTCACGCTAAACTATGTTCCCGTAACTGTTCTTGCTGTCTGGATCACGCGGTGTTGTCCCACTCCTTCTGCTACACTGATCACCTTCTGTATGTTTAACCCAAAATGGTCACCACCCGACTTGCTGTCATGTACTTTTCAAACTCATCCTCGAGTCTCTTGGAAAGTTACTGATGGGAAGAAAAAGAGGACGAACAGTACCAAGGTGTGAAATTAGCAGATGACTTTGGCACATCTGTTTCGCACCGGCAACTGGTTCCTACTATGGGTGGGGAGCTACTGCCCCAACCTGCTCAGGGGTCGAGAAGAGCACAATCCTTCGAACAACTACTACGTACTTAACCATTCTGGACTAGCCCTCGGCTCGGGCATACCACGGTGTAAGTGCACCCGCCATATCAATGCGCTCAAGCACACTCGTCGTTCGAGCTCGCAGGGCCCCTGGGGTGCTGCCACGAGAAACAAAGTGAAGCATTTCCATAGATTCCTTGGAATTCCTCACAACTTAACTTGCAAATGGATCAACCAGCATAACCACTCTATTTTAGAACAACTTCGTTGTAGCGAACTACCAGCTACCTCGGCTACTTATAGCCGAACCATTCCCGGGTCACAACGATGGGAATGATGCCCCACTTCCTCTCATCTGCGTGTGTGAACCCATCGAATGACACAACGGGGCGTGACCATGCTGTCACCGAAGATCCCACGTGCTAATGTGTGAGCAATCTCCTCACATTGTGCTAATCATACCGGCCCAACGTGCTAGGTACAAAACATGACGTCGTCATGTGGTAATCCAGCCAAATCTGTCAGGTGAAATCATGTAGAGGGATGATGGGCAGCGGTGATAGTAGTCACAACACTACCCTGTTCCCCCGAAATCCTCCGTAATCATCACAAAAATCCTTCAACAAAATCTGTCGTTGGTCATGGTCGCAATACTGCGATGAGTCTCCAAACTTGCGGCACAAGCCTTCCCACTTTCGCATACCTTCGTCTGTTGGTGCGCCATCTGCCACCAAGCAACCTACAACACATACATTTTTTTTTCGATGCGACTCAGACATTGCACTGCTCCAAGCCCGATCAATAGGGCTTCAACTTGTGACCATTTACCATCTTGGGGAGCATCGTCCCATCCAACCGCTGCAACTGAACCACTCCTCCTGAAGTAATACTATTGATGCGATATGGACCCAACCAATGCATCTGCAACTCGCCTGGATGTTTCATAAACTTGTTGTCGTATAATAACACTAAGTCGCCTTGCTGAAATTGTTTTTTTTTTTATGTGGCGATCATGCCATGCCTTCTGGCGATCCTTCTCCACTCCTTGGTGAAAGCCAACGATAAAGCGGTCCTCCTCCAACTCCACCAATTGCGCTAGCTGTTCATCTAATGCTGCAACATCATCCATGCGTGTCACAGCCGCAATTTGTAGACTTGGAACAATGTACTCCATTGGCATAATTGCTTCCTTCCCATATACCAGCTTGAAAGGTGTCTGACCAGTCAACCTTTTACATGTGGTGCGATAGGCCCACAATACTGCTGGGATTTTCAGATCCCAGTCATCGTAGTTCGCATTGCACACCTTTGTCAATGCATGCTCCAATACCTTGTTAAATGCCTCCACCATTCCATTCGCCTGTGGGTGATAGGGTGTACTCGTCTTATGCTGTATCTGCAACTCCTCCGTTAATGCGCTGATAGTGCAATTAAGAAAGTGGCTGCCTTGATCACTCAGCAATATCTTGGGTCAGCCGAAACGAGTGATAATGTGATCAAAGAAAAATTGAGCAGTCGTTGCGACGGAGCAATCAACTACAGGTGCTGCCTCAGCCCATCGAGTCAAGTACTCTATCACCGTGACAATATACTGCCCACCAGTGTGTTTCCCTGGTAGACTGATCGGTCCTACAAAATCCACAGCCCATTTCTCGAACGGTTGCAATGTCACTTGAGGTAGTAGTGGCATCTCGTCTCGTCTGGACGGCTTGCTAGTTTGCTGGAAAACATCGCAAGACTGCGCATAGTCTGTTGCATCATTATGTAATGTGGGCCACCAAAGTCCTACATGCAGTACCTTCCGGGTAGTCGCCCGACCACCATAATGTCCTCCTGCTACCCCACCATCTGCCACAGCCAATATCTGCGCTTGCTCATGCGGCAAGACACCTCTGCGCAATATCTCATCAGCACCCAATTTATACAATTCTCCCGCGATTAGCTGAAATTCAGTAGCCTTGACAACCAACTGCTTCTTATGAGTACTGGTAAAGTCAGCGGGCGTGGTGTCGGTCATCGGAAACTGAAGGATCTCATCAAAATATTGATCAGTGGTGGCAACTTGGAATAGTTGGGCATCCGACAACCCGTCTTCGATATTAGTTGGTTCCTCCCCTGTGTCAATCTGTGAAAAATGGTCTGGTCCAGCATTCAACCGCCCCGGTTTCACAATGACTTCGAAATCGAACTCCTGAAACAAAAGTAGCCAACGACAGATCTTCCCCCCCAACACAGGCTTATTGACCAAGTATTTCAATGCAGATTGATCAGTAAACATTTTAAAGTGGCCACCCAACAAATAGTGCCTGAATTTCTGTAGCACGTAAACCATGGCCAGACCTTCACGCTCTGTGGTAGTGTAATTGCATTCTGGAGAGGACAGCTTCCGACTGGAAAACGCAATGGGATGATCAAGGTCTCCTTCTCTGGGTTGAGCCAACACAACCCCTAATGCAATCGGTGAAGCATCAACATGGACATGGAATTCCTTACTCCAGTCTAGAAAGACCAAGATTGGGGCTGACACCATCTTTGTTTTGAGCATTTCGAAACTATCCTAACATTCCAGGCTCCACTGGAATGCCACATCCTTCTTTAACAATTTTTCCATAGGGGCAGTAATCGTAGCATACCCCCTAATGAACTTGCGATAATATCCCGTATGACCCAAGGTCGCGCGCAACTACCTAACGGTGGTTGGCGGTTGCAACCCCAAAATGAGCGCAATTTTGGCTGGATCGACCAGCAATCCCTGCTTACACACAATATGACCCAGCAATATCCCGGACGGTGCACAGAAAATACATTTCTTCAAGTTTAGCGATATCTAGTGCTATCGGCATCGCTCAAGCATTAATCGCAGATTGGCCAGATGGTCACGAATCAATCCATAAACGGTCCAATCATCCATATATACCTGCTAAAACTTTTGAATAAAATATTTGAATGCGGCAACAACGACCCGAGAGAATATCGCAGGTGCATTCTTCAAACCAAACGGCATTACCGTGTACTGAAAGCAACCCCATTCAGTAACAAAAGTTGTCTTATGGCGATCTTCCTTGGCAATGCGAATCTAATGGTAGCCAGAGAATCCATCAGTGAAAGAGTACATCTCCTGGCCACCCACTCCTTCAAGTACTTCATCAGTAAACGGAGTCGAAAAAGGGTCATGCAAGCAGGCATCATTCAACTTTCGCAAGTCGACGCAATTGTGCACTTCGCCTGTTTTCTTGTCCTGCACCACCATAGGACTAATCCATTCAGATTCTTCCACAGGTTCAATAATACCAGCATCCAACATGCGATCAAGTGTTGCCTTGACCTTTTCTTTATGTCATGGATTCAGCCGATAAGGTCACTGTCGGACTGGCTTAGCATCTGGTTCTAATGGAATCTTCATCTCTCCTAAATCACCTAGGATTCCCTTCATTTCAGAAAACTTCGTGGGAAACACATCTTGAAACTCATGAAGTAATTCAGTAACCTTACTCATCATCTCATCGCCCCAATAATCCCCAACATTAGCAAACTTGGGAGTAGCCTAGGTGTCGATATTCATCTTGCGAAGCTGCAATGGTTGACTGAACAGATTACTTGGCGCAACAAGGGGGACCACATCGCGACTTCCTTCAGATTCGGGAATGTTAACATTTCGGGGATCATCATCGTCCTCTGGGCCACCACTGATGTTGAAGCACTCCATGAGAGACTACATCTGGAAATGTGTGTGCGGGTCAACAGGGTAGGCCACCGGAACAACCTCGAATACCACGTCGCGGATGAGCTACAGGGCATTATGGACATCAGGGTTAGCATCCGCAAAAGTGAATGTATGAGTGAAACAGATCGTCAACTCCCCCCATGTTGTAATGTCTCAGCGCAACTCGACTGAAGTGTACCACGAGCGTGGTATCTCATCCAAAGTATGGACAAAAGCATGGACCCACTCATCTCTAGGTCGTGCTACCCATAAGCGTTGGCACTCCATCACCTGATCACTGGGATCAGTCCGGCCATCGTACTTGCCAGTGTGATAAACCTCAGTATCGCCGAACCGAACCATCATCAACCTTCGACATTGTGGCCAACCTTTAATGAATTTCTTATGTGTCGCCCGCCAGCGAGCTGGAGCAGCCTTCAGTGCTTCGTCCATTGCCAGCAATCGCTGTGGTTCTGAGACGCGGTCTTCAAACTCTGCTAAAAAGGTGGTTAGGCCAGGTAACCTTTCGTAGATAGGCAATGTGTTCATTTCTGTCACAACACGACATAAGGATTGCGTAATTAAGCCACATTTCCGGAATGGTACTTCATGCATTCAGTTCTGCCAATGTTCCAAGGCATCATCAGAGTCGGAAGACGTAGAGCTCTCGCTGCACCACTCCAACTCACCGTGGACAGTAGGATGAATATAATCTTCAAAAATATTGAATGCATGGTCCCATCCAGCAGGATCATAATCTCTTACAGGTTCAACGTATCGGCGTCCTTTAGCCAGATCCAACAGGGCTATGACCCTGAAATCGTGATTCTCAAAGGTCATCATGCGCTTCTTGAAGTTGATGACAGCTCCACTATCGTTAACCCATCCAATCCCCAAGAGCACCGGATAAGAGCTTCCTCCCTCAACCACTTCAATAACATCAAATTCAGCATAAGTCTTCATGCCCTCAATATCGATCGTGAGCCGCGAAACGCGTCCAATAGGTGTTACCTTCGCATGGTTAGCTAACCGGAGCTGCACAGGAGACCAGCTCAATGGGGGACTCCCCATCTTCTGCCACGCCTACTTGGTTAAGATGTTAACATCTAAACCAAGGTCAAGAATCACAGAGTCAACATCATATTCACCAATCTGAATATTCATTCGCATCTCCTTGCCAGTCTTCCGTCGCTGTAGGGAGTTTACTGCCGACTCCTGCCGACTTTTCGGAAATCGCTGGAATCATCCCTCAATCTCAACCAGGGCAGCCGGGTCTCGGGCCAATGACAGACATCTTTCAAGGAATTTTTGCAATGTCCCTGGTGGTGGTGGCCAATCAGCGTCTGATGTAGTATCAAAGACAGGCAGCATATCACAAACAACAGCCTTACCGTGGTCTTTCTCCAAGGTGCGACGTGCTTCCAGGAAAGTTTCCAGCTCCGTATCAATGTCGAAGGGTACCGTCTTCTGACCAGCCAACCGAATCAGTGGTCGTGAACCATCTTCCCGATTCGTCTTGCCTCCACGAGTGACAACAGCCATCAAAGCATCTTGTGGTCGCGGTTCGGCAGAAATGGTTGCAATATTTGCACCCTGCATCTAGTTCTGTTGCAAATTCCACGGTTGATTGACATTTTAATTGACGTTCGACGGTGGTCACGGGGGTTGGTTCTGTATTGGTTTCTAGACCGGGTTCTGTACTGGTTGCTGTGGTTGGGCCTAATTCTGTAGCTACGGAGCATTCCCAGCTTACCATCGTGCAATCAACTATGGACAATTATCAACCGTATGATCATTACCAAAACAACACGTACATTGATTCTGTAGTAATGGGTAGTGGTGCTGATAATTCCCCCATACCGCACAGTGGTAACATTGAACAGGTCCCCGACCACCTTAGCCTCCTCCTCCACGACCAAATACTCCACCGCGTCCGCCGCTGTATCCTCCCCGGTAGCCACCCTGCTGCTGGTACTAAGGTTGGTTAAACTGTTGCTGCATTGGTGCTGGTGGAATCCCTTGCCCTTGTGGTGCATACTGCAGTTGCTGTACATACTGTGGCTACGGGGAAGTCATCTACATCGGAGCGTATTGCGGCATGAACTGCTGCAGTTGTTGTCGCTGTGGTACAAACGACATTTGCAATTGTGTTACCGGCTAGGCTCCCTGCGGTTGCAGTTGTGGTTGTTTCACGGTACACTGATCGTCCTTGACGTAGAATGCATCACACATCCTCTCCTGTAGCAACCCATATGCATGGCAATCTTTGTCATCGTGACCCATCGACTTGTAGAATGTGCAGTAAAGATTTCGTGGGGTTGTGACCATTTTCTGCATATATGGGCAATTGTCGTGACTATGCCCAAACACCTGACACACGCAACACCACGACATATTGGAGCCATTCAACGGGTTTGGTGCACCTGACACCAAATAATTACGAAAATCCAAGCAATTGTCCTTTGTATGCCCTTCTCCTCGGCATCGCGTACACCATACTTCATCGCATTGTTCCTTGTTCTTCTTCAAATCTGGCAACTGTATAGTTAGATTAGCGAGCTGTGTCTGTATCTGCGACATCCCGGCTACATTATCTCCAATCGGTGACGCCTCCAATCACATTGCAATCTCTAGAGCTTCACTAAGCGTCGATATGTTTTGTTGCATCAACGGCAGCCAAAAATGGGGTAACAACACTGCAATGAACCATTCTTTATGTTGGATGGAACTCATATCGAAACTAAACTTTGCCATCAACATCTTGAATCGTTGGTCGAAATCCCATACTGTCTCCTTCGGATACTGCTTAATTTCCTTCAATTCAGTAATGTATTGAGCCTTCGACTTAGGTCGTCTAAATTCAGCAATCAGCCCATCCTGAATCTCATCCAGTGACTTCTCTGGGGCCCTCATAGGGACTAAAATAAACTTCATGAACCAATCTAATGCACGATCTCGCAGAGTCGTGGCTAACTAACCTTTCTTAGCATTGGCATCAGTGATCTGTTTCATGGTCCAGACCGCTTCACACAAAAACCAATACTATTTTGGGTTGTCTGTCGCACTTCCATGGAACAACGGTAACTTAGCACCATCACCCGCCATTATGGGCTTCCTTCCTCCTATCGCTGTACTACTACCAATTAACTTATGCGGAATTGATGAACTTGGCAGTGTCGAAGTAGTATTTCTTACTGTTTGAGAGTCAGTGAGCGGAGGTGTGGGTACATTGGTGTTAGGGTTTGGTCCTGCCTCTATCCTGGGCGTAGCCTGGTCGTCCCTATCAGTACTGTGAGGTTACTTCATCCCGTGTGGTCTTCCTTCGCAGTTTTGCGGTTCGATCGCAACAGGACCTTCTCCCATCCTCTGCCTCTTCTCCTATCGAAACCTCACTCCTCCTCTTGTAAGACCACTCTCTTCCTCGGCTTTGCTCACAGTCTCCTCACGGTCTGCACCCATCTACCCCTTACCATTCCATGTACCGTTCCCTAGCAGTCGCGGTACCCACGGCCTCCGCCCACCAGGCTGTCTACTAATCAAGGTGCATCTTTAATATACCCTTTTCATAGATTAGCATCTTAATCAACAGTTGGAGCGACAACAGAGACCTTCCCCTTGGTCCTCGGAAGAAGTATCTTTCAGCGTCACTATAGGATTTCTTCGTGTCGACCGCAAATTCAGTGATATATCCTTCCAAGATGCTATCAAGCCAAACTTCAATAGCCCACGATGCCTTATTATCGACTTCTTGCAGCTTCTGAATCAATTCCGGGGTCCAACCCATCGGCTCACCACCCTGGAAGTTCTTCTTCTGGAAGGTCAGCTTCGACAACCATTCATACGGAATGACTGGAAATTCACAGAAAAACCATTCATGCAGACCGTCATGAATATATCTCCCCAGCCAGTGATCTACTATCAGTCGCGTGTTCCAGCTTTCTTCTTCAGCAAACTCCTACAACTTCTGATCGAACCATTTTTGTATCTCTGACTTCGTCGGGTACCACAACATGACCTCCTTCTACTCTGCACACGGTCCCAGCAACGGAACCATTTGTTGACCAACGCGACCTCGATCGACAGGGGTTCACCTCACTGTCGACACATACCACAGTCTCCCTGGGCATCGGCCCGAGCAGGTTTGAGCCCACCCAGCAACACCCGCAGAGCAGATGAGGTCTCACCCGAGGCGTCCAGGAAGAGCAGACAAAACCATGTTTCCGTCGAGGGAGGAGGAAAGTTGTGGCTGTGCGGGCTAACTCTATTGCGGTACTTAAACAGAAACTTTAAACATTTGGCAAGGAGTTATAACATATTACTTCATCGCAGCATTTATCATCACATTCAACATAGAACACATTATTTAATCACAACAATTATCGTCATAGCAACAGTAAACAGATATTGCATAAAACAACATTCGTACATCGCAACATTGCACAAAGATCATACCAAAACATCATCAGTATATTACTGTCGCAATCATATACCAGAAGCAAAACATAGATCTTCGTACACAATCGTTCTTCTTTCTCTATTCTCCTATTCCTTCACTTATTCTCCTCTAACACTTACAACTCTTATCTATTTATAGGCTTCCGCCATTACAATACTTGTCCACTTACAAACGACTTCCTAACCGACATTGTGGACAATTGACCCAATATCTAACTGACTCGGTCCAAATGACCCCAAAAACTCACATACCGCGGTACAATTGACTCACTATTACATAATATATGGTCCAAGTGACCCAAAGCCCGCCAACTACGGTATTCTTTAACACAAAATACTCCTTTCGCGCCCTCATCCGTCGTGTCGCGGCGTCGGCGATACCACAACATTTCCCGATCAAACCGCCTGCCAACACACCCATGTCCTACTGTAACTTAGAATATCATCAAAGAACACAAGGACATACTTACATAGCTTCTTACCGAAAATTTTGTTCATGCTGGATTGGAAAGTAGTCGGTGCATTGGTCAAGCCAAAAGGCATGACAAGAAACTCAAAATGCCCATAATGGAACCAAAAAGCAGTTTTTGGATGTCTTCATCCTTCATCCTGATTTGATAGTATCTGGAGCAGAGATAATTATTAGAAATTTATTTTTCTCTATGCAGCTCATCCATCAATTCATCAATCTTTGAGATAGGATATATGTTTTTGATGGCATTCTTGTTCAAGGCCCTATAGTCAATGCACATGTGCATTGTTCCGTCCTTCTTTTTTACTAGGACCACTGACGAAGCAAAGGGACTTGATCTTGGTCTTATGAATCCCATCTCAAGCAGCTCTTTGATGGTATTCTCAATCTCATCCTTGAATCTTTTAGGGTTCTTATAAGGATGGATCTTGATAGGAAGTGTGCCAACTTCCATCTCAATCCAATGTTCAGTATCTCTATCAGGAGGCCTGCCATGTGGAAGATGTCCAAACACTTTCTTGTGTTTGTGTAGTAGCCTTTGGATGTCCTCTAGATGGTGTGATACATCTTTGGAATTCCCTTGAGTGGTGTGATACAGCCCACTCAATATCACCATGCCTCAATACTGACATCATACTATTTGTAGAAATTACTTGTTTTGGGTAGGTGTTGACACCCTTCAAAACTACTTGCTTCCCTTCAACATCTTTGAAGCTCATTTTGGGCATCTGGTAATTCATTGAATGCTCCCCAATTGAGTACAACCACTGCACTCGCAACACCACATTGGTATCAGCCACATTGAAAACATAAAATCTGTCAGTCACTGTATGATCTCCAATAGTCTCTAGCAATTTTTGAATCCATCGGTTACACTCCATAGTGTTGTTTCCCGGAATGATCATACTGAAATATCCAATTTTTTTTGTTTGTATATTTCTATTCTCTATCATGTAAGCATCAATAAAATTGTGGGTGGCACCCCCATCGACCAAAACTGATACTTTTTGTCCTTGCACAACCCCTTTGAATCTTAGGTTATGGAAGCAGGGAACTCCACTTAACACTACAATTTTTCTTTCTGGATGTGGGGAATGTTCTTCCCCTGTTGTTTCATAACCATCATCAACTGGTTCTTCTTCTTCAACTTCTTCCTCCTCACTTTCTTAAAAAACCTCAATGTAGTGTGCTTTCCCCTTCGTACAGTCCCAGAACCCAAGGTTCCTGACAAGAAAAACAAAGATTTTCCTTCTTAACTCATCCTGATCTCTGTATGAGTATTCCTTCTTGTTTGGGGAAGCCACATTCCTAAAAGGTGGTCTTTGATTATGAATTTTTGTAGGCACATTAACCTTTGGAGGATACCTTGTTCTTGGGACGGCATATTGCAGATCCCTTGTTCTGCTCATTGCTTCTTGTAAAGTGGATGGTCTATATGCCTTCACCACTCCTCTCAATGGATATGCTAATCCTTCCATGAAAAGGAGGATCAAGCGAACCTCATATGTGTCAGTGACCATCACTACAATATTTTGGAACTCTGATATGTATGCTTCAGGTGTTCTAATTTGCTTTACATGTGCTAACTCCCTGAAAGATATTTCAAGGTCTCTTCTATCAAACCTCTCCACTAGTATCTTAGTGAAATATTCATAGGAAGTCACTTGATCATGGCCCAAGGTTCTCATGCCATGGAACCACCAGTCATTTTCCTCTCCTTCCAAATGCAAAGTTTCCATTCTGATGGAATCCCTCTCAGCCATGGGATTCGGTTGAAAATAAGTGTCTAGATTCTGCACTCAGGAACTAACAGTACACTTTTTGGATCCATCAAAGAAGGGTAATTGGATATTACCAA
Source organism: Larix kaempferi (assembly GCA_027924585.1). NCBI lineage: Eukaryota > Viridiplantae > Streptophyta > Pinopsida > Pinales > Pinaceae > Larix > Larix kaempferi. The sequence goes on along the minus strand of BSBM01000969.1, from coordinate 227,502 downwards.
TGGAATTTATCAGCTCATAAGTATGTGTTTGAAGCATATGCCCTCCTCTTGGATGATTTTTATACTGCGCTTCATAAAAATCCTTGAAAGGAAATTCCCTTCTGCATTCTTCACTCAAGGTCTAATATTCTACATACTGATCCTCCCAGGAAGCAACTAATTCAGTTGGTACTTCATGATCCTCCTTGTGTTCCTCAAGGAACTTGGGCATGGTATGTCAAGGCTGATCCTTAAATTACTATTTGAACTCATTAGGCCTATTATGAGGCCCAGCATTTGAAAATATAGATCCTCCAGGGACCTTCCTTTCTTCATTTTGAGAGCTACTATTGCTCCCTTCTCCATCTTTATGTCGTAGCTGCTTAGCCAAGAATTCTCCAGTGTCTTTCCCAAATTGAATGATATTTTGGGATATGTCATGCATCCCTTTTAACATACTTTGAACAAATATTCTGAACTCTTCCTTCTCATCTAACTCATACATGTCCTTTCCTCGTATTTTTCCTCCAGTAGATTCCACCTCTTCTTCAACATGAGGTTCTTCAGGGTTCTTTCCTTTGGGGAATGGAACTCTCTTAGGTCTCATCATAGTTTTTTAAGAGTAGGTTAATAGGACCATGCTTTGATACCACTGCAATAACCCTGATCAGGTTGGATTCAATTTTATTCCAAAGTTAAAATGAAACAACACAATTTTGGCAAACAAAAAACTAGTTAGGAATGGACTGGTCTAGGGGACAATTAGGCAACTCCAGGATTATTAATTTAGGATATTTAGGTTCTGAAAAATGTATGGAGATATGTGCAACAACTAATATGACAGAAAAAGGGCCAACTTACAAGTCCTATGCACAAAGCACTGGGGTCATTTACATTTCAACAATCAGCTGGAGTTGATGTATACTTTGAGTCTTCCTGGGCACTCCAGCATATGTAAACTAGACTCATATATTTACAACTTAATGAAACCAGTGGTGTATGTCAGGAATTAAAATCCCTATTGAATGATGGATAATATTTTCAGGGAATTTGGGAGGCTCTGGGTGGATTTGGGAGCCAAAGGGTCAAGTGCGCTAAGTAGGACTACTCAACTAGTAGATTTCCAAACTCTCCCAAACAGGATCAAGTGTCTTCAAATTCTCAGAAACAAGGTTTGGGATGATTTAATATTTTCTCAGGAGTCTCAAACAACCATCATATCAGAAAATAAGTTCATACATAATTCTTACTGGAAAAAAAATGGTAAAACTAGTCATTAAAAGATGAAAAAAGAGCTAGTCTTCCATTTTCTTGCTCCAAATTGCCTTAGAGGCTTACAAATTTCACTTCTAGAGTAAATGAGGGTTCTGATATAAGTTATTGAACAACAGAAGGTCGAAATCATAGGTCTTGAGCAGATATTAAAGATATTATTACATTCATTTCTTCAATGAATCTCCAATGCTAGAGAATCTTACAATATTGAGAGAATAAGCATGAGAAGAGAAGAAGGAGATGAAATTATGTACTGGATCTGATAGGAGGATGAAATAAGGACTGATGGCTGTATATTATGGGAGAATTGAACCTTCTGAGCTGCATTTATCTCCTTCTCTGAAATCAAATGCCTCCTTATAATGAAATCTTCCAACACTCTCTCTAATGGCACTCTGACTGAGGATCACTCTCTGGAAGCTTAATGTTCTTCAAGACTTGGATGATGTAGATCTGTATATCAACATTCCATGGCTCTGGATCTCATCAAGGGTATATTGGAACATGAAATACCTTTGGTTTCATCTCCCAAGCAATGGTTGAGGCACATCACTCAACTCTGAGTAGCAAGAGCTCTCAAGAAAAAAATTAATTAACCAAAAGATGTGCCAGAAGTGATCCCTATATTCCTTTTATAGCTGAGCTAGATTCATGGAAAAGTCATCCACACGTGTGAGAGAGGAGGGGTGAATTCCTTGAGAGAATTAGAAATTATCTTGCTTTTCAAAACTTGCCCGCTTTGTGCCTTTCCACTGGAATTAAAAACTGCACCCTACTAAGCTTTTCTGAATGTTTCTTGCTTTTCCAAACTAGTTGCTTTCTGCACTTTCCTTCTTTTAAACTTTCCTACTTTGTAATTTTGCCTATTTTTTCCTTGTTTTTGCCAGTTTCCACTTTCTTATGCTACCACATACCCTTTATTTTAGTCGACTCCTTGATGTTTCTAACTTTTCCACTTGGGTAGGTGAGGTCCACCTTGATCTTATGTGCCCTCCTAGCCATGTCATCATCAATGCTTTCCAAAATTTTAATTAATAATGATAAGAAATTTATTATAAAATACAATTTAAAAATCATAATATTAAAATTTATTAATTACTATAGTCCTTGTGCCAAAATTTATCCCTATTAATTATTCTTCATTTAATTATTCTTCCTAGACCCCCTAGGGATGGGAGGATCCAAGTCTTGACCAAGGCCACTAGGGAAGGGGCATGACAACATCTCCTCACCCAAAAATAATAGGAGGACACTTCCCAAAAACTATGTACCTTGTCCATTTAGGTGAACCTATAGAACTAGTGGCCAACATGGAAGCAATTTATTATAATAATAAGAAAAGGGAGATTGTGAGGAAAATCTTGATTTAGAGTTAGTGATCACTATTGAGACTACAGTATGGGATGGACCAAATGAATATCCAATGGAAACCACTTAAGCAATGGGTGCATTTTCACATGCCAATACATCCAATGTGCAAAACTTGACTAGGGAACTAGAAGAAAGCAATAGAAAAATAGCCTTTTTAGAGAATTAAGTGACTTATAATAAGGAAAAGAAGGAAAGTATCACTTCCTTCAAGATCTGTGATTTTGAAATATAATACAAATTGAATATAATTCATAGGTTGTTTTACAAAAAGTTACAATATTTTCAACAACAGTCCATGGATTTACTCAATCTCGGCAACAAGGTAGCAAAGAAGAAAATAAAGCAACACGGGGTACAAATAGGTTTCAATTTAGTTAAATGATGGAAACAAGAAGATTTAGAAACCCTAATGAAATTTCAAGAATAAGAAACAAAGAAATGGATGTCAAAAATTGGAAGCACATTTTTTCCAAGTTAGACAAGGATGTCGATGATACTTTTAGTAAGTGTTGACAACTTTGGAAAGCTACTAAATTGTTGATTCCAAAGTGTAGCCTCCCCCTTTGTTTGGAGCTATTGAAATAGTTCATCGTAATTATTTCCAAGGAAACCTCTCCCAATAACTCCTTTTTGAATATGTTGGATAAGAAAATGGAGAAAATGACTTCCCACCATGTATGAAGTGGGTTATAGAAACTTGTCTTCATGTAGGAAATGAGCTTATACTTGATCTACGAAATACGGGATACCTATAATTAGGAAAAGGACAAAAGGAAAATTTAACGTCATTTTATTTCAATATTTTTAGTCCCCTCCTTCGGATGTAGGGACTCTAGTAAACAAAGTGCAACCATTTCAGTTAATTGACACGTGAATCGATGGATTTATGTTCAGTTTAAACTAAGGTTTTTAGAGAAAACATTTTACTAACCAATGAGATACTGTGAGGTCTTATTTGGTGATCCATATTTATGTGAGAACAAAATGAAAGAGCATAATTATATTCACATATACAGGTATATGGAAATAAACACAGTGATACAGTAAACTCAAATTATATTAAATGAATGAAATATAACAAACTATAAAATAAAAGCAATTAGAATGGTTGTAGCTATATCTCTGAGAAGATATGTGGCGGCTACACTCATTCGTGACAAGTTGAATACAAGAAGAGGCCGAAAGATCCCATTTATCATAATCATGAGGGAAAGAACCCTAAACATCCAAAAACCTAACCATAGAAGATGAACCATCATAAATTTTGCTGACCCAAGGTGGTTAGTTGAACAATCAACTTCCCGAGGTCATAACTTTTGCATAGATCTCTGTTTGGGGTGCTCAATGGTCCATTGGAAAGGTCTATCCAAGCTTCAAAAATTTCGATTGGGGGGCAATGCATTCCATTGGAAACCCATTCCCCCCCCAAATCTCCAAAAAAAATTGTTTAGAGACTCAAAACGGCCACGGAAGTTCGGGACCCAAAAAATTGTAGAAAAATTACTAGAAAATTGCCAAAATGGAAAACTCTTTTGAGCCAGTAGAATAAGTGGGTGGCCACCTATATCCATCTGGATCAGTCCTCCCCCCTTATTAATCAATGTTCTCCATTGCGTTGAGTGCCCCCATCAAATGGGGAAACCTCTGATGAACTTGACTCCTGGTGAGCCACTTGCCTTAGTGGAGTAGTTGCCCTGTTTTGACAACCCGATATAGTTGGATATTCTACTAGCGGGTTCCATTAACCTATGTGTCGATCTGATCAATAGTTGCGTGTTCAATGTAGTCATGATTAAGCTTTGTAGGTGTCAATTTATCTTCCACCACCGAGGTGTCCAACAATAGTGGAAAATATGCGCGAAGGAGCTCCACATTGAATACTGGGTGCAGGCCAAGGAATGGAGGAATGCTTAATTCGAAGGCATTGTCACCAAATTCCTTGGTAATGGTGTATGGCCCATATCGAAGTGGACGAATATTGCAATGGGATCCTGTGAGCCTCTCTTTCTCCAAATGCAGCCAAACCTTATCACCCACCTGGAACTTGTGTGGAACCCGAAGCTGGTCATGTTGTTGCTTGTACTTAGTGTTGGGATTTTCCAAAATGTCATGGAACTATTGGAGGATGTGCCAGATTCATTCAACAAATATGGTGGCCTTATCATCCTTAGTCTGAGCATGGGAAGATTCCTCCCATGTGGATGCAATGGGAAAAGATACATCAATTGGGGCCAGTGGTTGGAACCCCATGTACTCTTGAAAAGGACTGTGGCTAGTAGAGCTATGAAGGGATCTGTTATAGCTATGTTGAACATAAGGAAGGCTCTCATCCCATGTGCGGGGATGTTTAGAATTGTACATTCTCAGGATATGCACAATCATCATGTTGACTACCTCTGTTTGTCCATCGGTTTGGGGTGGAATGCAGTCGATTTAGTGAGCTTGGTATCCATCAATGAACATAGGATGGACCAGAAAGTGCTTAGGAACCTGTTGTCCTGATCTGAAATGATGGTTTGTGGCAGCCCAAAATGAACCCCAACGCACTCGAAGAAGAGCTTAGCAGTGGTTTCAGCGGATATATTCTTCTTGCAAGCTATCAGAATGGCTATGTTAGAGAAGCGATCCACGACCACAAACACACAATAATTACCAGGCTTGGTTGAAGGTAGATCAGACATGTAATCAATGGATATGGATTCCTAGATCCCATCAGTAGTGGGAAGAGGGGTGTACAACCCTTTATTTTTTATGGCAGGTTTCTCCATGGTGCAAACAGTGTGGGATCTGATGTATCAACCGATATCTTGTCGGAGCTTGGGCCAATAAAAATACTTCTGCAATATGGCCACTGTCTTTTTGCTGCCGAAGTGCCCTATCACCCGATTGTAATGCGCTTCCAAAATCATCTTCACACGTTCGCTTGAAGGAACACATAGATGGCACAAGTGGCATAGAAATCCTTTTTGGAGATGAAAGTTTGCCACAGGTGTTCCTTCACATAGGGCTTGATATATGGGAGAAAAATCAGGATCACTGCTATATAGTTGAGGCCTCGTGGCCACAAGATTTGAGCACTGTGGTCAGTGTTGCTACTGGAGGTCAGCTGAGGAAATCAACAACTTGATTGGTGCTTCCCTTATTATATTTAATGTTCAAGTGGAATTGTTGCAAGTAAGTGGACCACTTCTAGTGGAGGTCATTCTGTAACTTTCCTTGGGTTTGAATGAATTATATGGGCTCGTGATCAGTTTGGATGACCGTTTCTTTTCCAAGGATGTAATGCTTCCATTGGAGGAAGGATTGGACAATGGAATACATTACCTTTTCATAGGTGGGGTACTTACGGACGACATCTGAAAGTGTCTCACTGTGATATGTCATTGGATGGCCATGCTGAGTGACGACTACACCAACAACATATTCTGAAGCTTCTGTCTCAATCTCAAAGGGTTGCTGCAGATCTGGTAAGGAAAGGATGGGTGCCGAACATAAGCGTTGCTTCAACTCCTCAAATGCTTGTTGTTGTGGCTTGGAAAAAATGAAATTCCTTGTAGATCCCCCTTTTTCAATTCGCTAAGGGACCAAGAAATATTAGAGAATCCCAACACAAATCTGTGATAGAAGTTGGTAAGGCCTAGGAAGCTGCAAATCTCTGTGAGAGTTGTCGGGGTTGGCCAATCACGAATGGCTTGGATCTTGGTTAGATCCACATGAACGCCATGTTCTTCCACGATGTATCCAAGATACCAAACCCTCTCCATTCCAAATGAGCAATTCTCTATATTAGCGTATAACTTGTGATGTCGCAGGTTTCTGAGGACCTGGTGGATATTGTACAAATGTTTTGCCCTTGTTATGATATAGATGAGGATATCATCTAGATATACGAACACAAAATATTTGGTGAATATTCGTATGATACTGTCCATCATCCTCATGAAGGTTGCTGGAGAAATAGTCAATCTGAAAGGCATGACCAACCACTCAAAAAGGACTGCCCGATATTTGAAGATAGTATTCCAGACATCAGTCTGCTTAATTGGCACTTGATAATAACCAGAGTTTAGATCAATCTTCCTGAAATATTTGGCACCCTTGAGTTGGTCAAGAAGGTTGTCGATCTGTGGAATGTGATACTGATTGCAAACTATGATCTTGTTTAGAGCTCGGTAGTCAATACAAAGTCTCCATGACCCATCTTTCTTTTGTACGAGCACAATTAGGATCCACAAGGTGAGGAGATGGGTCGAATGTGACCCTTTTGGATTAAATATTGAATATGGCATTTTATTTCTTCATTTTCCATGAGAGAATGCCTTTATAATGGCCCGTTATGTAAAGGCGCGCTAGGTATCAAATCAATGGTATGCTTGACCTTGCAAAGTACTGGAACCCCGACAGGTGTGGTGAAGATGTCCTTGTATGCTTCCATGATCTTGTCCACCTGTTTCTATTGTGCATAAGGGCTCTGTGCGGAGCTGGTGGATGTTGCTGCGATATTTCGTTCTCCTTCATAACAAACCATGAAGAGGACGAATTTCCCTGTCTGGGAGATTACCTTCCTACACTGCTTAGTTGTGATGAGGGACATTGTAGTAGTGTGAAGTGTCTCTTGTATCATGTAGAGTTTCTTTCCCAAAGTAATAATGACACTACGAGGTCTAGACTCATACACAGCATGATGTTTCCACATATATGGTTGTCCCAAAAGAATATGAAAAACTTCAAGCATTGAAGGGTTTGATGTTGTAGGAGAGGTGGCTCTGTTGACTGATGCGAATGTCTCGTCCCTGGCTCAGCCAACATATATTGTATGGTTGGGGACATGGAGCCGTCAGAAGCTTTAATATTTTGATGACCTCGATTGAGATGAGATTCTTATGGATACCACTATCAAAAATGAAATGTAGTGGAGTCCCCTGCAGCCATAGTTTAGAATGGAAGAGGCGCTCCCCTTCCTCTCGCTCCGCTGACTCTTTTGGTCGGATCGTTATGGTTGCGATGGTGGAACTCAGTTCCGCGTCAATGATCTGATTTCACCTTTATTTCTCTACATCAGATTCTAAGTTGGATTCTAGATCTGGGGATTTCATATCTTCCAATAAGGATTGTTTTCAGAGGCATTCATCAGTGTTGTGCCAGGCGCTCTTGTGGAATTCGCACCACTTTCCAATGTCATTTTTTGATTTCTCATTACCCTTCTTCGCCTGCGGCTTGGGATGGTTGTCGTGGCTTTGGCCATCCTTCCTCTGTCCTTTGCCTTGTGAATTAGGTCCACCTTTTCCAAGATTCTGCTGCTTATTTGTAGACACAAAATCCCTCTAATTCTTTTGCTTAAACTTCTACTCAATCTTAAAGGCATACCGATAAGATACTTCTAGTGAGGATATGTCCAGTAAATCCATCTCCGCCTGAATGTACCTGTGAATGCCACTATAGTACTTTAGGACCAAGTGTTGTTCAGAGTCTCTAATACCCAGTTTGGAGCATAGGGTATGGAACATGTTGGTAAACTCTAGCACTATCTGGCCTCTCTCTTGGCGCAAAGTTGTCCACCTCATGTACGGGTCATCATAGTTTTCAACTGGGTAGAAATCCTCCTTGACGACGTCAACAAAATCCACCCAAGTGGGGTCTATCCTGAATAGTTCAGACTCTTCTCCTGTTTTCCTCTCGCATTACCCATCCCACTAGTATTTGACATGGGGGAGGGACTTAAGGAGTGCGAATGTGATCTTTTCACCATTGGAAAATTTTTGAACAGAGAAGTAACCCTCTATTAGATTTAACCATTTCTCCAAAGCATGTGCATCTATCTTGACTTCAAATAAGGGAATGTCAAAGTTAACTTGTGCCTTGAATGGATTCACACCCCCGAAACGACTGCTCATTGAAGGTGCATCTGTCGTCAACGGCATTCTTCGAAGGATCTAGGCAAAATTAGCTATCATCTCATTCCTCTGGAACGCGAGGGATTACTAGAGAAACAAATTAATAATATATCCTTCTCCGTCATCCCTCTTTTCTTCCCCACCATGTGAGTCTGATTGGATCGACGAGAGGGGTTTTCCCCAAGCTCAACTAGTTCGAGACCCAACTCTCGATATTCATATCTCGTCGAGGACATGCACTGAGAAACCACAAGAGAAGAATGCTCTGATACCGCTGATCCAAATTTATGTGAGAACGAAATGAAAGAGCATAAATATATTCACATACACAGGTATATGGCAAGAAACACAGTGATACTATAAACTCAGATTCTATTAAATGAATGAAACATAACAAATTGTAAAAAAAAGCAGCTAGAATGGTGGTAGCTATATCTCTGAGAAGAGATGTAGCGGATATGCTCATTCGTGACAAGCTGAATACAAGAAGAGGATGAAATAGCCTATTTATCATAAGCATGAGGGCAAGAACCATAAACCTCCAAAATCCTAACCCTAGAAGATGAACCGTCATAAAGTTTTCGGACCCAAGGTAGTTAGTTGAACAGTCAACTTCTTGAGGTCATAACTTTTGCATACGATCACACTTTGGTCTAAGGAAATTTTCCATTTGAAAATTTTGGTTTGGAGTTCTTTAGTTTCATTTAGATTTCCTTTAGGATATTCCTTTTTGGGTCTCTTTTGAAAAACCAACTTTATATTTAATAGCTTCATAGGTTTCAAATGTTCCTTTTTGAAACATATCGAAAAGGCCTTTAAGCTTCTTCTTTTTTTCCTTTTGGCCCTTTTCAAATATTATTTTAAAATGGGTTATGAACATTTTCAGACATTTCAAAAGTTCATACTTTTGAAAGCCTTTGAAGCTTTTGGGGCATCTTTGGTTTCTATTTTCAAAAGGAATCATGTCCTGACCTTTTGGATAGCTTTAAAAGTTTCATTTTAAAGTAGAATCTCGAATATTTTAGTGTGTTTGATAACTTCAAACCTTCAAATATTCTCAAAATATTCGGGCACTTTTGAAAGTTCACTATTGTCCATGCCTCCAAAATATTAAAGCCATTTAAGGTGCATTCATTTAGCTTTTGATGGAATTTGGATTTTCAAACTTGTGATTCAGTATGAAGTCTTTGGAGTCTTGCAAATGTTCTTTCATCATTTTTTCCCCAAAAATAACCACTACCCATATTTCCAAAGCCTCCAAGGCATTCCAAAAACTTCCAACTTTGGAGATTTCTTGAATATTTTGCGGGTTTCTGAAAATTTCAAATTTTGATCTCCCTCAATAGCCTTCATCACCTTTCAATGCGTTAAACTCTTGATCCTCCTTGAAATACTTAAATGGACTCTAATCCTTCACAATAGAAGTGTGAATAATCCTTGAAGAGGCTAGATTATCATTGTCATGCACCAATCATGTGAATTTAATGCACTGATCCTACAATGATCTTCCAAATCTTTTCCATTTATTCAAAAATTGCCTCTCCCATGCATACACCATCAATATAGCAAGTAATCAAGCATTATAACATTGAATTAATTTTTTTTGAATATCTTATATTTCCTCTTGGTTTTGAGAATAATGGAGAATTCACATATTGCTCACCCAAATATTATTTGATTAGGCATGGATTTTTCAAGCACTCAATCTTGATAGCTTCACTTTCACCAGCGCTTAGACTCATATTCCTAGGTAAATTATTGTTATCTACTTTCAATAATCCATTTTTTGCATTCAATTCATCACACTTCAAATACGACAAGCTCCAAATGAATCTCAAAGGGAGTTTTTATTTTCATTCTCGATAAGCATTTGAATGAGATCTTAGGATGGTGAAAATCATAACCATGATCCTTCAAGTTCATATAACACACACTTTTACATATTTCTTAGTCTCAAACAAATTCATGCAAGATGCAATATTTTCCTTAGATAATTTCCTCCAAATCATAGTACACACCTTGTTGCAGTATATAGAGTATCTAGGATACAAACACCTATAATATCATTTCTTATAATTTTTTATAATTGGCTATTCTACTTTGCTTATATTTATTTGTGTTTGGATTACTCTAATTGACCATGTGTAGATACCATCTCTCCTGATAAGAAAAACCCAAAAAATAAGCAAAATGAAGATATAATATAAGATACTTATATGGAGTTAGAGCCTAAAGTCACATCTTCATAACATAACAACTAGACCTTCTATCCTACCCTATACCAAACTAATCAAATAGATCATTGACATTGTTAACTTGGGAAACATAACTAGAGATAATGAAGCAAGGAGTTACATTGCTTCTTTTTAGGCAAAGAGCTTGGAAGAATACTAGAAATTTGTAACTATTGAGGTAGCATTGACCATTGGTTGAGTAATGGAATTTAGTAATTCCAAAAAGTTTCCAGAGGTGAGAAAATGGCAGATATTAGATTGGCAATTTACATCTTGAGACATTGAAATCTATCCAACTTGGCTTCTCCAAGATTGTTTTAGATATGCCACTTCTATGATCAGTATATTATACAGAGAAAATGATGATTCTTATTTAAAGAGGATTGGATTACACTAATGCATGAAATAGTCAATGAATGGTCATTTTTAAATTCAGGATCCTTTTTTCCCATTAAAATGTCAAACAGAGTAACTAGAATCAAATATACTACTCAAGATGATCCTCTAGGATTTTACATGGCTTCTTATTTGATAGATATCATTTGTGAAACTAATCATTTTGTGGGTGAACAATTACAAGTAGAAATTTGCTAGGATACATGATAATTTAATCATCCCATTATTTACACTTTAATATGTACACCAACCCTTAAACTATGGGAGGAATTCTTGAAAGTAATAGGTTAATTTAGCAATTGACCACATATTAATTTTGAGCACATATATATGAGGATCTATGGGGCTACTAAACCTCCACATTTTATGCTGAAATATGTGCTTGATATGATATCCATTACAAAAATAGCTTATCAATCTATTCTACATGGGTTCAATGGTTCACTAAATAAGTATCAAAATAAATTTTCCCTATTTTGTCCATTGGAGATTAGAATGTATGATTTTATAAATTGCACTTATGCTAATATGGAGGATTTTGGATAAGAAAGGTTTAGAGACATAATATGGAGAAAGTGGTAACTACTAATGCTAAGCAAGTTAAGTATCCATGGTTCTATGCTCGTGGGAAATGGGAATAAAAACAAGTCAAAAAAAAGGGAAAATTCATATTTATGGATAGGATATATCAACACAAAAATAATGGGAAGAACAAATAAATAAGCATGATGAAAAAAAATCAAACTAAAATTCAATGCAACAGCCAAAGCAACAAAGGATAAAAGAAGAACAAATGAAGCTACTACACAAACAAAGAAAAATCTAGATAAAGGAGATAAAGATAATCTAGAAGATGAACAATGAAGAAAAGGAAGTGAAACCAAATATTAAATGGGGTTTGATATAACAAAAGAACAAAATAGGTTAGTTGAAGAAAGTAGAAAGAAAGAAAAGTTGAGGTTGAAAGGCTTAGAAGAGATGAGGAATAAGGAAAAAGGAAGGGGAGAAAAAAAAGATGTAGATCCTCATTGTTATAGCTTAAAATGACACTTCTCCGTCTATGACGACACTTGTATCGCTTGGTCGCATGACGACACTTCTTGCAATCAACTTTAGTCACACAACAGGACACTTGTGGATTGAAGGGTCATTTGGGACACTTAACATGGTTGAAATTACCTCACTCCTGGTCCATTTGATGGTCATAAACCTTAGGAACACTTTCCCAGACCAAACCACCTCCTGGAAATCATCAGAAAACCCTGTTTCTAGCCATATTTCCACAAAAACGCTGGTATATAAGCATGATAGTAGTGTTTGCTTTCAAAAATATGTAGGTCTGCTTCATAAAAGTAGCATTTGCCTTCAGAAATATGCAACTCTGCTTCACTAGAGTAGCGTTCACCTTGAAAAGTACGCTGGTTTGAAGTAGGAAGAGTAGGGTACTTTCCTGAATCAGTCAAAATCTCGAATTTTGGTCAAATTGAGTTTGTTTGGGAACCTCCTAATCGGTTATAACTGCTTTTTCTCTCCTTCATTGACTATATAAGGAAGGTAGAAGGGCCATGAGAGGGTACCAAGCCCATAACAATGTTATGCTGGAGGAATGGAGACCCTCATCCCCCTCTCTTGTGCCTCAGTTTATGATAAACCCTAGCACAGCTTATTAGAGGCTGGGATCCTTGGAGAACAGAAGCAGGAGACCTTGAATCTAGGTTTCGTGAAGTGCCAAGCTTGAAGGAAGGTATAATTTTATGTACTTGCTTCATTCATTAATAAATATCAGACGTTCTTCCCTTTCCAAATATGACCTATTCATGTGTGTCTTAGATTTGATTACAGTTTGCTTATAGTTCGATGTCTTTTACTGTCATGAATATCAGTCTTATATATGTAGTCCAATGTATTTGAGAAAGGTATGAAGTTGTTTTGCAGGTGTGGGCATTGCGACACTGAATGGAATTGAAGAGCAAGGAAGAGAAAGGTTGGGATCAACCTTCTTAATAAGGTACACATCCTCTTTAACCTTTATCTCTTTGCTTACTAGTTGTACTTGCAGAACATTTGTAGGTCTATCTTTCATCCCTGTAAGTTGGTAGTTTCTCCCCTGAATTATATGTGTATTTCCCTCACAACATAATGGTGACTCCACTAGGGAAAGCCTATCTGCTTAGGGGTATCCGAGGTCATTTCTTCAGTTTTGTTTGAATATATTTGTTAAATTTCTTAATTAGAATCAGTTATTAGGCTCTGTTTGACCCTCCTTGGCTCTTACATACCCTTCCTAGCCCTTATAGACCCTTACTGGCTCAGGTGTGGGGGGTTTTGGCCCTATTTTTTCAACTTTTCCCACATGGACGCTACTGTTGTGGATAAACGTAGCGTTTTCGCCTGTTTGGATGCTGGTTTTCCTAACAGACAATAGCGTACACATTCTGGAGCTGAGTTTTTTGAGTTTTGATCTATTTTGGGGGGCTGTGACTGCATTTTTTGGGGTCCCTGATGACCCTAGGCCTAAGTTAAACCACTGTAAGTGGTCTCCTATCCTTCTATTGATCCTATGTTCATGATTTGGACCTCCTTTGATCAATTTGGTCTTGTTTGGAAATTTTTGGGGCTTGTGGACCCAAGTTGGGGGGTTGTGGACCAGTTTGGTGTTTTGTACCCTGATTTGAGTCTGACTGAATCTGCTTGCTCCATTTCCATTGGATTTGAAACCTACCGAGTCTAATTGACCCTGTTTGTATCTATTTTAGTGAAATTTCTCTTTATATTGGTTTCTTATCTTCCCTTATGCTTTTAGTTTTCTTTTTGTAGTGAAAGCTCAAGTGTCTTTGCTGTTGTTCATGACCTTAACTGCACTGTTTATGTGCAAAACTGACTTTACCAAACCATACTTATTTGTAGGTCATTTTCTTTGTTTGGGTCTAAAAGTAGGTTTCGTACGCTTTTCCCAATGGTTGGCATGCTTGCATCAATAAGAATCTGAAAGTCATATTGGTAGCTTTTACTGTTTCAATAAGGAAACCTAAAAGTTCTTTGCTTTTGCTTTGATAGTAGGTTACCTTCAATTTCAGTTTTTGTTTCTCACCTTTGAAAAGCATGAAAAATTTTGATTTATTTTCTTATTAGAGTACCTTGCAAGTGGCTTAAAGGATTTAAGAGTGCTTTGCATCAAAAAGAAGAAGTTTTCTTTTGCATACTTATTTGTTTGAGTAGCTGCATTCTTAGGTTTTGAGTTTAATTTTGTACATTTAGACTTTATTTTTATCTTTTTTCATTCGAAAAGACTAAAAATTGCATTTGCATATGCATTCTAGATCGTATCTTTAGGACTTGCATTGAAAAGGAAAGATTTGTTTAGTGGTAAACATTTCATTTCAGTATTCTATCTCTGTTATAACCACTCTCACACACCCACTACCTTTTTGAGTAAGCAAGTAACCTTTAAAATGAACCCTAATAAAATGTACTAGTAACATTTTCATTTCTAGGTTACACTATTCACCAACTAGTTTTGGTTAGGATCTTGGGTTTAAAACACCTTAAACCACCCGAGATCACACATTACGCAAAAATCGTAGTTCGACTATCACAGGTAAACCCACCTCATTCAAAACTTGCCTGGGATCTATGCAGTAGGTCTTGTGAGATCAGATTGTTGGGAATAAACCTCCTACTTTATGTTTCGAGCATATACCAGGATCAGATTGCGTTTGGGGACTCTTGAGTTTCGGGCTCAGTTACCCTGCCCACGCCTTCTGATTCGACCAGAGACTATTCCCCCAGAAGTTTTCGGTGTGGTGGTATCCTTAGTATCTGACCGTAGGATCATACACAGGTGACGTCGGAGGGTTATATCTACTATACCTAGGACAGACGTGGGAGGAAATCCCTTGCAGGTCTTTGGGAGGGCGGTTGGGTGATTCCAACGCTTGCACCCTTAGTCATTGTATTGTGGACCCCGGGTAACTGTCTTTCTTCCTTCGTTGATCTGTTCTGGGCCCTCATCATCCTAGACTCTTCTCCGGAAGGCATATGTTTTCCTGGTTTGATTTACTTAGGACCTTTTTTAGTGGTGTGCTCTTTGTGCTACTTGTCTTAGTTAGACTTAGAGAACTTCTTGCTCATTTGAGCAGGAAACTATGTCTAGCATTCCGGTGAGCGCCAATCAAGGTACCCCTATTCTGGGGGATCCTTGTGCTGTTCCATTCATTGGAAACATTGGTACTCCCTTAATGGCTACTCTGAATCTTCCTGGATTCACTATAGGGCTACCAGTTTGGTTGTTCTCCACTCTGAATGCCTTGCATGCTCTTGACGCTTCTTTTGTAAGCACCTCAAATCAAGAGCATCAGAACCCTGTGCCTTCTTTTCCCGTAACATCTTCTCCTCCTCCTTCTACCTCATGTGGTGAAAGTAGCAATACTAGTAACCAACAATCTAAAAGGAATAGACGGAGGAAGAATAGGAAGAAGATGTCAAAACAAGGGGGCAGCAACCCAACCACTACAATTCATGCTGGGGGCAAGCACCCTGCCTCTGCAAATCATGCAGGGGGCACCTACCTAGCCTCTGGAGGTCATGCTGGGAGAAAAATTTTAGTCACTGAAAATCACACTGAAAGTTTGTCTTCAACCACTGTCAGTCATGTTGATGACACGCCATTGATCATTGCTAGTCATATTAATGACAAGTCACTAGTTACTGTGCGTCATACTGGAGACACCAGATCAGCCACTGCAAGTCATGCTGAGGGAGTTGACATTTTCGACAAACCCAATAAACAGAAGTATAAGTTCCCTTGCAAGTTTTGTGAGGGAGACCACCTTACTTACTTGTTCCCTGTACTTCCAGAAGTGCAAAAAGTGTGGTCCTTAGTTCAAAAGTCTTCTGCTTCTGAGCAACCAGCCACTGCAAGTCATGCTGGGGGCAAGCTGTCAGCCAATGCTAGTCATGATGAGAGTATTGATGTTGTAAAGGAGTCTCAACCTATAGGACGAAAACCAAAGTTCCCTTGTAAACTTTTTAAGGGAGATCACCTTACTCACCGATGCCCTGTCATTCCAGAGGCACAAAGAGTGTGGTCCATGTCAGAAGGAATCTCTGATGCTGAGTTTTCTATAGATTCCCTACAGTCATATCAACTTTTGGTTGATAAAGTGGTTGAACCAAAAGAGTTCTTGGTCAACCCCACT
Source organism: Larix kaempferi (assembly GCA_027924585.1). NCBI lineage: Eukaryota > Viridiplantae > Streptophyta > Pinopsida > Pinales > Pinaceae > Larix > Larix kaempferi. Next base: position 211,155 of record BSBM01000969.1, on the reverse strand, counting down.
CTTCCTTCGGAGAGTGAAGTGATCGAATCAATGCAATCTTCGACCGATCCCATCAGTCCTGCCAAGATTGATGCACCTACTGCGGAAGTCTTCTGCATTACCATTTTGGATGTTCCTGAAAAAATGGGCACTTCATATGTGCCATGTGAACCCCTACCAATACCTAGGATCGTTTCCTTTGATTGGAATAGTCTAGCCGAACCTCGTCTTCCTTCTTCGACACCTTTCCAAATAAAGGTTGATATCGGGAACCATACGGTTGCTCAATGCATTGTAGATGAAGGAGCTTCTGTTAGTATCTTATCCGCTTATGCTTGGAGAGATTTGGGTTTCCCTAATGTTATTCTAGCTGTTAATTGGCCGTTGACCTTCGATAAAAGACCTAGTGAACTGTTTGGATTCCCCTCTCAGGTACCTGTTACTTTGGGTGAAAAAACAATCTTAGTTGATTTTATGGTTTTAAAGGACCCTGTGGACTTTGATATGATCCTCGAGCGTGATTACGTTTATGCTATGCATACTATGGTGTCTACGCTCTTTCGTGTGATGCATTTTCCTCATAACGAAAGGATCATCACTATCGACCAGCTTGCATTCGTTGATCCTCCTTATTGCCCAACTGTAGACCAGTCAGATCCCTCGTCATTAGGCACTACCATGTCACATGGGACTTATGTGGCATATTTTTCCTTAAGTTCAACTACTACTGAGAAGAAGTCTCTGAGTTCGTGCTTACCTTCTCGGGACTTAGTCCCAGCGTTTGACCAAGTGACACCTCCATCTGAATGTTTAGATATGTGTTCTATCTGGGATGATATACTTCCTTTTGATGAAATTTTCCCAGAGTCCATAGTACAATCTGACATTCATTTGGATGTTGATCCAGTCGCAGTTATGTCCAGCCCCGATTTGACCTTAAAGTCTAATCTTCCCACTGTTGAGTCTTTAGACTCTCCTATAGATTCGCAAATCGGTGTTCCTATTGAGTTTGATTCTGCTTCTAGAATTTTCAACTCCCGTGATGATGAATTTGTTTCTGTAGATTCCATCATGTCCTTCAACTTTGATCTTCATTCTGAAGTCGATCTTGTTGATTGTAAGTCCTCGGGCTTGGGTACCATAGAGTCTTCATTTGAAAACTCTTCCTTGTTTATGCCTGTTGTTGATGATAGTGAAGTTGAAAGTATTTCTACCACAGTGACTTGTATTGGGTCTTTCTTTACATATGTTTTAGATATGATCTTGGTACTAATGTTTCTTGGAGACAGGATTCTTAGCTGGATTTATCCTTGCTTACTAGTCCTTTTTGACACCTTGTGCGACCATGTCAGGTATATTCGGAACCTTGCATATAGGTTTAGGCTTCCCTGTTGTTATGTTGCATTTGAACCTTTTGCCATCCGAATTCGCCATAGGGTCGAACCTGTTGGATATTGGTGTGTTAGCCATCTCTTTATGCATTGTACACCAGTCCGACAGCAGAGCCTACCTAACATGGGTCACCCTAGTCAGCACCCTTATGCCATTTTGGTGCCCATGCTGAGTTTTTCTCATAGGCTCGGGAGCCTTTTTAGATTTACCATGACTTTGAGAAGAATCCTCATATCTTTCTTCCTCATATATTTCTGGCCATCCCTGATAAGGCTCCCATCTTTGTGTTCAAGTTGCATATGCATCTGTTATGATCTCACTTGCGCTAATGAGCTTGATGCCAGCTTCCACGTTTTTAGCTCGTTATATAAGCCTCCATCTCTGATCTCATTTCCGCTAAGCCCTGTATCATTTTGCCTTCGCAATTTGACACCTTTTACCTGGAGGAGACACACCTTGAGTGTCCTTATCTTGCTCATGTTCCTTGCATTAGGCATAGCTTTGTTCCATGCGCTTGGAGCTAGATTCGCATGTCCCTGACACTCATCTCCTCCCATTACGAGCATTCTTCTACCTTTTCTTCGAGCTCGTTAAAAACAGTAAGTAGGTTATGAGCATTCTTCTACCTTTACTTCAAGCTCGTTAAAAACAGTAAGTAGGTTACGAGCATTCTTCCACCTTTACTTCGAGCTCGTTAAAAACATTAAGTAGGTTTTGAGCATTTCTTCCATCTTCACTTCGAGCTCATTAAAAACAATAAGGAAGTTATGAGCATTTTTCTGTATCTCCTTTGAGCTCATTAAAAACAGTAAGGAGGTCGCGAGTTTACTTTTTCGGGCTCGTTAAAACCTTTACGAAAAGATCCCTATGGAGTTCTTTTAAGCCCTTTTCAGACTCCTTAAATAGGAAAAGTTTGCCGAGCATAGTTGTCTTTTCAGGCTCATTAAAACAACTGAACCCACATCCACTTACGTATAGAATTATCCCTTTTTCGGGACTTGGTGGATAATTTACAGAAAAGGTATACTCTAGGTATACTCTGGTATGCACTAGAAGAGTTCTTCTTCCATTATTTTACACTTTTTCAGGGAAGGAGACTAACTTTACGAAAAAGGACCTTTGGAGTCGTCTTTAGGGTTTTCAAACTCTCAAAATGTGAAAACACCAAGCGAGCATTCACCTACTCAGGCTCGATGTGAAAACCACGAGATGGTTGATAGAGGACTGTTTAAGTTTTTCAACTCTATAAGCAAGAAAACACCACCGAGCATAGACCAATCCGGGCTCGATATAAATCCACGGATAGGTGTATGGAGTTTTCTTCTAGATTTTTCAGACTCCTTAAATATGAAAATACCATCGAGCATGCTTTAGTTCTTTGTCAAGCTCGTCAAAAAATGAAAAAGGAAAGGGAAGGGAAGAATGTTAAAATATCTTTCAATATGATGGAAACAAGTCAACTATCTCCTTAAACAAAGCACCTGTTTTGAGTCTATCAAACAAGTTGGGTTCTAGTGTTGGACTTAGTATAAACCTGATCTCAGAGTTCTTACTCCTCCGTTTGGTTAGTCTTCCAATCATATGGAGAATATGTTAATGTCTCCTACATTGCAGCTTTGTATCGTGGTCTCTTTGTGTTAAAATCTTCCTAAGTCACTCTTGTGTTGTGCTCACTATTCAAGGATATAACCTGTGTCGGTCATTCTGCAGTTGCCTTGACCTCATGCGTCGGCCATTCCTTGGTGTCTGTATGTTTCATCATGTGTTCAGTCCTACTCCAAATCAACTCATACTTGTTGAGTGTCCCTATTGTTAGATGATAGAGGATGCCTTAACGCCTCCCTTCCAACGGACTTCTTCCCATTGACTTCAACTCATTGTGCTCTGGGAATGAAGTTTAGAGTTTCAGTTAGTACCTTGGGGATTGCAGTCATTAGTGGCAGTTTCCCTCGGTATTAAATAGATGGGAATACATCAATGTCTCATATTCGATAGATTCTTCAAGTGTTCGACAACAAGACCACTTATTCGCACTTGTTTGAATGTACTAGGTACCTTCGGTTCCATTTTCATTATTGGTGGACACCCTCGCATTTGTTAACGGTATACATCAATGACCGGTAATCAAATGATACCTCCCATGTTCGACATCAACTCATTTATTCGCATGGATAGGTTTGTACCTTGGGTTGTTTTTGGATGAAGACCTTGGGATCCTCGATAGCATCACCTTATTTATGTTATCGCCCAAGTTGCGCAAGACTGAGCCACACTCTTTTTGGCTCTTGATGAGACATAGATCCAGCTTGTTCTCTATGGCTATGTTCTCCAGTTTTGACATAGATCCATCTTGTATTTATGTGGCTATGTTTACACTTATGTTCCTCATGGATCCACGCTTGTATTCTAGTGGCCATGATATATGCATCAGTATTTGGATCATTATTGTATCTTTTTGGAGGTCATGTTCCACTATTTGAACATGGACAGTTACCCAAAGGATGAGTTTGTCTGACATTGCTTTTACTTTCAGGTACTTCATTTGAGCCTATGATTCTTGGTTTCTCGGGTTACTCCGCTCCCATGATTCAACTCTTTGTTATTTATAATGTATTTCAGCCATCATTTCCCTCACTGCCTCTGACCTCATACATTAGGGGGCATCTGTTATAGCTTAAAATGACACTTCTCCGTCCGTGACGACACTTGTATCGCTTGGTCGCATAACGACACTTCTTGCGATTAAGTTTAGTCACACAACAGGACACTTGTGGATTGAAGGGTCATTTGGGACACTTAACATGGTTGAAATTACCTCACTCCTGGTCCATTTGATGGTCATAACCCTTAGGAACACTTTCCCAGACCAAACCACCTCCTGAAAATCATTAGAAAACCCTGTTTCTGGCCATATTTCCACAAAAAAGCTGGTATCTAAGCATGATAGTAGCGTTTGCTTTCAAAAATATGCAGCTCTGCTTCATAAAAGTAGTGTTTTCCTTCAGAAATATGAAACTCTGCCTCACTAGAGTAGCGTTCACCTTTAAAAGTACGTTGGTTTGCAGTAGGAAGAGTAGGGTACTTTCTTGAATCAGTCAAAATCTTGAATTTTGGTCAAATTGAGTTGGTTTAGGAACCTCCTGATTGGTTATAACTGCTTTTTCTCTCCTTCATTGACTATATAAGGAAGGTAGAAGGGCCATGAGAGGGGACCAAGCCCATAACAATGTTATACTGGAGGAATGGAGACCCTCATCCCCCTCTCTTGTGCCTCAGTTTCTAATAAACCCTACCACGGCTGATTAGAGCCTGGGATCCTTGGAGAACAGAAGCAGTAGACCTTGAATCTAGGTTTCGTGAAGTGCCAAGCTTGAAGGAAGGTATAATTTTATGTACTTGCTTCATTCATTAATAAAGATCAGACGTTCTTGCCTTTCCAAATATGACCTATTCATGTGTGTATTAGATTTGATTATAGTTTGCTTATAGTTTCATGTCTTTTACTGTCATGAATATCAGTCTTATATATGTAGTCAAATGTATTTGAGAAAGGTATGAAGTTGTTTTGCAGGTGTGGGCATTGCGACACTGAATGGCATTGAAGAGCAAGGAAGAGAAGGGCTTGGATCAACCTTCTTAATAAGGTACACATCCTCTTTAACCTTTATCTCTTTGCTTACTAGTTGTACTTGCAGAACATTTGTAGGTCTATCTTTCATCCCTGTAAGTTGGTAGTTTCTCCCCTAAACTATAGGTGTATTTCCTCACAACACTCATGGAGAAAGGTCTTCTGATCATCCCATCATGATTGATGTTCATGCTATAGATGCATATACTCACCCAAAAATAATAGAAGGATACTTCCCAAAAATTATGTACCTTGTCCATTTAGGTGAACCTATAGAACTAGTGGCCAACATGGAAGCATTTTATTATAATAATAAGAAAAGGGAGATCGTGAGGAAAACTTGCAAAAGGAAAATCTTGATGTATATTTAGAGTTAGAGATCACTATTGAGACTATAATGTACCAACTCAAGTTAGTGATACAAAAACCTCTTTACTTCACAGAAATAATTAAAACAATGATTGTGGAAGTTAGATTGACTGAGGATGGGAAAGATCAAAGGATTTGGATGGATGGATGGCTATGATATTTTTCTGAAACCTATGCACAATGTACTGATACCATTTATGTTTCAAGATCAGAAATATTCAATCTACTCCAATGCTCATGGGCTCCTCAGCATATGCAGACTGGTGTGGATGCAAACATGGACTTGAGGTTGGGGATGGGTGTTTATGACTCACATAGGTTAAATATAATTAAATTACAGTCATTAAATAGTAAAATAACATTCCTGAAAGTTATATGAATTTCTGATCAATTCTCACAAAAAGACTAGTAAAATTGCCTTCCATGATTGCATAACTAGTGAGAATTTTGGGCTCCCAAACAGTAATTATAGGCTCACTAAATTATTATATGAGACTTGGATCATGACATATGAAATATTACTCAAATCCAAAAACAATAATTACTTCATTTGGATTCATACTCCTTCATTTATTAAATGCACACTAGAAACTAGTCAAATTCTAGCTAAATCTAGAAGGGGTGGAGAAATATGAGAAGAAATATGACTTCTGTAATTTTTATTGATATGAATGATATCATAGGATTAAATTAACTTTTAATACATAATAAATAATCCAATATAATCCTCAAATCATTATAAAATTTTCTCTCCATTCTTACTGAACAATATAGCACTAGAAATCAATGAAAAGCTCTTAGATTCGAACCACAGACTTGTTGGAGCTTTCTGAATTCGAACCAGCCTTGATTCAGATACCAGAACTGCAAATAAAATCAGTGACAATGGCTGAATTCCATCATCCTCTCACAGAAAGCTGGGGCACGTCTCCCAAACTTGACCAAGGATGCATCTCACAGGTCTTTGAGGAAAAAATGCTCTCATACCAATACTCAAACTGACAAAAGATGTGAATGTGGTGTAAACTGGTTTATTTATAATATTGCATTACTTGATGAGCAATTCTTCATGGCTAATTCCCCCTCCTTGAGTGGATAAGAAAATCTTGTGAAAATCCTCACAGCAGATCTAAGAGATGATGTATACCTCACAAGAAAGTAATTGATTAAGCAAGAAAATAGAAGAAGAGTGATCAATGCAGTATAATGAGCAACAGAATAATAATACAATAGAACTCAGATAGAAGAAAAATACTTCACACACACTAATTAATTAATCACAATATGGACAAATAAATAGTACAATGCATGAGGATTCAAATGCCTAAGGTGGCAATTCGAATTAGCCTTCATGGAGTGATCAAAGGATCACTGGAGTGTCATCGGAGCACAACTGGTGTCATCGGAGCATAAATAGAAGTCTTCATCATCATCAATGGAGTCATCAATGCTCAAGTAACTGTCAACCATCAGTCAAACTAAGTCTGGTAGGTGTAACTGAGTGTAACTAAGTGTAACTGAGTATAAACTGAAGACAAATGGACTGGTAGGTGAAGAAGGGCGAGTTGCTTCCTAAAATCAAGGAAGAAGGGCGCATTAAGCAACTGGAGGGCTAAAACTGATCAGTGAGAATCTCCCGGGGGCTGGATAACTGAGGGCTAGGTGTTGGACTGATGATTGAGATGCATGCAAACCCTAAAAGTGCATGCATGACTGAAAATGTAAATGATCAAAATACTGGTGGGACTAGGATGGAGTATAGGAATATCCTAACACCCCCCTTTAATCCATCTTGGGCCCTGGTAACTAAGACCAAAGGTCACCCAATACAATGAATAATAACAGTCAATAACCTAAGGAAGTGGGGAAACTTTCATGGGAAAAATACCCCCCCTCAAAACAGACTATAAGGCACACACAAAATAAATGCTCCAAACTCAAGCAGGTGTGATGCTTGGTCATATGTTTGGAGGTATCTTCTTCTTGGGAAGAAGTGGATCATGCTCAAAAAGCATGTGCTTGTACTTGCTCTTTAAATCAAATGTGATGAGAACAAATCCAAAAGTATGAGGATGATCCTTGAACTTGTGATTCGAATCAGTTGAGGTAGGATCAAAAACATGAATATGAAGATAGTCTTTTGTCTTCTCCTTCGAACCATCATGGGTGAGATTATGCCAAAAAGAACCATCAAATAATAATGATTGCTTGAAATCCAAATCAGATTTAAGACTTGATGAATAGTTTCTTCAAATCTACTTTGAACCAACAGGGGTGAGATCAAAACCATCATATGCATGAGAAATTATCTCAAGTAGTGTTTGCTTAAAATCCAAATTAGATCCAAGACTTGAATCATGGTTTCTTGAGAACTCCTTTGAACCATGAGAGGTGAGATCAAAACCAGTAAATGCATGAGAAATCATCCCAAGCGAATGGCAATGGCCATATTCTTCAATAACCTTCTGAAAGCATGGAATAATGATCATATAGTAGTAAATAAGAGGTGATTGCTTGAGGAGAGCAAATGCATTACCTCCAATAGCTGATTTTACCTGAAATAATCATGTGGTCATGATGCAAACCAATAGACTCTAGTGCAAGAGAGGATTTAGGACCTTCTACAATATCTAGAGTGTGAGCTGGCACAGAAAGAGAAGAAAGTTGGAACATGAGTGTAGAATCTGCAAGTTCTTTGTGGACAACTTCAATATGAGATGATACTAGTTCATGATCTGAGATATCATCAAGGAGGGCGAATGCAACACTTTGCTTGCTCTCGAATGGGTTTGGACCAATCCCTTCATTCTGTCTACCAAATCTTTCATCTAGGTGGTCCCATAGCTCTTTTGGAGATTCAACATCATCAAGGGAATAGAATGCCAAGCTTCGAGACATAGCAACCATGATGGCTGCAATAGCTCTTCCACCTTCATTTAACTAGTCAATCTTTTCTTCATAGGATTCGAACTCTCTTTCAAAACAATAATAAAAGTAATCATGTCTCTTCAAATATGCTATCATTTTTTGTTTCCATTCAACATAGTCGAATAGATAAAGAGGAGGATCTTCTGAAAACATTGAAGCTGTAGAAGACCTGCAAAAACAATAGAGAATATTTGCAACTGCTATTGCTGCAAGAATGCAGAAACTGCTGCAACTGTTGCACTCGAAATCTTGGTAATAACCTGCAAAAAACTCTCAAGAATGGAGACAAACAATACTCTCAACATGCTCTGATACCATGTGAAAATCTTCACAGCAGATCTAAGAGATGATGTATACCTCACAAGAAAGTAATTGATTAAGCAAGAAAATAGAATAAGAGTGATCAATGCAGTATAATGAGCAACAGAATAATAATACAGTAGAACTCAGATAGAAGCAAAAATACTTCACACACACTAATTAATTAATCACAATATGGATAAATAAATAGTACAATGCATGAGTATTCGAATTCCTAAGGTGGCAATTCGAATTAGCCTTCATGGAGTGATCAAAGGATCACTAGAGTGTCATCGGAGCACAACTAGAAGTCTTCATCATCATCAGTGGAGTCATCAATGCTCAAGTATCTGTCAACCATAAGTCAAACTGAGTCTGGTAGGTGTAATTGAGTGTAACTGAGTGTAAACTGAAGACAACTGGACTGGTAGGTGAAGAAGGGTGAGTTGCTTCCTAAAATCAAGGAAGAAGGGCGCATTAAGAAACTGGAGGGCTCAAACTAATCAGTGAGAAGCTCCCAGGGGCTGGCTAACTGAGGGCTAGGTGCGGGACTGATGACTGCGATACATACAAAATGCATGCAAACCCTAAAAGTGCATGCATGACTGAAAATGTAAATGATCAAAATACTGGTGGGACTAGGATGGAGTATAGGAATATCCTAACAAAGCTAGCTTTCCTTCCTTTTCCTTTTCTTTCTTTGCTTTCCTCTTTTTCCTTTTTTGGTTTCCTTTCTACTTTCTGCTTTGATTTTTTTCTTCTTTTTCTTATTTTTTGAACTTGCCTTCTCTTCTGAATTTCCTTCTTTCTACCTTTGCGCCGCTTTCTTCTTTGTGCTGCTCTTCCTGATTTGCTCCTCCTTTCTTTCATTTTTCATGATTTTCTAGATTTATGAGTTTTCCCTTTGACTTCTTCTCCAAGTCTCTCCTCAACCAACCTTATCCACTAATGCGCCCTAGTGGAGCATTATCCTCTTCTATTCCACATAAAAAATATTAAATGCATAAAATTAAATAATCCATGTGCATTATTAAAACTTAGGATAACATTTATTGCATAGTCTAATTAATTAATTGCCTGGAAATTCTAGAATTAACCCCATGGTCATGAATTTGTCTCCTCAACCCAAGGGATTGATTGGGTTATGAACTTGTACTACTGCTCATTGTTGAGGGGACATGACAGTCCTCCCCACCCAAGATTGCTTGTCCTCAAGCAATTTCAAACTAGGATGCTGTAAGATATGTTCTCCTTCCCAAGTAGCATCCTCACTAGGCAGTCCTTCCCACTGCACCAAAAATTATTTAAGGATTCTTCTCCTTAGCTTCTTCTCTAGGAATTTGAAAATCCTCTCAGGGATCAACACCAAATGACCTTCATCATCAAGAGATGCCAAGTCTTATGAAGCTTTGACTTGCTTCCCTATTGCTTTTTTCAAACAAGGCACATGGAAAACATTATGAATCCCGCTGCCCGGAGGCAACTTTAGCTCATAAGCCACTTCCCCGATCTTTCTCAAAACTTGGTAGGGGCCATAGAATATTGGATGCAAATTATAAGCCCCTTTATACTTCAATGATGATTGTCTATAGGGATGCAACCTCAAATATACCAAATATCCAACTTGGAAAACTCACTCAATTGTATGCTTGTCTGCATGCACTTTCTGTTGATTATGTGCTACCTGCAAGTTGTCATTGAGAGTTTTGAGAATGTCTTGAATCTATTGGATCCAATCCTTTTCTTTTTGTGTCTTAAAATCACCAAATATCAGTTCATCAAAATTAAGTGCATCATATCCATAAAGAGATTTGAAAGGAGACATACCAATCGAGAGATGAAAAGTAGTGTTGTAACAAAACTCTCCCAAATGGAGCCAAGTGGTCTATGACTTTTGTTGGCCGGTGAAATTGTTTCTTAAGTACCCTTCCAGCCATTGGTTCACTCTCTATTTTTTTCCATCATTTTGTGGATGGTGGCTACTTCTCATGTCCAAAATTTTCCCTACTAACTTGAACAGTTCTTGCCAAAAATTGCTAGTAAACTTACTGTCCTTGTCACTGATGATGGACGTGGTATGCCATGAAGTTTGAAGACTTCTTTGATGAAAATTTCAGCCACTTGGATGGCTGAAATATTAGTTGTGACAACAAATAAATGTGCATATTTAGTCAATCTATCAACCACAACAAAAATACTGTCTTTACCCTAGATTTTGGGAAGCCCCATGATGAAATCCATTGATACACACTCCCATTTTTGCTCAGGAATGGAGAGTGGTTGTAGGAGCCTTGCTGGATGAGTATGCTCTACTTTATTTTGCTGACATGCCACACATGATATGACATACTCCATTACTTCCTTCTTCAACCCCTTCCATGTGAGCCTTTCCCTTACTTTTCTGTAAGCCTTTACAAACCCCAGATGACCTGCTAAAGGCACATCATGGGTAGCTTCAAGGATTTTCTTCTTTAGTATAGATTCTGGTACTACAAAGATTCTATTCTTATAATAAATGATATCATTAAGAATATTATAAGCATCATCATGAATTAATCCATCAAATAAATCACAAGCAAACTGGTTCTTTGTGTATTCTACCCCAAGTTGTACTTTCCAATCATCCTGAAACTTGAGTAATGCAAGTGTGGGTTTTCTAGAAAGTTGATCAGCTACAATATTCATCTTACCCTTCTTATATTCAATATCAAAATAAAATGCTTGGACCTTTCTTACCCACTTTTGTTGTCTATCATTTAGATCCTTTTGGGTTAAGAAGTGCCTCAAATTGTTGTGGTCAGTCTTGATGATAAACTTACCTCCCACTAAATATTGTCTGAACTTGATTACCACATGCATGATGGCTAGCATCCCTTTGTCAGAAACTGAATACGACCTTTCATGTGGCTGCAATTTTCTTCTCTCAAACTCCAAATGATGCTTATTTTGCATCAAGACGGCTCCAACCCCATTCCTTGAAGCATCACACTCAAGAACAAAAGGTTGAGAAAAATATGGAAGTGCAAGAACATGACAACTGCTCATTACCTTTTTCATTCTGTTGAATACTTGTTCAGATTCTTCTGAGCAATGGAAAGCTCCTTTCTTAGTGAGATCTTTCAAAGGATATGTCAATTTGGAAAATCCTTTGACAAAATTTCGGTAGTAGTTACATATCCCAATGAACCCTCTTAGTTTAGTGAGATTTTTAGGGCTAAGCCAATTTAGAATGGCTAGGATCTTTTCCATGTGAACCTTAACTCCATCTTGACCAATCACATGACCAAGATACAAAATATCAGTCATTCCAAACTCACACTTGGTTAGCTTTGCATAAAAAATTTGATCTACCAAGATTGTTAGTACAATATCCATGTTGACGTCCATTTTTGTCACTATTTTTTTATCATCAAATCACTCGAAATGGCGTTATTTCTATAGGTTTTGCTATATTAGGTTTTTTTCTTGTCATTTAGCCCATCAAACAGTCCAGTTATGCATATATTTACCTATTATGCAAATCTTGTTTACATTTCATTTTATCATGATTTATTTATGTTAAAATGACATTTTATCAGCTCTTGCACGCCATCGTTCTGGAAGGATTCCAGCTTGTTCACATTCAGTTGGCCAACATAACTCCCACACCGACGCTTAGTTTTCCAACATAACTCCATGCCCACGTCGATGCTCCAGCACATGCTTCTGCCCACGTTTGAAGGAAACAAATGCTCAGCTGTTGGTGTTGGGTAGGATCGACGCCGAGAAGCTGGGTAGAAGCTCCCTGCATTGTTACGCATCATTCAACCAACAGTTACAGTCATAAAACGCCTCTATTATTAGAGAAGTCGACTCTGTCGACTCTCTCATCCATTATAACTTATAAATAGATGCCTCCTTTGGAGAAACGGGGAGAGGTATAAGATTAGATAGCGTAGGAATAGACAGGAGATAACAGTTACTTCTACTTAAAGTATTATATAATTTTCTCAGATTAATGGAAGTTTCAGTACATTGATGCTCTGCTGATAGTCGTTAAGCTGATTTAATTTCACCTCTGATTGCTAGGAGGGGCCCCTCATCAACTAGGGGTTTTATTTATCTTTTTCTGCATTTCTTTTCTGCAATTAACTAGTTTATTTTCCTCTGTGTGTAATTAACTTTGTTTTTCCTATGTAGGTCATCCTCATTCCTCTGTAATTAATATTCTACTGTTAATATAATCCCTCTTCTTCTGAACTAGGAAATGGTCGACCAACAGCTTAATAATTTGTATTTTTCTTTCAGTCCTTCTTTCATCATTTTAGTTAGGTATTGCTTCCAAATTCCTCTATAGTTCGCCTTAGCCTCTTTTTCTTCTCCTCTGTTAGTCTTTCTTCCTATTGTTGTAGGTTAACTCTCTGTTCTTCCATCATCTGTAGATTAAATACTGCTGCAAATTCTTCCTTAGCTAGCATTATTTTCCTTAGTTTATTCCTCTCTGATTAGTTTTTCTTCCTCTGTAGCTGTAGGTTACTTCTATCTCCCATCATCAATCTTCTTCTTACATATCATAGAGATAATTTTTCTCCGATAATGATTAGAGTAATTAACTTCTTGTTAGTTTAGCCTCTACTTAATCTCTCCATTACTTCCTTTGCACTGTAGGATCATATGCATAAAACCAACTGGTAATTAAATCATCCAAAATTCTTCTTTTTCTTAATTCAACTCATTTTCCTCCATTCGAACTGTCATTCAGACCGCCATTCAGACCAGTTTTCGGATCGTCATTCGGACCTGTGTATTTTCTACATTGTTTTAGGCCTTTCTCAGAATCTAACTTCTTCTACCTCTCAACCATAATTCTTCTTACTCCTAATTAATGGTTTTAGATGTAAATTAATTCTTGTTTTATGTTATTTAGACTTCTTAATTAAACTTCATAATTATTTCCTCCTTTCTCCTCTTTCTTCTTAAACTTTCTTCTCAACCTTCTTCCATAATTAAGTTCTTCATATCTAATTTGTTGATTAGTTACGGTTTTAGAATTTATCAGTTCATTTTCTAGATAGTTTGTTTTCAAGTCACAGTTTAATAATTCCATTCTTTAAGTTGTTTAAGTTTGTTAATCATAAGACTAGTTTTTGTTCAGTTACATAACGAAGATGTTCATAACATAATATTTGGATCAGAAATTAATATCTTTATCAAATCTTCTACTTGCATCTATAATAAATATCTTTATCAAGTTTTCTACTTTCCAAATCAAATATAATTCAGTTAAAACATCTTTATTAAATTTCCTACTCACCTCATTTGTTAATCAGTTTCTTGTCTTCATAGATAGAATAAATTCTTGCATTTGAATTATGAAAGTTATGCAAGTAGTTTAAAATCATATAGTTGCATGTTAGCACATTAGCATCTTTAGTCAGCTTAGGTTAGTTCAAGCCTTCAATCCTACACATATAGTGATTGCATCTCATAAGCTCCCTCCTCGGGTTGACAATTTAAATATTGGAATTATTTAACACATAATAAACACCAACATTTTTGCACCGTTGCCAAGGAGGTGCTAAAGGGATTGAAGTGTAGGTAGGTAGGTTTCCTTTACATTACACAGCAAGGGGGAGGGGAAATGGCAAGATGCAAAGATGACCTCACTACGGTTTTCCGTAGTGTAATAGCCTGACGCATCCACTTTAGTGGGTTTCCCCAAAGCCTTGTTGTTCCTTTCTGCACAAGTGTGATTTCCTTTCTGTACGTCTGAGTGTTTAATTTTCTGCAATTTATTTTCGTAAAGTCCGCCTTCTTTGTTTTCAAGTGTGTTATTATTTTAGCAAGTTCAATTTGCAAATTTGTTTTAGTGATAGAAAGTATTTTAAAAACACATAAAAAAAATTGGTGTTGTAAGAACCCCTGGGACTAATCCATGTGTGAAGCAGGATCTATCAACTGACAAAATGGATTCAGAAGTGACATCAGTATGAGAAATCTCTCTCAAATCCTAGCAGCAGTTGGGAATTCTTCTTATCAGGTAGAGCACATCCTGATAGTAGTTAAGTGTTTATCTACCTCTCCTAACACAACAAACATACCAAAGTCCCACGAGCCACAAAAAGATGTTCCTTGCCAAATTGCAGAGAAAATTAATAACTTGGGAACTACATCCGAAGGAGAGAAACTGGAAATTAAAAAGTTCTCTACATGCAAGCTGGCAGATCCTATGCATACTTACGAAATCAATCAACCAAGAAGAGGGGATCTACATGACATGATGAAGGAAGTTAAATACCACGACTACATTGAAATATGGTTTCAAGAGGTAACCCAGCCACAATACCATTCCTTCCTTCGACACCTTCTGTTGCAAAAGCAAGTAAGTCGGTTGATTCTCCACATCCAAGTAATCACTGCTTTAACTTTTTCATATGTGGATATAAGTATGTTTTTCATTTTGCTTTGCACATGGTTACATTGGAAAAGTTCTTACACTTGAATAAAGCGTTTTTCTTTCTTTTAGATAGCATAGAATATTATCTATATAAATAAAAAGTTGTATGTGGTTAGTTAGCTTTAAATATTCATACAACTTCACTTTCTATTTTCCTTTAAAATAAAAGAACTAAAAATAAGATCATGTTAATGACTAAACCAAAGCAATCTTACATCATACATGCATATTTCTTATTATATCAGTTACTCGAAGACCTACTTTAATTATTATGATCTCCATAAAACTCAATCTTACACCAATGGACTCCTAGTTCATCTTGGACTCATTATCAAAACTTGTCTCTAAAGCACCTTTAAAAGGTATCCTAAAAGTGGGTGATATTTTCTATTTTGTGGGGAACATTACTGATCTTTTATGAAGAAGTTAGACTATGAAGTCAAAGAACAACTTTAAGTTATTATCTTTTGACATGATCTGTAATTTAGGCCATTAAAAATAAAGTTGCTCATAAGGTTCATGCTAAAATATTGAATTATGTGTTTAGCAGGCTTAGCACACTCTAGTGCCAACCGGCTTCCTTACAAAAAATATATATATATCATTATACGAAGCAAACCTGCCGAGGTACTGAACAAGCTCGCTGGCAGCGAGTCCATGCTAAGTAAAATCTTAAACAAGGAAGCTCGGTAAGTGCAAGTAAACACGTCGGGGTACTGAACAGGCTTGCTGGTAGTGGAGCTATGCTTGCATGGTACCAAGATAAACCCGTCGGGGTACTGAACAGGGTTGCTGGCAGTGGAGCTATGCTTGCATGGTACCAAGATAAACCCGTCGGGGTACTGAACAGGCCTGCTGGCAATGGGGCAATATCGAGTAAAAGAGGTTTGGTTAACACTTTGCTATTCACATAGCTCATAAAATACCTGAGTATACAAACACATGTTTAGGCCGATTATTCATATTGTCATTAGATAATGGCTGTAAGTTGGACTTGGACCCTATCATCTAATTCAAACAAATACCTATGATATGATTATCCTAGAAATGGGACCCATAATTATAGTAGATCTCACAAACTTTACGGTGAACCTTATCTATATTCTTTGGATGATAAGAGATCTTTACAATGAGTCATGGACGACTAGTTTTTCCTATGGCATTTTTCGCATCTCTTACACTATTATTCTTTATGTGGTATTCATGAGCATAAACTGATGAATTTGCATGTATTGAAGAATCTGACTTAGTATGATATTGTTTTGGTCATATCGTGAATACATCTTTTTCTCAAAAAGTTCTAGTTTTTAGAATAATGATGTTTTTTAGATTTTCCTGCTAATTGATGTTGATCTAGAGTGTTTACATAAGAAGCATACAACCCAGTATTAATTTGTTAATGGCCCGAGGACGTGCCATTCCTTCGGTTTGGGGGAGGATTCAAAATTATTTCTATTTTTTATGTTTACTAGGATCCAGAATTGCTTCTATTTTTTATGTTTACTTATAATTCAATTAAAGTTCTTATACAATAATCTGTTGTTTCAGGAATAATGTAAAAAACAAAACAAAAAAATGTTTTGATCCATGTTGAACAAAGAAGAGCGACTAAATATTTCAGAAAAGCAGGTTTACATCATCCTTTTGTGTACTAGCACCCTCAGAAATTTTCTGCATAATCAGCAGCAATTAGATCCAGCAAGCACATCTTGTACAGACAAATGGTCTGTATGAAGGGTCGAATGAATCAAATGAATGATGATCCAAATGAAACCATAGCTTATAAAATTGTGATTAAGTATGCTAAGGTAGTTAATTTTTGAAATTCTATTGATAAATCTAATCACCTAACCATATCAAGAATTAATCAAATGTCATCTCTGCACACAATCTCATTCCTTTAATTCATCTCGACTTCACCCAATGAATCGATTAATCATGCATTATTGCGATTTTCAGAATTATTATCTGGTCATCACATGGTTTTAACTTTTCATTAAGTTATATGCAAAAAAAAATCAATATGCGAACTGTCATTTTATTAATTAAAGATCATCATGATTTTTAATGCACTATGTATAATCCCATGATGAAAATTTTCTTTCAACCTGTCCAAAGTTTACTTTGGACATGGTTGAATATTTCACAAACCATATGAATTCATTAACGAACATATCTTTATTATGGTACATGTTTCAAAAATTTTGAATAAATGGCATGAGCGTTTAATTGTGCCAAATTTCTGTCTCATGATTTTTAAAACATTCAATTAGACTTTGTTTTAAAACTGACCCCTGCTTGATCCTCACCATCACTCTGCTCGCTCTCATCCTTTCCGAATCCATCTAGATGCATCCACTTCTTCCTTATTTATTTTTCTCTCCGCTCAATGGGACCTGGCATATCTTCGGTTTGGGGGAGTGTTGACGTCCATTTTTGTCACTATTTTTTTATCATCAAATCACTCGAAATGGCATTATTTCTATTGTTTTTGCTATATTAGTTTGTTTTCTTGTCATTCAGCCCATCAAATAGTCCAGGTATGCATATATTTACCTATTACGCAAATCTTGTTTATATTTTGTTTTATCATGATTTATTTATGTTAAAATGACATTTTATGGGCATAATTAACACTAAATTGACAGGCTACATTTTGCGAATGACTCTTCGTTCAGACTATGTGCTATGTGCTAAGATTAAACGCGTTCAGCTCATCGTTCAGCCTCTCGTTCAGCCTATGAAATCCATGGTTGACATATCTTAGACCGTCGAATGCAGAGAAGGGCACGTGGGTTCTGTTCGCCATGTGGTGTTGATGGTTAATGAGCCATTATTCTAGAAGATCCGTTCCCAAGTTCGCTGAGCTTGCCAATGCATCACCACGCCCACGTCAATGCTCCAAATGATGATTCTCTTGTTCGCTTGGCCGGGAATCACGCACGTCTGCTCACCTCTTGCATGCCATCCTTCTGGAAGGATTCCGGCCTGTTCACATTCAGTTGGTCAACATAACTCCCACGCCCACGCTTATTTTTCCAACGTAACTCTTTGCCCACGTCGACGCTCCAGCACATGCTTCTGCCCACATTTGAAGAAAACGAATGCTCAGTTGTTCGTGTTGGGTAGGATTGACGCCGAAAAGCTGGGTAGATGCTCCCTGCACTGTTACGCATCATTCAACCAACAGTTACAGTCATAAAATGCCTCTATTATTAGAGAGGTCAACTTTGTAGACCCTCTCATCCAATGTAACTTATAAATAGATTCCTCCTTTGGAGAAACTGGGAGAGGTATAAGATCAGATAGTGTAGGAATAGACAGGAGATAGCAGTTACTTCTGCATAAAGTATTATGTAATTTTCTCAGATTAATGGAAGTTTCAGTACGTTGATGCTCTGTTGATAGTTGTTAACCTGATTTAGTTTCACCTCTAATTGCTGGGAAGGGCCCCTCATCAACTGGAGGTTTTATTTATCTTTTCTGCATTTCTTTTCTGCAATTAACTAGTTTATTTTCCTCTGTGTGTAATTAACTTCGTTTTTCCTGTGTAGGTCATCCTCATTCCTTTGTAATTAATATTCTGCTATTAATATAATCCCTCTTCTTCTGAACTAGGAAATGGTCGACCAACAGCTTAATAAATTGTAGTTTGCTTTCAGTCCTTCTTTCATCATTTTAGTTAGGTATTGCTTCCAAATTCCTCTATAGTTCTCCTTAGCCTCTTTTTCTTCTCCTCTGTTAGTCTTTCTTCCTATTGTTGTAGGTTAACTCTCTCTTCTTCCATCATTTGTAGATTAAATATTGCTGCAATTTCTTCCTTAGTTAGCATTAGTTTCCTTAGTTTATTCCTCTCTGATTAGTTTTTCTTCCTCTGTAGTTGTAGGTTACTTCTATCTCCCATCATCAATCTTCTTCTTACATATCATAGAGATAATGCTTCTTGGATAATGATTAGAGTAATTAACTTCTTGTTAGTTTAGCCTCTACTTAATCTCTCCATTGCTTCCTTTGCACTGTAGGATCATATGCATAAAACCAGCTGGTAATTAAATCATCCAAAATTCTTCTTTTCCATAATTCAACTCATTTTCCTCCATTCGGACCACCATTCAGACCAGCGTTTGGATCGTCATTTGGACCTGTGTATTTTCTGCATTGTTTTAGGCCTTTCTTAGAATCTAACTTCTTCTACTTCTCAACCATAATTCTTCTTACTCCTAATTAATGGTTTTAGATGTAATATAATTCTTGTTTTATGTTATTTAAACTTCTTAATTAAACTTCATCATTATTTACTCATTTCTCCTCTTTCTTCTTAAACTTTCTTCTCAACCTTCTTCCATAATTAAGTTCTTCATATCTGATTTGTTAATTAGTTACTGTTTTAGAATTTATCAGTTCATTTTCTAGATAGTTTTTTTTCAAGTCATAGTTTAATAATTCCATTCTTTAAGTTGGTTTAGTTTGTTAATCATAAGACTAGTTTCCGTTCAGTTACATAATGAAGATGTTCATAACATAAGATTTCGATTAGAAATTAATATCTTTATCAAATCTTCTACTTGCATCTATAATAAATATCTTTATCAAGTTTTCTACTTTCCAAATCAAATACAATTCAGTTAAAACATCTTTATTAAATTTCCTACTCACCTCATTTGTTAATCAGTTTCCTGTCTTCATAGATAGAATAAATTCTTGCATTTGAATTATGAAAGTCATGCAAATAGTTTAAAATCATATAGTTGCATGTTAGTACATTTGCATCTTTAGTCAGCTTAGGTTAGTTCAAGCCTTCAATCTTGCACATATAGTGATTGCATCTCATAAGCTCCCTCCTCGGGTTGACAATTTAAATATTGGAATTATTTAACACATAATAAACACCAACAATCCAAATGATGCAAATTCTCTTCCCAAGTCCTATAGATCAAAATGTCATGAAAGAAAACAAGTACAAACTTACGGAGCTGCTTACTGAACACCCTATTCACGCAAGATTGAAAAGTTGCAGGTGCATTGGTTAGGCCAAAAGGCATAACCAGAAACTCAAAGTGCCCATGGTGGAACCAGAAAGTTGTCTTTTGTATGTCTTCTTCTTTCATGCTGATTTGATGGTAGCCAGACTGAAGATCAATCTTGGAAAAGTACTTGGCCCCATGGAGCTCATCCATAAGCTCATAAATCCTTGGAATAGGATATCTATTCTTAATAGTCTTCTTGTTGAGAGCTCGGTAATCTATGCACATCCTCATGGTCCCATCTTTCTTCTTCACAAGGACTACCAATGAGGCAAAAGGGCTTGAACTCGGTCTTGTGAACCCCAAGTCAAGCAGTTCCTTGATGGTTTGCTCTATATCATCCTTGAATCTTTTTGGGTGCTTGTAGGGGTGCACCTTGATGGGTGAGGTTCCTATCTCTAAATCAATCCTATGCTTCACTCCTCTATCCGGAGTCCTACCATGAGGAAGGTCCCCAAACGCCTTCTTATGTTTTTGGAGCAGCTTCTGAACGTCTTTAGGATAATGGGATACTTCAAATGAGTTTCCCTTTGTGGTGATTAGGCATTTTGCAACCCATTCAATATCTCCATGCCTTAGAATGGATCTCATACTGTCTGCACTTACCACTTGTTTGGGATAGGTGTTGATTCCCTTCAACACTATCTCTTTTCCATTTTTTCCGTTGAATGTCATTTTAGGGATTTGGTAGTTTACTGAATGCTTCCCAATGGAGTGCAGCTATTGTACTCCCAAAACCATGTTATTATCAACCACATCAACAACATAAAAACTATATGTAATGGTATCTTCTCCTATACAAATCTGCAATTTAGGAATCCATCTACAACAATTCATGGAATGATTACCTGGAATAATAACAGTGAAGCCTCCGAATTTTTCAATGTGTACCTTCCTTCTTTCAACCAGAGTTGAATCAATGAAGTTGTGTGTTGCTCCTCCATCCACTAACACAGTGACTGATTTTCCTTGAACCACTCCTTTGAATCAGAGTGTATGGTAGCGAGGCACTCCTAAGAGAACTGCAATCTTGCTCACTTATGGAGTAGGTTCTTCTTCTGTAGTCTCATAGGCCACTTCTGCATCTATTGGGGCCTCCTCTTCTTCTTCCTCGACTTCTCTCTCTGAGTAAACTTCAATGTAGTGTGCCTTTCCTTTGGTACATCTATGTCTTGGAACCCATGGCTTCTGACAGGTGAAGCACAACTTCCTTCTTCTCAACTCATCTCGGTCCTTAGCATAGTTATCCTTTCTTAAATTTCCAGAAGGACTCTTCATGGGTGGCCTTTGGTTCTTGAAATGAGTAGGACCAACAATCCTTGGAGGAAATCTGGTCATTGGAAGAGATTCTTGCAAGTCTCTGCTTCGACTTAGTGCATCTTGCAAGGTAATGGGCCTATAGGATTTCACCAAGCCTTTCAAAGGTTCTGATAACCCTTCAATGAACAATAAGATCAGTCTATCTTCTGAAATATCAGAGACCATCAAAACTAATTTTTGGAACTCAAATATGTAAGCTTCATGAGTTCCATTTTGCTTCACATGTGCTAGTTCCCTGAAGGTGATCTCAGGATCTCTTCTTTCTAATCTTTCAGCCAACCTTCTTGTGAACTCTTCATAGATGGTCACTTGGTCATGCCCAAGAGTCTTTAGGCCATGAAACCACCAGTCATTTGCTTCTCCATATAAGTGTAGAGTAGCCATCTTGATGGCATCTCTCTCAGCCATAGGATTTAGCTGAAAATATGTGTCAAGTTTTTTAATCCAAGAGTTAGCAATACAATTTTGTGAACCGTCAAAAATAGGGAAAAGTAATCTTACCGATGGCAGTTTGAAGTTCTGATTTTGCATCCTGTAGCCTCCTCTTGGGTTGGACTTGTATTGCAAGTCACAAAAGTCCTTGAATGGTAAGGCACTTCTGCATTCTTCATTCAATGTAAGGTACTCAACATATTTGTCCTCCCATGAAGCAAGGCCTCCATTTCGAACCTCGGGTTCTTCTCTTTGTTCTTCAGTGAACTTGGGAATAGTAGGACTAGAGTAAGATGGATATTCCATCTCGAATTCATAAGGGAGATTGTGAGTCCCATTCTTTGAGAAAATATGGTCACCATTTCTCTTCCCCTCGCCATGTGGGGTACCATTGTTGCTCCCTTCTCCTACCTTGTTTCCTAGCTACTGAGATAAGAACTCTTTGGTCTCCTTTCCAGACTGTATAATATTAAGGGAGATATCTTTCAAACGTTTCATCATGACTTGAACAAAGAGTTTGAACTCTTCCTTTTCTTCATTTTTAGACATATCTAATTCTCCTTGCAATTTCCTTTCAGTAGAATTTATTTCTTCTTCCTCTTATCCTTCTGACAAAGGACCTTTCTTCTTAGAATCTGAATATCTTCTTGGACTCATAGAAACAATTTCAATATCAGGTTCATAGGACCATGCTCTGATACCACTGTAATGTACCAACTCAGGTTAGTGATACAAAAACTCTTTACTTCACAAAAATAATTAAAACATTGATTGTGGAAGCTAGATTGAATGAGGATGGGAAAGATCAAAGGATTTGGATGGATCTGGTATTTTTATGATACCTTTGCAAAATTTACTAAGACCATTGATGTTTCAAGAGAAGCAAGCTTCAATCTACTCCAACACTCCTAAGATCCTCAACATATGCAGACTAATATGGGTGCAAATGTGGACTGGAGGTTGGGGATGGGTTTTTATGACTCACATAAGTTAAATATAAATAAATTAAAGTCATTAAAAAGTAAAATAAAATTCCATAAATTTATATGAAGTTCTGAGAAATTCTCACAAAAATACTAGTAAAATTGCCTTCCATGATTGCATAACTAGTGAGAATTATGGGCTCCCAAACAATAATAAGAGGCTCGTGAAATTATTATATGAGACTTGTATAATGAAACATGACATCTTACTCAACTCCATAAACAATAATTACTTCATTTGGATTCATACTCCATTTACTAAATGCACACTGAAAACTAGTCAAATTCTAGCTAAATCTAGAAGGGGTGGAGAAATATGAGAAGAAATATGACTTATGTAATTTTTATTGATGTGAATAATATAATAGGATTAAATTTACTTTTAATACATCATAAATGATCCAATATAATCCTCAAATCATTACAAAAGTTTCTCTCCATTCTTACTGAACAATATAGCACTAGAAATCAATGAAAAGATCTGAGATTCGAACCACAGACTTGTTGGAGATTTATGAAATTCGAACCAGCCTTGATTCAACTAAAGGAACTGCAAATAAACTCAGTGACAATGTCTGAATTCCAGCATCCTCTCACGGAAAGATGGGGCACATTGTCATGTCCCAAATTTGGAATTGGGTCACAATGGCCTAATCACATTAGCCATATTCATTAGAGTTTGTAAAATTGATGTTAAGGGTCAAATAATTGCCAAGGAGGAAAATTACTAGTTTCCTAGGTTTGGGGTGGAAGCTTTGGGATTTGGAATAAGGGGGATAATAAATGATGTTTAGATATTAGAAGGGTTCAAGTATTTAATAAATAGAGTGAATAAATAAATTCAAGAGAAATCCTAAGTGACAAATGGTTTTGGAGACATATGGAAGATGTGGGACCCAACCTAGCTTGATTTTTCATAATACATGGTATCTCTCTTTTGCAAATTCGAATTAATGGGAATGTGAACACTCTTGGGTGAGTTTGTAAGTCATAACACATGTCATTGAGCATCTTAGGTCGAATTTGGAAGGATTGGTAACCTCCATGGAAGATAAAGAGTCAAAGTGGAAGTTTGTGGACACTTGGGCTAGATTCCCTAGCCCCTATGACACCAATGATGGAGCATCTATGACAACTATGACAAATTGCAAACCTGACCTCTGAAATCTGACCACTATGACATGTCAGCCCCAAAAATAGGCTCAAAGAAGGCAAATTTGGGAGTTGGAGAAGCCAAAGAGACTCAAAATCGAATTTGGGAGAAGATGGAAGGTTGGAACCAGAAGACAAGTGGCAAATGTGGAATATTTCCTAAATGAAAATCTATTGAATCTATTGAGAGGATTTCGACCCTTAGAAGGCTAATGTTGGTTATAAAATGTAGAAATGAAGTATGAGAATGGTTTTTGATCATTTGTAGAATTTGCAATTGCATTTGTGAAGAGGGAGAGCTAGTGGATGACTAGTTTCTTGCCTTAGCCAATTTCGAGGGTGAAAGATTCCCATCCAAGTTGGCAATTGGAAAGGCCATTCAGAACTTTCATTTGGAGCTTTAATGGAGTCTTTATTTGCAGGTGTAAGCTATAGGGAAGCTCATGGTTTCTTCTATTGCATCTCGCTCCTTCAACCATTTCCAGTTTTGATGGCATATTCTTGATCCTTGAGGGAGGGCGTTTTTGGTGAGCTATTGTACTCTTTGGGGGAGCTTCTAATGCCCCATTTCTTTTGTAATATGAATTAAATACTCTATTCTTCATCTCCAAAAAGTTTCAGGTCGAAATTCCAAGTAGAAATGTATAAATCTCATTTTTAATGGAAGAACAATGCCATTTCCCCACTACCTTGTTGTGAACCAATGTATTGATGATGATTTCGAATGAATGGATGATTCTATGATGCATTTGTGATTAATGGACTTCCATGGATGTATTTTACAAGTTTCATGTACTGTACTTGAGCATTTGAAGTATTTTTACTCAGTTTAATTGCATTGGGAGAAGAAATAGTGCCATTTCCCCAAGGGTCGAATTGGTGATTTTTGCAGTTGAATGGGAGAGGGTGAGAACAGTTGTAATAAACCATTAATGGTGCATATGAGACCTTAATAACATAATTAACACATTACATACCTCTGTTAATAAATTTGAGTGGGTTTGGAGGCATTTGGGAAGCCATTTTCAGTACTTACCTCAGGGGGATTTGAACCCCAAATTACTAGTAAAATTGCATACTTGGTACAGAATCTTAAGAGAGTTTGCAGAGGTATTTTGGTGGCCATATGTTATCCCTGAACATCATATTCAATCCCTAATATCATTCATACACCTTCCTTGAAGATTTGAAGGAATTTGGAGTCAATTTGAGACCTAGAGACCAATACTAGTCAAAGGGAAATCACTAGTAAAGTTACCTACATTGACCAGAATTGAAAGAGTATTTGCAGAAGTGTTTTAAAGGTACAAAGGAATCCCTGAAACACATATTTATGTTCTAATATCATTCATATACCTTCTCAGAAGACTTGGGATCATTTGGGGCAAATTTGGGACCTAGAGATCGAAACTAGTCAAAGGTCAAACCAAGGAAAAAAGTGGAAAATTGCAATTTTAATAAAATTCCTAACAAGGGACATTACAGTGGTATCAGAGCATGGTCCTTGCACCTGTGTATTAGGTACATACATTCAAGAATAATTGGCAGCCATGTCTTACTATTATGATGAATCCTGTGAGTACAATTCTTATGAAGAATATGCAGATGCTTATGAGCAATATGAAGCAGAATGTGAATGGTTTGAGGAAGAGGTGCCATCATGCAACACTTATTACAATTTCAAGAGAAATGAAGATTATTCTTATGACTTTAAATCTGATGAATATGAGTGTGTCACACCAACCAAGGATAATTCTATGGGTGAGTTCCAAAGATGGAGAGCAAAATATAAAACCTTGCCCCAACAATATCAAAAATATCAAGAATGTCTTGCTTTTAGCAAAAATACACAAAATGCCATGTCTTTTGAGTACTATGCTGAACATGTTTTTGAAAATAGGCCCAAAAATGAAGATGTGGAGTTAGTGAAGAAAGGTTTATGCCCTTCTTGTAAAAATCCTTGGAGCGAGTATCATATATGTGTGCATGAAATGATGTCCTCCTTGAGGAGAGCTTTTGAGATTTATTCAAGAAGAGATTCCAAATATATTGATCCTAAGGAAAACAAGGGGCAAAATGCATCAGCTTTCTTTAAGGAGCAAAAGGAAGAGACATCACAAGAGCATGAAGAAGATTCTATTGAAAATATGGAAGATCATTTCGAGACACCTTCTAGCTTAGACATGAACCAAAGAGCATCTACTAATGGATGCTTAAACTATGAAGGATTACCTACTGATGGGTGCTCACACCTCTATGTTGGTGACATAGAGATCACTTTTGAAAGTGTTTCTACAAGTACAAGTTTCATTAAGCATGATAATGAAGACCTTGTAGCAGTTGAAGAAGAACCAAGATCAACTTCCCCATCACCACTTGAGCTTCATGAAGTTGGTCCAAGCAAAATTGAAGAAGATGAGGAAGTTCATTTGCAAGAGCCTCATTTTCTTGAAGGGTCCTTAAAGATGAATGAAAATAAGATCCAAGAGTCCCTCAGCATTCTCCATGACACTCAAGCATTGGTGTCAAATTCTTGTTGAAGAGCTACTTCATTGGAGGAAACATCCTTCCTTGAAGACATGGAGAAGATTCAAAGAGCAATGTGCCACATCAAAGGTAATTTCATGTCTTTGCTTTTTGATAGAAACCTTTTGTTTGAGCTTATTGAATTGTTACATGATGCATACTTGAAGAATAATGAGGATATTCATAAGCTCACAATTCAAAATGAGCAACTTCTTGAAAAGTTGCAAGATACTTGTTTTTCCTCCTATGTTTCAGATTGTCAAATGGTAGATTGTTTGGAGGATTCGCATGACATGGTGGATCATGAGAAATGTGAAAATTTGAATGTTCTTGATGTGTTTGAAGATTAACTTGAAGAGATCCAAACACTTGATGTGGTGGAAGAGGAATTTGAATTGCCTCTTGATGAAGGTTATGCAATTTTTAAAGAAGAGCATGATTCCTCTACATTGGAACCAAACTATGACAAAGAGTTCACACTTTTGAAGGAGCTGCATGATACTACCCACATGGATCCTTCCCATGATGAAACTCCTGAACTTTTTGATCATTTGGGTGAGTTAGTACATTCTCCTACATCCTACAATTCCATGTTTTGCAGCATTAGTCTCAATGAAGTATGGGTGAAAGGGTTCTTTTTTATGGTGCCACATGAGGAGTATGGAACTCCTAGATTTAACTTTTATGATGACATGGTTGGAGCACATTCTTATTCACATTTGCAGCAGCATAATTTGTCACTTTATGATGATTCACATCTACATGGATGCACCTATGATATGGATTTGAGTCACTTGAATACTCATGGTTTTTCTTGCTCAACACTGGGTTCATTTGATGTTAGAGGAACTTCATCCAACACTTGGATGAATAGATTTATGATGGGAGAACATTTTTGTTGGAAGCCACATACTTTGTTACATCTTTATGATTCTCACATTCATGGATGTATGGGTGAGACTTCTTTGAGTCATTTGAAGTCTCCTTGTTTTTTCTGCTCATTATTTGGTTCAGATTCTAGTGGAGATTCTTCATTCACTTCTTGGATGAAAGAATACATGGCTGAATATTTTGATGCATATCACATCCTTTTGGAGCAGCATTATAGGACATGGGATCCTCACCTATGTCATTGGAGCAGATTTGATTGGTTACTTGAAGCTTGTATGCACTTGGAAAATGGTGGTCTACTTGCTCGGAGGTATAAGCACTTTCATGACTCTTTGATGAAGCATATCCTTGATGTACATTTTCATTATGTTGTTATGTACTTTGATGATATATATTTGATACTCATGATGTTTGGAATAATGCATACAAGAAAATGGGATCCAGGAATCCTCTTATCTAATGGTGTAGGTTGGAGAGCACTCTTAATTGTTGGGGTGCAATACAAGCAATGGGACCCTGGAATAATTTTTGTCTCATTGGTTTCATTTTTTGGGGGGAAGCAAGCAGCATGGGAGATGGATTCTCCACTTAATAAAGCGATTTTAATAAGAGTAGTGCAGCAGCAAGCATGGTGGTTCCTCTCTAAAATATTCATGGAAACTCAAAGACTCAAGGTTTGGCAATTCAATGGCAACTTCAAAGAATTATACAGAAAGCAGGTTCTTCAACACCCATGTTTGAAATTGCTTGAGGACAAGCAATATTGGGAAGGGAGGATTTGTCATGTCCCAAATTTGGAATTGGGTCACAATGGCCTAATCACATTAGCCATATTCATTAGAGTTTGTAAAATTGATGTTAAGGGTCAAATAATTGCCAAGGAGGAAAATTACTAGTTTCCTAGGTTTGGGGTGGAAGCTTTGGGATTTGGAATAAGGGGGATAATAAATGATGTTTAGACATTAAAAGGGTTCAAGTATTTAATAAATAGAGTGAATAAAGAAATTCAAGAGAAATCCTAAGTGACAAATGGTTTTGGAGACATATGGAGGATGTGGGACCCACACTAGCTTGATTTTTCATAATACATGGTATCTCTCTTTTTCAAATTCGAATTAATGGGAATGTGAACACTCTTGGGTGAGTTGGTAAGTCATAACACATTTCATTGAGCATCTTAGGTCGAATTTGGAAGGATTAGTAACCTCCATGGAAGATAAAGAGTCAAAGTGGAAGTTTGTGGACACTTGGGCTAGATTCCCTAGCCCCTATGACACCAATGATGGAGCATCTATGACAACTATGACAAATTGCAGACCTGACCTCTGACATCTGACCACTATGACATGTCAGCCCCAAAAATAGGCTCAAAGAAGGCAAATTTGGGAGTTGGAGAAGCCAAAGAGACTCAAAATCGAATTTGGGAGAAGATGGAAGGTTGGAACTAGAAGACAAGTGGCAAATGTGGAATATTTCCTAAATGAAAATCTATTGAATCTATTGAGAGGATTTCGACCCTTAGAAGGCTAATGTTGGTTAAAAAATGTAGAAATGAAGTATGAGAATGGCTTTTGATCATTTGTAGAATTTGCAATTGCATTTGTGAAGAGGGAGAGCTAGTGGATGACTAGTTTCTTGCCTTAGCCAATTTCGAGGGTGAAAGATTCCCATCCAAGTTGGCAATTGGAAAGGCCATTCAGAAATTTCATTTGGAGCTTTAATGGAGTCTTTATTTGCAGGTGTAAGCTACAGGGCAGCTCATGGTTTCTTCTATTGCAGCTCGCTCCTTCAACCATTTCCAGTTTTGATGGCATATTCTTGATCCTTGAGGGAGGGCGTTTTTGGTGAGCTATTGTACTCTTTGGGGGAGCTTCTAATGCCCCATTTCTTTTGCAATATGAATTAAATACTCTGTTCTTCATCTCCAAAAAGTTTCAGGTCGAAATTCCAAGTAGAAATGTATAAATCTCATTTTTAATGGAAGAACAATGCCATTTCCCCACTACCTTTTTGTGAACCAATGTATTGATGATGATTTCGAATGAATGGATGATTCTATGATGCATTTGTGATTAATGGACTTCCATGGATGTATTTTACAAGTTTCATGTACTGTACTTGAGCATTTGAAGTATTTTTACTCAGTTTAATTGCATTGGGAGAAGAAATAGTGCCATTTCCCCAAGGGTCGAATTGGTGATTTTTGCAGTTGAATGGGAGAGGGTGAGAACAGTTGTAATAAACCATTAATGGTGCATATGATACCTTAATAACATAATTAACACATTACATACCTCTGTTAATAAATTTGAGTGGGTTTGGAGGCATTTGGGAAGCCATTTTCAGTACTTACCTTAGGGGGATTTGAACCCCAAATTACTAGTAAAATTGCATACTTGGTACAGAATCTTAAGAGAGTTTGCAGAGGTATTTAGGTGGCCATATGTTATCCCTGAACATCATATTCAATCCCTAATATCATTCATACACCTTCCTTGAAGATTTGAAGGCATTTGGAGTCAATTTGAGACCTAGAGACCAATACTAGTCAAAGGGAAATCACTAGTAAAGTTACCTACATTGACCAGAATTGAAAGAGTATTTGCAGAAGTGTTTTAAAGGTACAAAGGAATCCCTGAAACACATATTTATGTTCTAATATCATTCATATACCTTCTCAGAAGACTTGGGATCATTTGGGGCAAATTTGGGACCTAGAGATCGAAACTAGTCAAAGGTCGAACCAAGGAAAAAAGTGGAAAATTGCAATTTTAATAAAATTTCTAACAAGGGACATTACACACATATCCCAAACTTGACCAGGGGCACATCTCGCAAGTCTCTGAGGCAAAATTGCTCTCATACCAATACTCAAACTGACAAAAGATGTGAATGTGGTGCAAATTTTTTTATTTATAATATTGGATTACTTGAGGAGCAAGTCTTCATGGATAATGCACCCTCCTTGAGTGGATAAGGAAAGTTAGATTTCCTTCCTTTTCCTTTTCTTGCTTTGCTTTCCTCTTTTTCCTTTTCTGGTTTCCTTTCTACTTTCTGCTTTGGAATTTTTCTTCTTTTTATGAACTTGCCTTATTTTCTAACTTTCCTTCTTTCTGCCTTTGAGCTACTTTTCCTGATTTGGTCCTCCTTTCTTTCCTTTTTCTTGATTTTTTAGATTTATGAGTTTTCTCTTTGACTTCTTCTCCAAGTCTCTCCTCAACCAACCTTATCCACTAATGCGCCCTAGTGGAGAATTATCCTCATCTATTCCACATACAAAATGTTAAATGCATAATATTAAATAATCCATGTGCATAATTAAAACATAGGATAACATTTATTGCATAGTCTAATTAATTAATTGCCTGGAAATTCCAAAATTAACCCCATGGTCATGAAGTTGTCTCCTCACCGAATGGATTGATTAGGTTAGGAACTTGTTCCACTACTCATTGTTGAGGGGACATGACAGAGACTATAGTATGGGATGGAACAAATGAATATCCAATGGAAACCACTTAAGCAATGGGTGCATTTTCACATGCCAATACATCCAATGTGCAAAACTTGACTAGGGAACTGGAAGAAAGTAATAGAAAAATAGCCTTTTTAGATAATTAAGTGACTTATCATAAGGAAAATAAGGCAAGTATCAATTCCTTCATGATCTATGATTTTGAAATATAAGACAAATTGAATATAATTCAGAGGTTGTTTTACAAAAAGTTACAAGATTTTCAACAACAATCCATGGATTTACTCAATCTCAACAACAAGGTAGCAAAGAAGAAAATGAAGCAACACGGGGTACAAATAGGTTTCAATTTAGTTAAATGATGGAAACAAGAAAATGTAGAAACCCTAATGAAATTTCAAGAATAAGAAACAAAGAAATGGATGTAAAAAATTTGAAGCACATTTTTGCCAAGTTAGACAAGGATGTTGATGATACTTTTAGTAAGTGTTGACAAATTTGGAAAGCTACTAAATTGTTGATTCCAAAGTGTATCCTCCCCCTTTGTTTGGAGATATAATACTTAATACAAACATAACAAGTAATAATCGCTATAGAAGAAAATAGTAAACTTGAGCAACTAGTCATTAAGAAAGCACCCATAATGACTAAGAAAATATTGCGTTGTTAGGAAAAGTGTTCCTATAGTAGGGGTGAGACTACCAATGTATTGGGGTAAAAGATAGACATACAAGGTTCTGTATGTAAAATTATTAAGCAAAGAGATTAGGGTTTAGGATAATGTGTACCTTATTTAGAAGGTTGATCCAAGATTCTCCTCTTGTTCTCCAATGCAACAACATGCAAAATAACTACAAACCTTCCTCAAACCAATTTGACTACAAATAAAAGATTGATATTCATAAGATAATAAAACATCAAATTGTAATCATATCTGAAACATACATGAACAAATCTATTTGGAAAGCGAATAATGTCCAATATTTATTAATTAATGAAACAAGTACATAAAATTATATCTTCCTTCAAGCATGGAACTTCATGAAACCAATATTCAAAGTCTCTTGCTCCTCTTCTCCAAGGATCCCAACCTCTAATAAGATGTGCTAGGGTTCACAAGAAACTAGGGCACAAGTGAGGGGAATATGAATCCAAATTCCTATAGCATAACATTATAATGCCCTTTGTCTCATTTTCATGGTCCTTCTACCTCCCTTATATAGAAAGTGAAGAAGATATGGTTGAATAGGAAGTAGTTACAACCGAAGAGGAGGTTCCAAAACTACCCAAAACCAATCATTTTTTGCGATTTTAAGTATTTTTAGTGTTTCTGAGGTATTCACGACTTTGAACAGGGAAAACCAATGGGCACCCATGACTCTTACCATATGCAACCTACGTTTTTTTAGGAAACTCACAGCTTTACCATGTGCAAACCTACATTTTTGTGGAAAAATGGTCAAAAAAAACCTTTTCTCGGGGTTTTCTGGAGAAGTTTTGGTCTCCAAACTTGTTCATAAGGTTCTTACCTATCAAATGGACCATGAATTAGGTAATTAAATCCATATAAATTCGCAAATATGTCTCTTCCATCCACAAATTTCCTTTTATGTGACTCACAATAATCTCATGAAGTGTCGTCATGCGACCAAAAGATGTAAGTGTCGTCACGGACGGAGAAGTGCCAATTTTGGCTATAACATATTGAAATAGCTCATCATGATTCTTTCCAAGGAAACCTATCCCACTAACTCTTTTTTTAATACGTTGGATAAGAAAATGGAGAAAATAACTTTCCACCATGTATGAAGTGGGTTAGAGAAACTTGTCTTCACATGGGAAATGAGCTTATATTTGATCTACAAAATATGGGATACCTATACTTAGGAAAAGAACAAAAGGAAAATTTAACGTCAATTTATTTCAATCTTTTTGGTCCCCGCCTTCGGCTGCAGTGACTCTAGTAAACATAGTGCAACCATTTCAATTAATTAACACACGAATCGATGGATTTATGTTCAATTTAAACTAAGATTTTTAGAGAAAACGTTTTACTAACCAATGGAATACTGTGAGGTATTATTTGGTGATCCGGATTTATGTGAGAACTAAATGAAAGAGCATCAATATATTCACATACATAGGTATATGGCAAGAAAAACAGTGATACGGTAAACTCAGATTCTATTAAATGAATGAAACATAACAAACTGTAAAATAAAAGCAGTTAAAATGGTGGTAGCTATATCTCTGAGAAGAGATGTGGCGGCTACGCTCATTCATGACAAGTTGAATACAAGAAGAGGCTGAAATATCCTATTTATCGTAATCATGAGGGAAAGAACCCTAAACATCCAAAAACCTAACCCTAGAGGATGAACCGTCATAAAGTTTGAGGACCCAAGGTGGTTAGTTGAACAATTAACTTCCCGAGGTCATAAATTTTGCATACGATCTTTGTTTGGGGCGCTCGATGGTCCATTGGAAAGGCCTATCTGAGATTTAAAATTTCAGTTCGCAAAAAATACGTGCCGAAAGCAACCATTGGCCTCCCCAAATCTCCAAACAACTTCGTTTAGGGCCTCAAAACCGCCTCGGAAGTTCGGGACCTGAAAAATTGTAGAAAAATTACTATAAAACTACCAAAATGGAAAACTGTTTTGTTCCAGTGGAATAGGTGGGTGGCCACCTATATCCATCTGGACCAATCCTCCCCCC
The DNA here is from genome assembly GCA_027924585.1 of Larix kaempferi. Lineage (NCBI taxonomy): Eukaryota > Viridiplantae > Streptophyta > Pinopsida > Pinales > Pinaceae > Larix > Larix kaempferi. The sequence goes on along the minus strand of BSBM01000969.1, from coordinate 177,602 downwards.
TTAGGAATCAATGGTATCCATTGCATTTATTTCCCCCACCAAATGGGGAAGCTTCTGTTGAACTTGACTCCTGGTGAGCCACTTGCCTTGGTAGAGTAGTTTCCCTGATTTGACCATGATTTGACTACCCGATATAGTTGGATATTCTGCTGGAGGGTGTCATTGACCTGTGTGTACATGATCTGATCAATAGTTTCATGTTCCATGCAATCAATATTAAGCTCTGTAGGTGTCAATTTCTCTACCACCTCTGAGGTGTCCAACAATGGTGGAAAATATGGGCGAAGGAGATCCACATTAATACTAGGTGCAGGCTAAGGAATGGCGGAATGCTTAATTCGAAGGCATTGTCACCAACTGCCTTAGTGATGGTGTATGGCCCATATCGAAGTGGAGGAAGCTTTCGGTGGGGTCTTGTGAGCCTCTCTTTTTGCAAATGCAACCAAATATTATCACCCACCTAGAACTTGTGTGGAACCCGATGCTTGTCATGTCGCTACTTGTACTTAGTGTTGGAATTTTCCAAAATGTCATGGACCTATTGCCGGATGTTCCATATTCATTCAACAAATCTGGTGGCCTTATCAGACTCAATCTGAGCATGGGAATATTCCTCCCAAGTGGATGCAATGGGAAGAGATACATCAATTGGGGCTAGTGGTTGGAACCCCATGCACATTTGAAAAGGACTGTGGCCGATAGAGCTATGAAGGGATATATTATAGCTATGTTGAACATAAGGAAGGATCTCATCCCCTGTGCGGGGATGTTTAGAATTGTACATTCTCAGAATTTGCATAATCATCTTGTTGACTACCTCTGTTTGTCCATCGGTCTAGGGGTGGAAGACAGTCGATTTAGTGAGCTTGGTATCCACCAATGACCATAGGTTGGACCAGAAAGTGATTAGGAACCTGTAGTCCCGATCTGAAATGATAGTTTGTGGCAGCCCGAAATGAACCCAAACGCGCTCGAAGAAGAGCTTAGCTGTGGCTTCGGTAGAGATGTTCTTCTTGCAAGCTATCATAATGGTTATCTTAGAGAAGCGATCCATGACCACAAACATATAATCATTACCATGCTTGGTTGAAGGTAGTCTAGACATGTAATCCATGGAGATGGATTCTCAGGGCCCATCAGGAGTGGGAAGAGGGGTGTACAACCCTTGCTTTTTGATGGCAGGTTTTGCGATGGAGCAAGCAGTGAAGGATTTGATGTATCAGCCGACATGTTATCGAATCTTAGGCCAATAAAAACACTTCTTCAATATGACCATTATCTTTTCAGTGCTGAAGTTCCCTGCCACCCGATTGTAATGCATTTCCCAAATCATCTTCGCACGCTCGCTTGAAGGAACACATAGATGCCCCAGCTAGCATATAAATACTTCTTGGAGATGAAAGTCTGCCATGGGTGTGCCTGCACATAGGGCTTGATAGATGGGAGAAAACTCAATATCACTGCTATATATTTGAGGCCACCTAGAGTCCTCGTGGCCACAAGAGTTGAGCACCGTGGTCAGTACTGCTATTGGAGGTTGACTGAGGCAATCAACAACTCGATTGGTGTTTCCCTTCTTATATTTAATGTTCAAGTGGATTTGTTGCAAGTAAGTGGACCACTTCTGGTGGCGGTCATTCTGTAACTTTCCTTGGGTTTGCATGAATTGTATGGGCTTGTGATCAGTGTGGATGACCATTTCTTTTCCAAGGATGTAATGCTTCCATTAGAGGAAGGATTGGACAATGGAATACATTTACTTGTCATAGGTGGGGTACTTACGGACTACATCTGAAAGTGTCTCACTATGATATGCCACTAGATGGCCATGTTGAGTGAGGACTTCACCAAAAGCATAGTCCGAAGCACCTATCTCAATCTCAAAGGGTTGTTGCAGATCTGTTAAAGAAAGAATGGGCGTCGAACATAAGCATTGCTTCAGCTCCTCAAATTCTTGTTGTTGTAGCTTTGGACCAAATGAAATTCACCGTAGATCCCCCTTTTGTCACCTGGATAAGGGACCAAGCAATATTAGATCATCCCAACACAAATATGCGATAGAAGTTGGCAAGGCCTAGGAAGATGCCAAGCTCTGTGAGAGTTGTCGGGGTTGGCCAATCATGAATGGCTTGGATCTTGGCCAGATCCACATGAACACCATGTTTGTCCACGATGTATTTGAGATACTGATCCCTCTCCATGCCAAATGATCACTTCTCTATATTGGCGTATAACTTGTGTTGTCGTAGGGTGTTGAGGACCTAGTGGATATGCTGCAAATGTTCCGCCCATGTTTTGCTATAGATGAGGATGTCATATAGATATACGACCACAAAAAAAATGGTGAATGGTCGTAGGATATCATCCATAATCCTCATGAAGGTTGCTGGAGCATTAGTCAATCTGAAAGGCATGAACAACCACTCAAAAAGGCCTTCTCGAGATTTGAAGGTAGTCTTCCAGACATCGGTCTTCTCAATTGGAACTTGATGATAGCCATACTTCAGATCAATCTTGCTGAAACATTTGGCCCCCTTGAGCTGGTTAAGAAGGTCGTCGATCTGGGGAATGGGATACCAATTCTGGACTATGATCTTGTTTATAGCTCAATAGTCAATACAGAGTCACAATGTCGCATCTTTCTTATGTACCAACACAATTGGACTCCCACAAGGTGAGGAGCTGGGTCGAATGTGACCCTTTTGGATTAAATCTTGAATCTGACGTTTGATTTCTTCATTTTACATGAGGGAACACTTGTATATTGTCCCATTATGTAAAGGCGCGCCAGGTATCAAATCAATGGGATGCTTAACCTTGTAATGCACTGGAACCACAATAGGTGTGGTGAAGATGTCCTTGTATGCTTCCACAATATTGTCCACCTGTTTCTGTTGTGCATAGGGGCTCTATGTGGAGGTGGTGGATGTTGCTGCGATCTTCCGTTCTCCTTAAGAATGAAGCATGAAGAGGACAAATTTCCCTATCTGGGAGATTACCTTCCTTCACTGCTTAGCTGTGATGAGGGACATTGAAGTAGTGGGAAGTGTCTCTGGTATCCTGTAGAGTTTCTTTCCCAAAGTAATAATGACACTACAAGGTCTAGACTTATACACAACATGAGGTTTCCACATATGTGTTTGTCCTAAAATAACATCACAAACTTCAAGCGGGGCAACATCACATACTACCTCATCTTTGAAGGGCTTGATGCCCTAGGCCTAGGAGACACTGTTGACTGACGCGAATGTCTTATCCCTGGATCAGCCAACTGATATTGTATGGTTGGGTATGGGGAACCGTCGGAATATTCAATATTTTGATGACCTCATCTTAGTTGAGGTTTTTTGGCTACCACTATCAACAATGAAATGTAGTGAACTCCCCTGCACCCATAGTTGAGAACAGAGGAGGTGCTCCCCTTCCTCTGGCTCCTCTGACCCTTCTATTTAGATCTTTGCGGTTGTGATGGTGGCACTCAGTTCCGCGTTGTGCTCCGATGATGATGATGAAGACTTCCAGTTGTGCTCCGATGATCATGAGGACACCTAGTTGTGCTCCGATGACACTCTATTGATCTTATGATCACTCTGAGAGGCTGATTCAAATTTCCACCTTAGGCATTCGAATCCTCTCTACCATTGTATTATTTATTTGTCCATATTGTGATTAATTAACTAGTGTGTGTGAAGTATTATTGCTTCTATCAGAGTTCTACTATACCATATTATTATGTTGCTCATTATACTGTATTGATCACTCTTCTTCTATTTTCCTACTGAATCATAATTACTCTTGTGAGGTATACATCATCTCTTAGATCTGCTATGAGGATTTTCACAATAAGGAGCACATATTCTATAGATCAAAACTCCTATTTTATAATAGATTATGATTATGAAGGTTATGAAAGGGTAATACTAAAATATTTATGAAAAGGGAGCGATAATCCCTCCTTTTCACTGATTGGACTTTAAAAGGATAAAATATTTTATGTTTCTTGATTGGACTTTGAAAGGATAAAGATTTCATTATCTTCGTTGTTCTTGTTATTATCTTTGATTTGTTATTCATTATGAGTTTGTTTAGTCAATATGGTGTATTTGTTCAATATGATGTGTTTTGATCAAGTGATAAGAGTCTAATAAAATTGTTAATTTTATTTTATTAATTTTTTTATATATTTTATTTGTTTAATTTTTTTAAGTAAAAACATAAAAGGCAATATAAGTAATTTTTCATCCTATTATAAAATTTAAGTTTAAATTAATATATATATATTTTTAATTTAAAATTTCAACTTTTGGATTTTAATTATATTCTTATATTTTTTAAAATGTTTTTTTTATTTCTTAAATTTAAACATGAAAACATAAACATTTAAAATAATTAATTTTATTAAAAATAAAAATAATTTTTTTAATAACTTAACAAGAAAATTTAGCTTTATAGTATAAATAAACAAAGGTCCATAATTCCCTTTCAAGTACTCAAATCAATATTAAACTTAAAGCTACACTTTTTGTTTGATTCTTATATTTAAGATGAAAATTTAGCTTTATAGTATAAGTAAACAAAGGTCCATGTTTCCCTTTCAAGTACTCACATCGATATTAAACTTAAACTTACACTTTTTGCTTTGATTCTTATATTTAACATGAAAATTTAGCTTTATAATATAAATAAACAAAGTCCATATTTCCCTTTCAAGTACTCACATGAATATTAAACTTAAACTTACACTTTTTGCTTTGATTCTTATATTTGTTTAAACATAGTTAAAAAATTTCCCATCAAACTTAATACTCTCATAAGATTTTCCTCGGGCAAGTCAATTTACCTAATATTTTCCCTATGGTGAGTCAATTCACCTAACTTCTATAGGGCGATTTAAAATCGAATCCTATGTTTACATTTTATTTTAAAGAATATTTTAAACACGTAACTTTACTTATGGAAAGTCATTGTTTTAGAAAATTTGGCTTATTATTATTATTATTAAGAATGCATTCTTATTTTTCCACGGGAATTTTGAAGGGTGAAATTTCGTCAATTGATTATTTTTCGGATTTTTTTTCAAAAAATAAATTCACTATTCGGTCATTTTTAGTCTCTACGATCACCTATATTTACATAAAATATGTTTTTTTATCATAATATTCACCAAAATTTACACATTTCAATAGTAAATTGTATGTTTCATATTTAATATTCGCCTACCTATCTATATACATGTTTTTTTCAATCCAAAACAATCGCTTAGGATACTATACTTAAGTATAATATTAGAATCCTTAAAAATTACCATGGTGCATAATGAAACATCCTTATCCATAATGTAATTGTTTCAATAAATTTGGTTCATCCATGGTGAAAGTTAAAAAGATTATCAATATCAACACCCGTACAAAGTTATAGATGTGCATCTTAAATAAAATTCTTAGAACACTATTCTAAGTTAATGTTCAAAAAAAAATTATAGCTATATTTCAAACAAGTGCTACAAAGTAGTGATGTCCTTGCTAGTTGAAAAGTGTGCCCATGGAAGCCGGCACATGTAAAAACATCCTGGTGGAATGTTGGATGCAAGACATCGATTGCATGCAGTACATCGACTGCAGTAATCGTCAGAATGTTGGATACAAAACATTGATTGCATGCAATGCATCAACTGTAGTAATCCTCCATCTCTAATAAAAATATATATAGAACTCTGTAATCCCTTAGTTCTCATATGAGAAGAATAAGCTCACATCATAGTTGTGTCACATGTAGAAGCGTCCAGGGGGAATGTTGCACACAAGACCTCAGCTGCAGTGATTTCCCAGCTCTGATGACAAAAATATCTACAACAGTAATCGCTCAGAGTTACACCCAAGGCAGTTGTCATGCGAGGTAAGAAAATTTATGTTTTCCTGACAGTAAGATGGTTTAAATGTATAATTGTTCAAAATATCATGATAAATGATGACAAAGATCTGTGAATAAATGACTTACATAGGCAAAAGGGAAAGCAAGCTCTTCTTTCAACTCATATTGTTCTGTTGTGGGTTTTCAGGCTTTAATGTTCATGATGGAGAGCAATGTAGCCTAATTAACAAATGTCGATTTAACATTAACACTTGGCAAAGAAAAATTTGCATGGTCTTATAGATTTTTGATCCATGTAAACAACTTGGCCATCTGCCACTATCCATTGAAAGACTGAAAGCTTTGTTGTAGATAATTGTTGAGAGAAGGGGGCACACAGGGACTTGTCATTCAGGCATCTCAAAAATGCAGATAGTGGAAACACATTGTTTACAGATATGAATATTGTTGAGGAGAAGATAAATGTATCTGAAGAGGAGCAGTAGTTATGCTACAATTTCAAAACGGAGAACCATGCACTCAACTTGTTTTCCAAGTAGCACCCCATCTTTTAGTCCTGTTCAAACTCACGCCATTATTGATTTATGTTTGCAGTGGTGGTGTTTCAGTTTGTCTCCAACTTTGCATGGCTGCTGGGGGGAATAAGAATCATTCCTCTCGCTTTTATGTACCCCTTCTTCATGTGGCTCTCATTAAAAAATTTGATGCCAAGAAGATGGGATTTATGTGGTATGTCAACAAATGGCGGCCACATTTCAGTAATTGGTCTCTTTCATGAGTCTATTACATATTTCCACAAGTTATTGGAGATACATAGATGTAGGTGGGGAATTCAGTAATAATGTGTAGTAACAATGCGTTGGTATCAAAGATTGTGACTATTTAGAAATTGTTTTTGGTGTTTTTAGTTTATGAATAGATGAGAAGCTACATTGTAACAATACCAAAATATTTTACTGCTTTCTTTATTTTCAAAGAAGAATTTGGCATAGCGTGCAACGCATGGTGGTCATATCTAGTGGGATGCGTGAGAGGGAGGCTGCTAGTGCACGTGAAACACCCCATCACTTATTCCAAGAATTCATTCTTATTAATCTACACACTCTTCTCCTCCGCTTACTCTATCTTCTTCATCCCATTATTATGATCAACTTTATGTCATGGTGGCCATGAATTAAAGGAAAGATTTCATTCTGCTGCAATTACATTTCTCTATAGCTTCAATGGAGTTGCTTCTCATGCTAGTGTCTAATTCTTGGGATTTTGACCAACCAATGCAAGCTATGGAAAGTATAGATATGCGTTCTTTCCAAATGACTAAGGGAATGTCTAAATATCATGGAATGTCTTATTATCATTTATATAGGTTGTTAGGGTTACTAGATTGGTATGGCCAAATTTTTATTTAACTACAATTGAATATTGATTCCGTACATAGGTGTTTCAGAGAAGGGCTCGAGCTCAAATGGTTGGATAAGCTTTTGTTCTATAATTATTTCAGTTCTAGTAGTGCAATGATAGTCTAAAATGAGGTTGGGTTGGCTCAATGGCTAAATTATATAAAATGGCCACCTGATGCCACAAAGTGGAGGCCGCATCATGCCATTGTAAAATTGGCCACCTGCATTAGTTTGTCATGATTTCTTGCACCTAGAAAATATCACTGCTTCCCAAAAACCTTGGCTCCTTGGACTGTCGAATCCATTGGTGCATTTGAGGTATGATGGAACAATATACATATACATTCTAGTGTGTTTGTTTTGATTAAGGAACCATATTCAAAGATAATTTTTATTTTCTCATAATAGTTTCAAAGTGTTTTAAATATGTCAATGAATGAATACTTGTGGTGAAATTGGATACTGTAGCAACTGATTCCATGGGAAAAATGGTGATCCTATCCATAATATTATACAAAATATTACCGACATAGCTAAGTCGATATTTTTTTGACTGCGAAAACATTGTTGATAGCTAAGGTGAGCCAATTGCTGAATGGGAAGCAATAAGGAAGCATTTGTTAAGCCATAAATGTGGGAACATTCACCCCTATATTGTGGTGAATTATATTAGTTTTGATGTCGGATTTGGTCCATTAGTTGTAATTGTTATTAGTATAGTTATATTAGCTATGTCGGCTTGGGTCAGTGAGTTGTAACTGTACCTCTTAATCTCCTATATATAGGAAGGATATATTTTCATTTAAGCATATTGTCTTGTCTTGTGTACTTAGTACATTGCATAAGGAGATTTCCCCCTCGAAGAGGATTTCTTCTATTTTCTTCAGTAAATGCACGAAGTACTCTATCTGGTGTATTTCTGCTCTTTTCATGCTCTTTTTGGAAATTTGTTGCTTAACATTTAGTATTAGAGCTTGGACGCTTCCAAAACAAGTAATCTTGTAATTTTATCTATAGATTCTTTTCTATAGTGTTTCAAATAGAGAAACTTGAAACCCATAGAGAGAGTAGGCCAAATTATATGTGGTAAATTCTTTATATCTTGAATCATTACAGTTATGCATTTATACCCTTGGGAAGTTGGGGTTTTTTACTAGCCCAAAAACTAGTTTCAGGAAAATTGTGGTATCGATATCATGCAAGATCTGAATTGAGTGAGACCAATTGCATTGGAAATAAGACATACCAAGGCATATTTGGTATAAATTTAAGAATCGGTTTCAAAAAATTGGACACGTGGCAAGTCATACACTCTCACTCTTCTGAAAAGCCAAAAAATAACAAGTGTTGTGAAAATTATCACAACTTTTTTCCGGCACATCCAAATTCAACGAGACCTGCGGGATTGGAAAGAGGACATATCAAGATACCATAGGAAAAGGTTTCATAATTATAGGGGCCAAAATTTTAGGATTTTCTTAGTTAGAAATCAGTCTTCAAATCAGGGTTGGAAAAAGGTACACCATTTTAAATTTTGCAATAGCTTTTAGTAGAATGATCTATTTAAGGTGAACCAAATGTGTGATATCTATTTATATTTTTCAAAATGACACCAAAAGGTAGTGGAAAAATTCACACTCCACTCAAACCACCAAAGGATTCATCCCTAACCTACGATGAAAGTGAAGACATATCTTTTAGGGTGTCCAAGTTAGAAAATATGATGAAAGGGACCGTGAAAATTGTTGATTTAGTTAACTTGGAAAATAAGATGGCTAGTAAAGAGGATCTCAGGTGGATGGCTAGTAAATAGGATCTCAAGGGGATGGCTAAAAAAGAGGATCTAGAATATTTGAAGATACTAATAAATTATATAAGACTTAGCCTTCTTACACAGTTGTCTACTCAAGAAGAGGATAAGGAGGAAAAGGGGGACTTATTCTAGTCAACTATTGAGAAAATTGAAAAACTGTTATAAAATAAGAGGTTTGAATTCCAAAAATCTAATGATCTACTCCATCATCATAGGTTCAACTTAAGTCCAAAGAAATATTTTATTCCAAATATTGACATGAGAAAGTTTGATGGCAATGATCCAATAACATGGATATTCTAGATGGAGCAATTCTTTGATCTACACCAAGTGCCAACTTTGCAAAAGGTAACTATTGCATCATTATATTTAGAGCCTGATCAATTTGTATGGTACCAATGGCTTTGTGACCGTAAAAAGGACTCTATTATCTCTTTGTCTATATTCATGGAAGAATTGATTGAAGATTATGACGATATTAATAGCAACACTTTCATTAGTCAGTTGATAAATCTCAAACAAAAAGGTCTAGTTACAGAGAACATCAAGTAGTTTCAGAAGTTAAGTCTTAGAGTGAAGAATATTTCAGAATATAATTTGTTGGATCACTTTATGGTAACTTTAAAGTATAATATTCAACATGAGATACGTATCCTTGAACCTAAATCATTGGAGAATGCTTTTAGTTTGTCAAGGAAAATTGAAAGTAAAAATATGGCGATTACTCCTAGAAGGACCACCTCCAACACATATAGAGAGAATAATGTTCCTTCTTCTAATTCTGCTCAAAGTTTGACACCTCAAAAATTGGATGAAATAATATCATAATGTATATGCCTTAATTGTGACAGCAAGTATAGTAAGAGACATAATTGTGGCAATAAGAGATTATTCTACATAGATTGTGAAGAGGAAGAAGAAAAAGAACAAGAACCTTCTCAAGTTGAACAAATAGAAGAGATTACTTCCAAATATACTACTCCCACCATATCCTATCATGCATTGGATGGAATTATCACCCCTCAAACTCCCAAGATCGAAGGATATATCAAAATGAAAAAGGTGAAAGTGTTGATTGATTCTGGTAGTACTCATAATTTCATTCATTGTAAATTATCCAAAGTTATAAATTGCTTTGTATATCCAACACCAGAGTTTCAAGTAATGATTGCATATGGAGGAACTATCAATTGCTCAGGGAAATTCCATAATGACAATCTTACTATGGGGGAATAGGTATTGAATGGTCTAATGATTGCTATTCTAATGGCTGGGGTCGATGTTGTCTTAGGAGTTCAATGGTTACAATCATTAGCAACCGTGGCTTTCAATTTTTAGAAGCTTTTCATAAACAAATTATGGGAAGGAAAGGAATATGAGTTAAATGGTATCACAGGGAAACCAATCAAGGTGATAAGCTCTAACGGTATGACAAAATTGATGAAAAAGGTACATGAAGGTGTAATCGCATAATTATGCTCATTAGATGTTCTAATATCTAAGCCTCATATTTCCCCAGATATCCAAAGGGTCATTAATAAGCATTCCAAGGTATTTGAATATATTCCAAAAGGTCGTCCACCTATTTGAGATTTTGATCATGCTATTCACTTAATTCCAGGAAGTGTTCCTCCTAACATTAGAAATTACAGATACCCTTATGGCCAGAAGAGTGAAATTGAGTGTATGGTTGAAGAAATGTTAGAAGCTGGCATAATTTGGCATGGCAAAAGTTCTTACTCTGCACCAATGGTAATGGTACACAAGCCAGATGGATCATGGCATATGTGTCCAGATTATATAGAGCTCAACAACATCATCGTTAAAGATAAGTTTCTCATTTATGTCATTGATGAATTGTTAGATGAATTACATGGAGCAACTTTCTTCACAAAGTTGGATCTTTGTTCTCGGTATCATCTGATTAGAATGAAAGATGAAGACATCCTAAAATCAACATTTAAAAGTCATGAAGGTCATTATGAATTTCTTGTCATTCCATTTGGTATCACGAATGCGCCTTCCACATTTGAAGGTTCTATGAATTCCACTTTCAAGACTTTTCTTAGAAAATTTGTGCTAGTATTCTTTGATGATATACTAATCCATAGAAAGTATTGGGAAGAACATGTTTAACATGTTGAAAAGGTACTACAACTACTAAAGGAGAAACAACTATATGCAAAACCTTCCAAATGTTTCTTTGGGGTAAAGGAGGCCGAGTATTTGGGTCATATTGTATCTCATGAAGGTGTCATGGTAGACCCTAAAAAAATTAAAGCCATGATGGACTGGATGATTCCCAAAAACCTGAAGAATATTCGAGGATTCTTATGCCTGATAGGGTACTACCTGCAAGTTTGTTCGAAACTATGGAAGAATAGCAGTTCCTCTAACAACATTATTGAAGAAAGATGCATTTTCTTTGACTCCATAGGCAACTCAAGATTTTGTACAAGTTAAAGATGCAATCTGTAAAGCTCCTATTTTGGCCACACCAAACTTCACAAAAACCTTTATTGTGGAATGTTGTCATGTCCCCATTTTGAAAACACCATGGAGAAACCACTAACCCATCCAAATCCATGGGTTATAGTGGAAATGTATTAACAAATGAGTAAATTTTGGCCAAGTACCTTAGGAAATTAAATAAATTAGCTAGGGAGATAATTTGGGCTATAATGTTTTTAGAATAAATTAAATTGGAGGTGATGCAATTAATATTTTGATATTTAAATTATTATTAAATGTGATAATGAGTTGGAAGATTCCGAGGGGCCCATGAGGGTTCATAAGGAGGTAAGGATAGCTCAATGAGTTTTCAACCAAAGAGGAAACTAAAAGAAAAGCATAGCAAAGCAACAAAGAAGGAAACTGGAAAAACTAGTGAAAAGCAGGCAATTGCATAAAGCAGGGAAGTGCACAAAGCAGGCTAGTGCAGAAAAGCAGCCAGTCTTGAAAAGCAAGAAACATCCACAAAGCAAGGAGGAGCATTTTCTAAAAGCAAGATAAATTCATAAAGCAAGGAAAGTTATCAAAAGCAAAAAAGAAAGAATTTTTATTTTATTTTTGCAACTCAAGAAGGATTAGAAACATCCATAAAAGCTACAGGGTCAAATTTTAGCAAGTGAGGATGCATCCATGAGGCTAAGTGGTTCCAAACCCAATGCAACCAATCAAGGAAACATCCATGCCTCCTCCAATTCGAATTTGTAAGAGGATAATCTCAACCATGAGGAGAAAATTCAATAAAAGAAGGAGGAGAAATCCATTTCACATCTTTTGACAGTTTATCTTTGTGAATGAGTAAGCTCTAAGCTTCTCTTGGCTTTGGTGATGCACCCTTAGCCACCTGTGGGAGATGTGCCCCATAGTTATTGTTCTTGTCTTTTGCATATGATTAGTGCAACCATTGATGACTGATTTGTAGGTATGATCTATCTCATTTCATGAATATATCAATCATCCAAAGTTGATGCAGATATCCATGCAGATTTGATGATATTTACTTAAAGAGGGAGAATAGTTGGAGAGATTACGCTCCTGTAATAAGATTCATATGTTTGGTGCGCCTTCTATGAGTTATTAGATGTCCATTATCTATTCATAGTCCCAATCCAGTGATTTCTACCCTTATCTCATTCTTCCATTATAGATTCCTGCTTCTATGAACTCAAATCTTACACATTGTGAGCTATATGTCAGAGTTGGAACTTGTATGATTCAGTTAGTGTTGTTTGGGATTTCTACTCTATAGTGAGGAGATGGACACTACCAACTGGGCGGGGTTGACAGGTAAACACATTGATTATATTGCATTTAGTTACTGCAAAAGAAATAGATTGGGATTGAAAGACATACCTCTTTTCAAAGTTTGATCCTAGCTTTTGCTTGGTCTTTCACTTGATCTCCCGCTTGATCTCCTGCTTGATGAACCTGCAATACAAAAGATACCTTCCTCAGCATACCTTGACCATATAACATATGATGAAATTACAAAAGCAATCTAACATCAACTATAATCAAGAATTAAGACAAATAGATATACAATCCAATAGATATCATATTCGGGATAGGAAGGGTGTTTCAACCTTTTTATTGTCAAAGAAACATGAAATCATGTGAAGAACCTGCAACAATAATTAATGAGAATACACGGTACAACAAAAATAGCAAAACTCAGAATCACTTGTATATTGGTCGTAGGCCACTTCGAGGGGGCAACCTCCTTTGAGCAAGCTCAATACAAATAACTTCACGGTGCCTTCATAGGCCTCAACACATACTTATATGCTAAGTCTAGGCGCCAATACTATGGGTCAAAACCATGGGCCAATACAAACTATGAATCAACAATACTACGGGCGACTTACAAAGCATATGCGCCAAACAATAATAACACAAACTATGGATCAACAAATACTACGGGATGACTTACAAAGCATATGCGTCCAACAACAATACACTAATAAAGTAAAGACATGGGTTCCTAACATCCCCTCCCCCTTAGAAAAAGCTTTGTCCTCAAAGCTTGAGATGTGGAAATTGATGCAGAATCTGAAGGAGTGGTTCCCCTGTAGCATCCTCGGGTTGCATGTCGGGCCACTGATGCCTTTTGAGTTACAGGGAGGATTGTGTGGAAGGTTGTAGATGAAGAAGAACCATATCAACTACGTGAAAAGTGCGCTCAGAACGGTGTTGATTGGCTTGTTGTTTCAGTCGAATTCTTGCCATGTGAAGATTGTCCTGCAGAATGAGAAGAATCTGATCACCGTTTCGAAGAATTGAGTCAATTGCATGAACTGGGGAGCTACTGAAGGTGTATGGAAGAAGAATCGGTGGTGCCTATCCAGAGACTGCTTCATATGGTGTCCTTTTATATGTGGTACTGTACCACTGGATCGCTTCTAGGAAATCCATAGAAATAGTTGTCCAAATCTGTGTAGGGATGGGCAAGGGTTTGAGTAGTCCCGAAAGGAGTGTTGTTTCACCCTTGTTGACCTGGAAAGTATCACAGTCAACCACCATCCATTGAATTGTCATTTTAAGTCCCTTCCAAAAGAAGCTACATTGTTCCCGGTCATACGTTTGGAGGAACCCAGAGTGCCCTGCCGATGAAGAAGCATGGAGTTCATAGAAGAGATAGCCCCATTGAACAGATTGCAACCAATTTGGAACAAGCATATAAATAGCTGTGAGAGAAACCAGGTCATCAAATGTGTGAGAAGGAACATATGCCACCATATTTTCCTTACCCTTCTGGTAAGTGATCGCATATTCATAACCCATGAGTTGGATAACCCATTTTAGGTGTACTAGGGAGGAGACTTGTTGTTCCAGGAAATTTTCCAAACTCGGGAGATCGATCTGGATGTAGAAATAATTCCCCAATAGGGATTGCTGCCACTTCTGTACTACATGCAAAACAACCATCATGTCCTGCTGAGATGTAGATGCGGCTAAATGCTTACCGGAAAGGTCTCGTGAAGGCGGCAAGCCCACTGGTGCAGCAAAGACACCCACATATTTATCCAAGGAAGTAGTGGAGGTTGTTGGTGGGCGCATCTGAATGGAATGGAGCTGAGCGATGACACCATGTGAATTCCTCTTAAGGATCTTTTCCAGATGATGTGAATTGAGGATGCGGAGAGACCCTGGTTGTAAGCCCGTAAATTTGTGTTGTGTCCCATTGATGGAAAACTGCATCCAAAGTTTAGAAAAATACCATAAGATGGGTCCAAGTGTGCGTAACCATTGAATGCCCAAAACCACATCACATCCGCCTAAAGACAAGGGAAACATATCAGAGCGTAGGTTATAATCTTCCAGAGAGATACGCACATTGTGACACTTTCCCTTGCAAGGTAAGGTACCCCCATTGGAAACCATGACTTCAAAGTTAGAGCAAGGATGGATAAAACAATTAGCCTGTTTGGCGATCGGAGGTTCAATGAAGTTATGTGTGCTGCCAGAATCAATGAGTATTGTAAGAGGAAGCTTCTTGAAGTAACCCCTGACCCGCATTGTTTGGGGGGTGGTGACGCCGAATAAAGCATTGAGAGATATCTCTGGTTGGTCGTCCTGAGATGGGGGGTCAATAGGCAACTCTTGAATGTCGACCTGATCATCCATTGTATATGGATCTTCTTCACCAATTTTAGAGGCAGGCAAAGAATCCATATCCAAGAGATAGAGCTTTTGCTGAACACATTTATGTCCCCGAGTGAATTTCTCATCACAATTATAACAGATCCCTTTTTCTCTGCGTTCTTGTATCTCTGTTTCAGACAAATGCTTGATAGGAGTTGGTCGAGGAGCTGGCGGAATGGGAGGTCGTTGAGAACCCATATTTTGGAAGGGAACAAAAGAGGGTTTGGAGCATTGTTGGGCTGCAAGCTTGTCTTTTTCCAACTTAGCCAACCCTAGAACTTCCATCATTGTGTTGGGACAGAACATTTTAACCTCTGACCGGATTTCATCCTTAAGACCACTGATAAAACAACTCCTGTAGAATTCATCAGACAATCCTTCTGTGTGATTGGCTAGTTTCTCAAATTCTGTCTGATACCCTCTCACAGTGCCACTTTGACAAAGTTTAGTGAATGCTCTGGCGAAGTCATCAAAATCACTAGGACCAAAGCGTTGCAAAATGAGTTGGCAAAAATCTGTCCATTTTGGCTCATCATGAGCCTTGATGTACCAACGGTACCATTGAAGGGCTTCCTGTTCCAAATGAAAGGATGCAAGTGGAACTTTTTGGACATCAAAAGTATTATGCAGACTGAAATACTGATCTGCACGATAGATCCATCCAGTCGGATCAGTACCGTTGAAGCGAGGAAATTCAAGCTTCGGACCACGAAAATTGCTGGAAGAAGAGAACCCATTGGCTGCAGAAGATTCTTGCTGTCGATTATCGTTCATGGTTGAATGCTGCAGATGGAGGTTGAGAAATTTTTCATCCAAATCTTGGAGTTTGGTTTGGATGGCTACAAGTGCTTCCTCCATGGTGTGCTGTACCTGCAATAACTAATTAATGCAAATACACGAGATATCAGAAATAATAGAACAGAATCGCTTTTGTATTGATCACGGGCCACTTCGAGGGGGCAACCTCCTTTGAGCAAGCTCAGTACAATTAACTTCACGGTGCCTTCAATGACCTCAACACACACTTATATACTAAGTCTATGCCCAATACCATGCGTCAAAACCATGGGACATATAATACTACAGGACGACTTACAAAGCATATGCGTCCAATACTATGGGTCAATACTATGGGCTAATATGAACTACGGATCAACAAATACTACGGGATGACTTACAAAGCATATGCGTCCAACAACAATATACTAACATAGTAAAGAGAAGGGTTTACATAGGTTCCTAACATCCCCTCTCCCTTAGAAAAAGCTTTGTCCTCAAAGCTTTGGTTGGAGAAATTGCTGCAAAAGCTGAAGGAGTGGTTCCCCGGTAGCATCCTCAGGTTGCATTTCAGGCCACTGACGCCTTTGGAGTGTCAAGGAGGATTGCTTGGAAGGTTGTAGATGAAGAAGAACCCTGTCAGCTGCGTGGAAAATGCGCTTAGAACGGTGCTGATCGGCTTGTTGATTCAGGCGAATTCGGGCCATGTGAAGATTGTCCTGCAGAATGAGAAGAATCTGATCGCGGTTTCGAAGAACCGAGTCAATTGCCTGAACTGGGGAGCTGTATGGAAGAAGAACTGGCGGTGTTTTTCCAGAGATTGCTTCATATGGTGTCCTGTGAGATGTGGTATTGTACCACCAGAGCGCTGCTAGGAAATCCATAGAAAGAGTTGGCCAAAGCTGGTTAGGGATGGGCAAGGGTTTGAGCAATCCCGAAAGGAGTGTCGTTTCACCCTTGTTGACTTGGAAAGTATCATCGTCAGCCACCATCTGGTGAATTGTCATTTTTAGTCCCTGCCAAAAGAAGTGACATTGTTCTTGGTCATACATGTTGCAGAACCCAGAGTGCCTTGTTGATGGAGAAGCATGGAGTTCATAGAAGAGATAGCCCTGTTGAACATATTGCAACCAATTTGGAACAAGCAGAGAAAGAGCTGTAAGAGAAACTGGGTCATCAATTGTGCGAGAAGGAGCATCTTCCACCATATTGTCCTTACCCTTCTTGTAAGTGATCACATAGGGATAACCCATGAGTTGGATAACCCATTGCAGGTGTGTTGGGGAGGAGACCCATTGTTCCAGAAAATTTTCCAGACTCGGGAGATCAGTCTTGATGCAGAAATAATTCCCTAATAGGGATGGCTGCCACTTTTGTACTGCATGCAAAATAGCCATCGTTGCCTGCTGAGAGGTAGATGTGGTTACATTCTTACCAGAAAGGTCTCTTGAAGGCAGCAAGCGCATTGGTTCAGCAAAGATACCTGCATATCTATCTAAGGAAGTAGTGGAGACTGTTGATGGGTGCATCTGAATGGAATTGAGCTGAGCAATGACACCATGTGAATTCTTCTTAAGGATTTTTTCCAGGCGATGTGAACTGATGATGCAGAGAGACCCTGGTTGTAAGCCCATAAATTTGTGTTGTGCCCCATTGACTTTAAACTACATCCAAAGTTCAGCAAAATCCCATAAGATGGGGCCAAGTGTGCGTAACCATTGAATGCCCAAAACCACATCACATCCGCCTAAGGACAAGGCAAACATGTCAGAGCGTAGGTTATAATCTTCCATAGAGATACACACATTGTGACACTTCCCCTTGCAAGGTAAGGTGCCCCCATTGGCAACCATGACTTCAAAGTTGGAGCAAGGATGGACAAAACAATCAGCCTGTTTGGCAATCCGAGGGTCAATGAAGTTATGAGTGCTACCAGAATCAATGAGTATGGTAAGAGGGAGCTTCTTGAAGTATCCCCTGACCCGCATTGTTTGTGGGGTGGTGACGCCGGTTACAGCATGGAGAGAGATCTCAGGTGGGTCGTCCTGAAATGGGGTGTCAACAGACGGTTGTTGAATGTCGATCTGATCATCCACTGTATCCGTAGCTTCTTCACCAAGTTCTAAGGCAGGCGGAGAATCCACATCCAAGAGATAGAGCTTTTGTTGAACACATCTATGTCCCCGAGTGAATTTCTCATCACAATTATAGCAAAGCCCTTTTTCTCGGCGTGCCTGCATTTCTATCTCAGACAAATGCTTGATAGGAGTTGGTTGAGGAGAAGGCGTGATGGGAGGTCGTTGGGAACCCATATTTCTAAAGGGAACAAGGGTGGGTTTGGAGCGTTGTTGAGCTGCAATCTTGTCCTCAGCCAGCTTAGCCAACCCTAGGACTTCCATCATTGTGTTGGGACAAAACATTTTGACATCTGAGCGAATTTCATCCTTGAGACCACTTATAAAACAACTCCTGTAGAATTCATCAGACAATCCTTCTGTGTGGTTGGCCAATTTATCAAATTCTGTCTGATACTCTCTCACTATGCCAATTTGGTGAAGTTTAGTGAGTGCTCCTGTGAAATCATCAAAAGCACTAGGGCCAAATCGTGGCAAAATGAGTTGGCAAAAATCTGTCCAGTTTGGCTCGGGATGAGCTTTGATGTACCAACGATACCATTGAAGGGCTTCCTGTTCCAAATGAAAGGATGCAAGTGGAACTTTCTGGACATCAAACGTATTATGCAGATTGAAATATTGTTCTGCTCGTTATATCCATCCAGTCGGATCAGTACCATTGAAGCGAGGAAAATCAAGCTTTGGCCCACGAAAATTGTTGGAAGAAGAGAACCCGGTGGCTGCAAAAGATTCTGGTTGTTGGTTATTGTTCATGGCTGAATGCTGAAGATGGAGGCTGAGAAATTTTTCATCTAGATCTTGGAGTTTGGTTTGGATGGCTGCAAGTGCTTCCTCCATGGTGTTTGCTCCTGCACGGGTGACAACCATAACCAGGTGTTTTTTTTTTTTTTTAGACTGGAGCAGCTACGACTCGGATTTTTTTTTTTTTATAAATAGACTGGAGCGACTACGGCTCAGAAGAAATCTGAAACAATGCCGAATGGCTGGATCTGGAACGGCTTGCAAAATGGATCTGAAACGGCGCAGCAGTGATCGACAATAGTGCAGCTGAAAGTAGATATGGACCCCAGGTATGTGCGGCTTCCTAACGGTTCAGGGTTTTCACTCGGCCACCAATGATGTCTGACGGCTTGCGTATTGGGGCAGTACCCCTCACTCCACGGCTCAGGTAAAACTTATAACCGCTTTGCCACAAACGACAGCTCTTGGTTTACCTCACGGGTGGGAACTAATCAATCAGGTAGGGGTCGTTGCCCTTTTTGCTGGCAGGTCCTCTCAATGGGCCAGCTACTTCGGGGTTCCTGTGGTACTCTTCACAATGAGTTTTAGGGATTATGCCCAAGTACTTCCCACAGTTAAGCGGATAGGGATTATTCCCAAATCCGAACCTGCAACAGAAAAAAATTTGGGCAGAAATTCCACCCAATGTTCAAAAATCGGATCTATATTGCTCAGAATCGCTATTATAGCATGTTTCCGGAACTGGAACAACCACTCTGCTTCTACTCCTAAAAGCGGAATAGAAATCTGGGCACTCGGTCAAAAGATTTTCTCGCCGCAATTTCCGCGGCCGTCACTGAAATTCTGAAACATTACTGATTTTAAATCCGCGATATCTCCACTTTTAGAACTCCAAATGAGATGATTTTTTTTTTGAAACTGCGTATTTTTGAAAGAGGAATTTAGATATGCAATTGGTTTCTTCTGATTTTGTGCAGAAAGTTTCATAAATTGATCTGAAAGTCGCCGCCCAAAAAAAGAATTTTTTTTTTCCCACTTGTGCCAAGGAAAGTGCTCTGATACCAGATGTGCTATACCTACAATAACTAATTAATGCAAATACACGAGATATCAGAAATAATAGAACAGAATCGCTTTTGTATTGATCACGGGCTACTTCGAGGGGGCAACCTCCTTTGAGCAAGCTCAGTACAATTAACTTCACGGTGCCTTCAATGACCTCAACACACACTTATATACTAAGTCTATGCCCAATACCATGCGTCAAAACCATGGGACATATAATACTACGGGACGACTTACAAAGCATATGCATCCAATACTATGGGCTAATATAAACTACGGATCAACAAATACTACGGGACGACTTACAAAGCATATGCGTCCAACAATAATATACTAACATAGTAAAGAGAAGGGTTTACATAGGTTCCTAACACATGGTTTTTGCTCCTGCGCGGGTGACAACCAAACCAGGAGTTTTTTTTTTTTTTTTTCGGGGGGGGGGGAATGGATAGAAAAACACAAACAAAAGCTGCTTTAGTAAAGGAAAATTTGGATTTGGGAAAAACTAGGAGGGGTAATTGGGGTTTGAATAGGTTTTGGACACTTTCTGATGGACAAGGAAGCAAAAAAGGGGATTTCATAAGCGGGGTGAAAGAATGAGAAAATTTGGCAGAGAGGGACAAAGAAGCAGAATTAGGAAAGGAACTCAGTGGTAAAATTTGAAGGCGGTTGAGCGAAATCCGAAAAAGTTATGGCAAACTCTAAAAATAGACAAATGTGAGATTTCGGGATTTGGGAAGTGGAATTTGGGATAGGGTCCTCAGGAATGAAATATGCAGAATGGGATTACCAGGGTGTCAGAGAAGTTTCAAGGAAAACAGAGTGAAAACAAGGGAGATATGGCCAAAAAAAAGATAGATCTGCAACGGCGCGGAAGGGATCTGCAATGGCACAGAAGGGATCTGAAACAGATAGATTTGCAACGGCACGGAAGTGATTGGAAGTAGAGGGACCTGAAGCGACGCCGACTGGATCGAAAACGACTGGATCTGAAATAGATCTGAAATGGATGGATCTGGAACGACTTTAAGAATGGATCTGAAATGACGCAGAAGTGATCGGCAATAGTTCAGCTGAAAATAGATATGGACCCCAAGTATGTTCGGCTTCCTAACAACTCAGGGGTTTCACTCGACAACCAATGCTGTCTGACGGCTTGCGTATTGGGGCAGTACTCCTCACTCCACGGCTTAGGTAAAACTGATAACCGCTTTGCCACAAACGACAGCTCTTGGTTTACCTCACGGGTGGGAACTAGTCAATCAAGTAGGGGTAGTTGTCTTTTTCACTGGCAGGTCCTCTCAATGGGCCAGCTACTCTGGGGTTTCTGTGGTACTCCTCACAATGAGTTTTAGGGCTTATGCCCAAGTACTTCCCACAATTAAGCGGATAGGGATTATTCCCAGATCCGAACTTGCAACAAATGCAAAAAAAAAAATTGGTAGAAATTCCACCCAACGAGCCCAAGAAAGTGCTCTGATACCAGATGTGAAGAACCTGCAACAATAATTAATGAGAATACACGGGACAACATAAATTGCAAAACTCAGAATCACTTTTATATTGATCGCAGGCCACTTCGAGGGGGAAACCTCCTTTGAGCAAGCTCAATACAAATAACTTCACAGTGCCTTCATAGGCCTCAACACACACTTATATACTAAGTCTAGGCGCCAATACTATGGGTCAAAACCATGGGCCAATACAAACTCTGGATCAACAATACTACGGGCGACTTACAAAGCATATGTGCCAAACAACAATAACACAAACTGTGGATCAACAAATACTACGAGATGACTTACAAAGCATATGCGTCCAACAACAATACACTAATAAAGTAAAGACATGGGTTCCTAACAAATCAGTACAATATACCTTACGTGTAGAGATGTTTCTGCAACTGGATTCTGGGCTCTTGCTCTTCACTCTGACTTGGAACTTTCCTCCACCGTAACAATACTTCAAGCCTTCTCTCAATATTTTATGGCTATTGTAAGTATAAGTGTGAGTAACCCCTCTCATGGATCCTCTTTGCATTTATGGGACAAGGTAGAAAGTTTAGATCGAGAGGTGGTTGGATTGGGAGGTTGGGGAAGTTGTAGAACCAACTTCAACTAATCCCAATTCGTCAAATTAATATATTTTTTTATTTCATCTTAAGATGTACGCGGGTTTCATACCACAAGAGCAGCGTACAGGAAGCAACTTTTATGCTTTACAACATGCGTTTACAACTTTTTGGGAGGTGTACGCTGGTTTTCCTTGAGGAGAGTAGGGTATAGTACACTGGTCTTGTATACAGAGAGGAGCATACATGTGGCAAAAGCAGGAGAAATGGCAATCTTTTCAGGTGAGGAGTGTACTTCTAGTAGCAAATCATCTAAGGCAATCTAGCTCTTCCATCCTTTATGTCCTTTTGTGTGATCTACAAGGCAAGGTGATCACGAGATGGAGAAGTGCATATTTGACCTATAACAGATGCCTCCTAATATGTGAGGTCGGAGGGAAACGATGGCTGACATACATTATAAGTCCAAGTCAAAGGAGAAGCAAGAAACCGCAGAACCAAGTCACAAAAAACACCTGAAACAACGATCAAGGTCAGCGAGCAATTACAATCTTGACATCATATAGATGTGTAACATGATCTCCAATACATAACTAGGAGATGTATATATAGAGCATGGCCACTGAAATACAAGCGTGGATCCATGTCAACATAGAGATCATAGCCATAACAACAAGATGGATCTATGTATCATAAAGAGCCAAAATGAGTGAGGCTCAGTCTTGCGCAACTTGGAGGATAACATAAATATGGTGATGCTATCATAGTCCCAAGTTCTTCATCCAAAACAACCCAAGGTACAAACCCTAACCATGCGAATAAATGAGCTGAAGTCGAACATGGGGGGTATCATTTGATTACCGATCATTGATGTATACCGTTAACAAATGCGAGGACTTCCATTGATAATGATAAAGGGGTCCAAGGTACCTAGTACGATCCAACAAGTGTGAAATAAGAAGACTTGAAGTCGAACACTTGAGGAACCTGTCGAATAAGAGACATTGATGTATTCCCATTTATTCAACAGCGAGGGAAACTGCCACTGATGACTGCAATCTCCAAGGTACTAACTGAAACTCTAAACTTCGTTCCTAGAGCATAATGAGATGAGGTCGATGGGAAGAAGTCCGCTGGAAGGGAGGCATTAATGCATCCTCCATCATCCAACACGGGGAACACTCACAGGTATGAGCTGATGTGGAGTAGGACAAGTAACAAGATGAAACAAACTGACACCAGGATGGCCGACACATGAAGTCAGGTAAACTGTAGAATGGCCGACACAGGTTATATCCTTGAATAGTGAGCACGACACAAAGTGGCTTAGGCAGTTTTCAACATAATGGGGAATTATATAATTCTACAATGTAGGAGACATAACAGACCCCCCATATGGTTGGAAGAATAACCAACTAGAGGAGTAAAAACTCAGAGATTAGGTTCACCCTAAGGTCAAAAACTAAAACCCAACTGACATGAAAGACTCAAGTAGGTGCTGTGTTCAAGGATATGACTGACTTAACTGCCTTTGAAATTGAAAGAGATGCGATACACCCTTCTTATCCCTTATTCTTTTTGGTGAAAGAATGTTCTTCTTGTTTATTTAATGAGTCCAAGAAAAATAGAAAACTCAATAGGTCCAACCATGTAATAAGTTTAACGAGCCCATGGGAGGAAGACTTGGGACCTTCTTCATTGTTTACAGAGTTCGAAGAAGAGATAGAATAATACTCTATAGTACTAATCTCTGGATTTTAATATCGAGCCGAGATCTGTTCTTGCTCGCCGGTGTTTTCAATTTTAAGGAGTCTGAAAAACTTAAATAATAACTCCATACACCTACTCATGGATTTTAATATCGAGCCCAAGTAGGTTAATGCTTGCCTGTGTTTTCCTGTTTATAGAGTCTGAAAAAACTTAAACAATCCTTTATTTACCTTCTCGTGGATTTCACATCGAGCCCAAGTAGGTGAATGCTTGCTTGGTGTTTTCATGTTTAGAGAGTCTGAAAACCCTAAAGAGAAGCTCCAAAGGTATTTTTTCGTATAGTTAGTCCCCTCCCCCGAAAAAGTATAAAACAATGAGAGGAGAAATCTTCTAGCCAATGGTGACTAGAGTATACATTTTTCGTAAATCATCCACAAAAGTTTGGAAAAGGGTTAAACTTATACCTAAGTGGATGTCGCTTTAAATCCTTTAACGAGTCTGAAATGACAACTATACTCGGCAATCTTGTCATATTTAAAGAGTCTAACAAGAGCGTGAAAGAACTCTATAAAGATCTTTTTTCGTAAAGTTTTAAAGAGCCCGAAAAACTAAACTCGTGACCTCCTTACTGTTTTTAACGAGCTCAAAAGAGAGATGGAAGAATGCTCATAACTTCCTTACTGTTTTTAATGAGCTCAAAGTGAAGATGGAAGAAATGCTCGTAAGTTCCTTACTGATTTTAACGAGCTCGAAGTGAAGGTAGAAGAAATGATCGTAGCCTCCTTACTGTTTTTAACGAGCTCGAAGGAAAGGTGGAAGACTGCTTGTAACCTCCTTACTATTTTTAATGAGCTCGAAGAAAAGGTGGAAGAATGCCCGTAGCTGGATCAATGTCCAAATGAATGGCAGACTATATTATAGACTCTAGGAAAACTTCATCAGAAGGAAGTATATTATCCCAGATGGAACACATATCTAAACATTCAGATGGAGTCATCACCTAGTCAATTGCCGGGACCCAGTCCCTAGAAGGTAAGCATGAATTCAGAGGCTTCTTCTCAGTAGAAATTGGACTCAAGGAACAATATGCCACATAATTTGATTGTGACATGGTAGTGCCTATTGACGAGGAACATACTTGGTCTATAGTCGGGTAATAAGAGGGATCAACAAATGTACGCTGATTGATAGTGACAATGCTTCCGTTGTGAGGAAAATGCATCACACGAAAGAGCATAGACACCACAGCTTGCATAGCATATACGTAATCACACCCGAGGATCATATCAAAATCCATAGGGTCCTTTAAAACCATACAATCAACTAAGACTATTTTTCCACTCAAAGTAACAGGTACCTGAGGGAGGAATCCCAACGGTTCACTAGGTCTTTTGTCGAAGGTCAACGACCAATTAACAGCTGTAACAAGGTTAGGGAAACCTAAATCTCTCCAAGCATAAGGGGATAAGATACTAACCGAGGCTCCTTCATCTACAACACATCGATGAACCGTATGGTTTCCAATATCAACCTTTATCTGGAAAGGTGAAGAAGAAGGAAGGCGAGACCCAGTTAGACTATTCCAATCAAAGGAAATGATCCCAGAGCTTGGTAGGGATTTACTTGGCATAGATGCAGTTCCCAGATTTTCAGAGACATTCAAACTGGTAATGCAGAGGACTTCAGGGACAAGTGCATCAATCTCCGAAGGACTAATGGGATCGGTTGAAGATTGCATCGATTTGATCACTTCACTCTTTGAAGAAAGAGTGGGGTTGAGCAAATATTGCATTGGTTCAACCACTTTATCAACCAAAGGTTGATCCGGCTGTTGGGAATCTATAGACAATTCAGGAGCAGAGGATCCTTCGAACATGGACCACACTCTCCGCACCTCTGGAATAGCAGGGCACCAGTGAGTAAAGTGATCTCCCTTACAAAGTTGACAAGGGAAATTTGGCTTGCGTCCTATACGCTTAGACTCCGTAACAACAACAATACTCTCAGCATGACTAGCATTGGCCGACAGCTTTCCCCCATCATGACTTGCATTGGCTGGTTGCTCAGAAGCAGAAGACTTTTGAACTATGGAACACACTCTTTGCACCTCTGGAATAGCAGGGCATCGATGAGTAAGATGGTCTCCCTCGCAAAACTTACAAGGGAACTTAAGCTTCTGTTTATTAGGTTTGTCGACAATGTCAACTTTCTCAACATGACTTGTAGTGGATGATTCAGTGTCTCCAGTATGACTCATAGGAACTGGTGACTTGTCATTAATATGACCAGTAGTGATCAATGATGTGTCCTCAACATGAGCAACAGTGGTTGAAGACATGCTTTCAGTATGATTTGTAGTGACTGAAATTTTTCTCCCAGCATGAGCTCCAGATGCTGGGTAGGTGCCCCCAGCATGACTTTGAGAGGCTGGGTGGATGCCCCTAGCATGACCTTCAGAGGCTGGGTGGGTGCCCCCAGCATGACTTCTAGAGGTTGGGTGGCTGCCCCCTTGCTTTGGCATCTTCTTCCTATTCTTCCTTCGTGTATTCCTTTTAGACTGCTGGTTACTAGTATTACTACTTTCACCACATGAGGTAGAAGGAGGAGGATAAGATCATTACTGGCGAAGCAGGCATAGGGTTCTGATTCTCTTGATGTGAAGTGCTTACTTGAGAAGCATCAAGATCATGCAAGGCATTTGGAGTGGAAAACAACCAAACCGGTAGCCCTATAGTGAATCCCGGAAGATTCAAAGTAGCCATTAAGGGAGTACCAATGTTCCCAATGAATGGAAAAGCACAAGGAGCCCCTTCAACAGGGGTCCCTTGATTGGTGCTGACTGGGATTCTTTCCATAGTTTTCGACTCAACAAACCATAAATATCTAAGGCCAACTAGAAACAAACGGCACAAAGAGCACACCACTAAAAAGGTCCTAGGTAATCAAACCAGGAAAACAATCGCAAATACTCTCAGAAGTAAGTATGGGCTGATCAAGGCCTAGAACAGACTAACATAGTAACGACGGTCAGTTATGTGGCGTCCTCCAGAGGTCCATTGGGTGCAGGTGCTTGAATCACCAAATCACCTTCCCGGGATTACTGCCAGAGGGTTACCTTCCACGTCTATCCGAGGTGAAGTGGGAATAACCGCCCACTCTACCTGTGTAGAATCCTAAATGTCTGATACTAAGGCTACCATCAATACAAAATAACCTGGGGGGACAATCGTCAGCCTAGTTGAAACGCATGGGCAGGGTAGAAAAGCCTAAAGTCCAAAATTACCCCCGTATTGAATCGACTCTGGTTTATGGTCAAAAGGAAAGTGAGGGGATATCCTCAACAATTCCAGTCTCCCACGGCCTCGTGCTTAGCTCTAGTTTAAGTAGAGTTTCCCAGGACTATTTGATATAGATGGATTTACCTAAATGAAATTCGTACTACGATTGTTGATTAATGAAGCCAGTTCTGAGCAGTTTAAGGTGATTTAAGCTCGAAACTCTAGCCTAAGCTAGTTGATGTCGTGTATGCCTAGAAAGAACATTGTTTCTAATAAATTTTATTAATAATTTCTTTTAAGGGCTACTTGTTACTCAAGGGTTGTAGTGCGGTGTGTGGAATGGTCTGTTATGAAAGTAAAGTACTTGAAAAAACAACACTTTCAAATTCACAAAATTTTCTCTTTTCGTTTACAATTCTTTCAAAAACTTGAAACCTAAGCAATCCTAAAACAAAATCTTTTTGTATTTTCTTTTTGGTATTTCAAAGCAAACTAAGCTACCTCGAAATAAAGCAAGATCTTACTACTGAGCTAATTTTTTGCTTTTTTTGATAAATATAAAAGAAAGAGAACTTTGTACAAAAGCAACCAAGATCAAACTGTAAAACGTGTGTAAGACAGACATCTAAAATGGTTCAAAGCAAACGAATCAAGAGACTCGATGAAGACTTGACTTACCAAGTTTTTGCAAAAGAAAAAACTTGAGGCTTCGAAATGAAGTGAAAAAGAAACAGGGAAAAGAGACACTTATGACGGAAAGGAAGACCAAAACAGGTTGCTCCTAAGCATCAAAACCTTAATAAAACACTAAGCCAAGCAAAAAGTAAGCAAGTGAACCAAGAATGACTTAAACAACACACTGACTCAACAACAAGAAGACTAGGAGGTTTTGACTCACTTGAAATGAACTGAGAAAACAATCAGCAAGTGTCTAAACCAAGCAACCTTTCGGAAGCAACCCTAAGGACTTAAACTTGACTGTCAAACCCTAATGGAAAGGATGAGACTGAGTGAAAGTGTTCTAAAAGTTGCAACAAACAACAAACAATCAAATTGCAGGCCTGTATGACTGCAATAGCAACTAGGGTGAAGAGATGCAGCTATGTCCAAAAAGAATAGCGCACGAACTTCAAAAAAGGGCTCGTAAGCGGAAAAGACACTTAAACAAAGGCTCAAGCAAGCAAAACAGGATAAAAGAGATTGGAGAGGCTTACAAGACTCAACCGAGACATATGAGGTCTTAGGGGTCAGTAAAGGCAGCAAAGCAACAGGCTGGAATAACAACCAAAACTTGGAAAACAAACCCTAATAGCAAAACAGGACACTACAGGAACATACACCACTGTGTAGTGTTGCAACCAGCGTACACCAGGACAGGTACGCTACTGTGCAGTGCAAGGAGGGGTGTTCATCAAGTGAAAAACATAGTTGTAAGTAGGGGAGATCAGCGTACAGGCCTCAAAAGGGCACAAACAGGCTTTGCAAATCAGAAACTGGGTTGAATCAAGAAGATAGGAAAGATGACACAGACCTATAGGGCTTCTCAGATAATCAAAACTAAAAAAACGGGTTGGAAGAAAACCAAAATTAAGTCTCCTAGAGCAGAACAACTAAGCAGTTACTCCCTAGTGGAGTCACCAGTCTGTTGTTCGAGATTTCTACCCTATAGTGAGGAAATGGACACTACCAATTGAGCAGGGTTGACAGGTAAACACATTAATTATATTGCATTTAGTTACTGCAAAATAAATAGATTGGGATTGAAAGACATACCTCTTTTCGAAGTTTGATCCTAGCTTTCGCTTGGTCTTTCACTTGATCTCCTGCTTGACGAACCTACAATACAAAAGATACCTTCCTCAGCGTATCTTGACCATATAACATATGATAAAATTACAAAAGAAATCTAACATCAACTATAATCAAGAATTAATCCATATATACATACAATCCAATAGATATCATGTTTGGGACAGGAAGGGTGTTTCAACCTTTTTATTGTCAAAGAAACATAAAATCAGTACAATATACCTGACATGTAGAGATGTTTCTGCAATCGGATCCTGTGCTCCTGCTCTTCACTCTGACTTGGAATTTTCCTCCAGCATAACAATACTTCAAGCCTTCTCTCAATATTTTATGGCTATTGTAAGTATAAGTGTGAGTAACCCCTGTCATGGATCCTCCTTGTATTTATAGGACAAGGTAGGCAGTTTAGATCGAGAGGTGGTTGGATTGGGAGGTTGGGGAAGTTGCAGAACCAACTTCAACTAATCCCAATTTGTCAAATTAATATATTTTTGATTCCATCTTAAGATGTACACGAGTTTCATACCACAAGAGCAGCGTACATGAAGCAAATTTTATGCTTTACAACATGCGTTTACAACTTTTTGGGAGGTGTACACTGGTTTCCCTTGAGGAGAGTAGGGTACAGTACGCTGGTCTTGTATACAGAGAGGAGCATACATGTCGCAAAAGCAAGAGAAACTGCAATCTTTTCAGGTGAGGAGTGTACTTCTAGCAGCAAATTATTTGAGGCAATCTAGCTCTTCCATCCTTTATGTCCTTTTATGTGATCTACAAGGCAAGGTGATCACAGGACGGAGAAGTGCAGATTTGACCTATAACAGTTAGTGATATAAATATACAAATGGATGTTTGATTCTTCTAAATATATGTTTCTAGTTTGTTATATTTATTCATAGAATGAATTTGTGAGCTTGCATAGTCACTTGTACTTCAATGTTTAAGGTCTTGCTCTTTTTGCATAAAAAACTAGCTAGTTTCATTGAAATTATCATAGGAGGAGTTCTGTGAAACTATTTTTCACTCTGTCAAGTGCAGCAGGTCCATAATACATCCATGAACCATTTCCAAGCCTCATATATGAATGTATTTCAGTTTGTATTGTTTTTAGGTCAGCCATAATTTTAGTTATCTCAGTAGCCCTAAATTGTTAAACCTCATCCAAGTCTCCCAAACTCAGTCAAACGGCTCCAAAACACCAGTATATTTTATGTCCTAGTATATTAGAGGGTAAATACCTGCTATACACATTTTTTTTGCATTCAAGTATTAGTGGAGGAATCTAGTATGCATATGTTGGTGTACCCAGGAAGCCTTGGAGTAGACTTCAACAACAACTGTTGTTGAAACATGAATGGTACCAGTACCTTGTTCATAGGATTATGAACCTATCCTTGTCCTATTTTTTGTTGCTACACTCTTGTCCCACTCTGATGAGATCTGGAAAATTCCAATTGTGAATTTTGGGTGGGTTTAGTTGTGTTCAGTACTAGTTTCCTCAAGACTAGTTTTTATAACTAGTTTCAGTCTGTGCAATTCTCTGATTTAAATCTTGTGATTGAGTTAATATCATTGAAATCTGATTTGGGGATATTACAAATTTGTTGCTTCAGGAATTGGCATTGGTGTTTTTCTAATGCAAGAAGGAAACCCACTTGCTTTCACAAGTCACCCAATCAAGGGAAAGAACTTAAAGACACCCATTTATGAGGACAAATGTTGGCAATACTTCATGCTCTTAATAAATAGTGTCCTTACCTAATAGGTAGGAACTTCAAGGTAAAAACATATCATGATGGTATTAAATACTTCCTGGAACAGAGACTATCTTCGGAAGAGAAACAAAAATGGGTAACCCATATGTTGGAATATGACTTTGAAATCATATATAAAAAAAGGGAAACAGAATGTGGTGACAGATGTGCTCTCCAGAAAAGATGAAGATGTTGGGGCATTACTTTGTGAAATTTATACTATACAACTAGATTGGGTAGCAGCAACAAGGGAAGAATGGGAAAATGGCCTATCTATGTGGATGTTCATTCAAAAGCTACAGAATGATCGCAGTGCATCGGATAATTTTGTGTGAAAAAATGATTCACTATGGTATAAGGATCAATTATATTTATGAAAAAACTCCCAACTCAAACAAATGGTCCTCTCAGGATTACACACCTCTCCTATAGGTGGGCATTCTGGATTCCTGAAAACTTGCCACAGGGTCAAGAAGGAAATTTTTTGGGAAGGTCTTAAATATGATGTTCAAAGGTTCGTGGTCGAATGTTTAGTTTGCCAAAAAAATAAGGGTGAAACAGTTAAGACCCCGAGATTTCTACAACCATTATACATACCTTTTCAGCACTAGAAGGAAGTCTCAATTAATTTTATTATAGGTCTACCCAAGTCAAAAGGAAAGAATGTTATTATGGTGGTTGTTGATAGACCCACGAAGTATGCACATTTTTGTGCACTCTCTCACCCTTTTAATGCAAGTATAGTAGTTGCAACATTTATGGAAACTGTTCAAAAGTTACATGGAAATCCGAAGATTATTGTAAGTGATAGAGATCAAATTTTCATTAGAAAATTTTGGACTAAATTATTTTCTTGTTTGGGTACCCAATTGGCTCATAGTTCATCTTATAATCCTCAATCTAATGGGGAAACTGAGATAGTGAACAAATGCTTGGAAGGCTATCTTCATTGCTTTGCATTTGATAAACAAACACAATGGGTTAAATGGTTGCCTTTGGAAGAATGGTGGTACAATACTTCCTCCCATACATCATAAAAAACGTCTCCATTGATGGCACTTTATGGGTACCAGCCTCCATCTATCACATCTCCCTTAAAAGGAAAATATAAATTTCAAGTTGTGGAAGATCACATAAAGCACCAACAAGAAGGTCTATATATACTTAAGCACAACTTGTCTAGGTCAAAAAACAGGAATAAACAACAATCTGATCAACATCGCAGTCAATGGAGTTTCAAAGAAGGTGATTATGTACTTATGAGGCTTCAACCTTACAAGTAGATGTCCCTCAAGGAAGTAAATAAGGACAATAAATTAGCACCCAAGTATTATGGTCCTTATAAAGTGTTGCAAAATATTGGTAGTATGGATTGCAAATCAGAGCTCACTTCATCTTCAAGAGTACATCTAGTTGTCCATGTTTCTTGCTTAAAGAAGGTAATAGGAGACATGATCCTGATTCAAACAATCTTGTCGGAGCTTGATGAAGAAATAAAATTCATATTGGAACCTGAACAAATAATTGAAATAAGGACCAAACAACTATGAAATCAAGCTATTACTGAGTACCTCATCAAGTGGAAGAACTTACCAGTTGAAGATTCAACATGGGAAGATGACTCCTTCATACAGAAGCATCTGCAACTAATCAAGCGTTGAGGAAAACACTTGTTTGAAGGGGAGGGGCATGTTAATCCCTAAATGTGGGAATATTTCCCCCTATATTGTGGTGCATTATATTAGTTTTGATGTCGGCTTGGTCCATTAGTTGTAATTATCATTAGTATGGTTATATTAGTTATGTCAGCTTGGATCAGTGAGTTGTAATTGTACCTCTTAATCTCTTAGATATATGAAGGAGATATTTTCATTTTTTCATCTTGTATTTTCTTGTCTTGTGTACTTAGTACATTGAATAAGGAGGTTTCCCCCTCGAAGAGGATTTCTATTCATCTATTTTCTTCATTAAAGGCACGAAGTACTCTTTCTTGTATATTTATGCTCTTTTCACGCTCTTTTTGGAAATTTGTTGCTTAACAACATCTTAGTGATCTTCTTGAAGGTAACCTATATATCATATACTATTTTTTCAATTTTAATATCATATATATGAAAAATGACTTCAGAGAAAATAAAACATATGCACCTGGTTCCTTCTCAATTGACTATGCCTCTGTATCCAATATTGTCTATGTGGCATCTACCCCTGTCTTTCTTGCTTCAAATAATATTTTATGAAGCAACAACAGCAGTTCCACATGGTGCAGTTGAAATGGATAGGGCTCTTACAACGAAAGAGCGGATGGTGAAACATATAGTGATCTAATCCTCAAGTTCTTTTTGCAGACAACTGTAGTGAGGACATCTGAATCAAGTATAGAAGTGAGTAAGCAAATAACAACAACGACAATGAAAATCATAGGAAATATCGAGGTGGCAGTGAAGGTGATGAGAGTTTTCATTGAAGCCGAAGAGTTGGTGGTGGCCGTGGTGGTGAAGAACCCAAGCAATCTCCGAATTAAACGATTTGCATGTAGAATGAAACAATTATGTTCTATATAGTTCAAATACAATATATTTGCTTTCAATATAGTTTCTTTAAATGTTTATAATTACAATCTTTCAATATCTATTACTACAAGATAGTTGTCAAACACTCTCCTAAATTAATGGGAAGGTATGCAACAGTTATAAGAAGTCCATGAAGACATTGGTGTCAATGTTGGTGTAAATGCTAGCGTTTTCCAACAAACACTTGTTTGTAGGGTTTGCAAGGAGTTAAATCATTGTCAGATGCTCATCGTGGAACGCATGGAGAGGGAGCCATTCCCATTATCCACGTCGTTGCTGTGGAAATAACAATTCAAACTATAATCCAATGAGCTTGCAGAACATATCGATATTTATATTAATTAATAGAAAATTAGTTTGAAACTTTGGTTAAAAGGGTAGATTTTATTTGAGTCAATGGAAACTAATGCTTAGTCAACGCAGATCGAAAATAATTAGTACTGTGTCCTTCCATAGGGACTAATAATACTTTTCACAATGGTAGCAACATTTACAACTTTATTTCTCTAGTAAACAAATAATTATTGAAAACTTCACATCTTTATGTAATTTGGTAACAAATTGGAGAAGCCACAATAACATCACATGGAATCCAAGGAAAGAAAACTTTGTGACAACTAGCTATCGAGGATGAATGTAAAAGATAATTGAATCTGGGTGGATAGATCATCATTAGTGGTGACAAGACATCATGAATATAAGGAATTCCTATTACTTGGTTTCATCACCTATAAATCCCTTTACTTTATGCAAAACTTTGAGGACAAAATATTTTGAAGGAAGGTATTATGTTATGACCCAAGAGGAGCATATATGGAGCTAAATGTATACGATTTGACCCCAAGGAGGACATATATGGGGTTAAATGTATATATAAGGGGGTAAATGTATATGTAACACTTGTCGACCTAATGAAGGGCCCACATGTGAAATCAATGAATCTCTCTCTCTCTCTCTCTCTCTCTCTCTCTCTCTCTATATATATATATATATATATATATATATATATATATATATATCATGTAGTCAGTATTAAGGGGAACATATGCTTGAGATATATGAATGCATTGGGGTATTTGGAAGAGGTTATCTTATTCTTTACGGATTTATTGTGTAACTTATCTTTCTTATCTATTTTGGAGTTTTTATCCATGGACACATCTTTGTGTAATCTAGTTTATTATGTCATTTTAAGCATTTGATACATAACATGGTATACTATCGAACTATATAATAATAATCAATACATATTATATAATATGTAAGACACAAGGGTTGTTGTAATTGGTCTAACAATATTCGCAAGGAATGTTGTTGACAAGGAGGCCATATGTTGCAAGTTCAAATCTAGTCAAATCCCTTAGGGTTACTAATCGCTATTGTGGTTGATGGTTGAGCCACCCTCCATCTATATATTTCAGGGAATAGGGGACATCCCACAAGGTTTTCCTTAAATAATAATAATAATAGTAATAATAATAATGTTGTGTATTATGTATATATCCCTTGAACCCACTAAGTCTAAATATGTAACCTTCAACTGTTAACCCATTAACCACTAATCACTAATAGCAAAGTTTAATCCCTTAACCCATAACTTACTAATACTCTATTGCATTGAACCATAACCCTTATAATATTTGACCATTGACACACTCATCATTTAAACTAAAATTGTAATTACTAACTCAAAAATACTTAACCCTAGTTTCCCCCCATTTTTTCTTGCAGCGAGGCTTCGAGCATTAGCTAGTTGAGAGAGATGGAGGATGTGTTTCTTCCCGACGTGGAGAAGATACCCTTGAGCGGAAATCCAATGTTCATTGTGGCGATGGTGATGTTTTTTGTTGGGGGACGAAGGACCTTCTGGTGCTATGTGGTGGTAGTCAAGCTAATATCCATTGTGTCATGCTCTGCTTCCTGGTGGAGTGGAGGTGTTTTTAGGTGGTGGTTCTCGTCACTCCTACGACGGAGGAGGATATGTGGTGGGTTGTGGCCCTTCTCTGTGTTTGTGGCTTCATATGGTGTGGTTTAGTTGCCTACCCTTGTAGTCGACCCTCATTTCTTTTGGAAGTGGAGGATCCCATGAGATGGTGGCAGCGGACCCATACGCTAGCAAGTTGACGATCCTATCTAGGCTGGTTTTCAAGGACCTATTTTTGTATCTTCCTAGATGGAAAATTCTCTTGGCTTCTTTATTGTTTTTCTGCTCTTTTTGAGCAAGTTTTTTTTAGTTTTTATTTGAGCATATAAAAGATCTATTGATTCCTTGTAAAAGGGAGATGTAAGGGTTCTGATCCTGATTTTAGCTCTTTGAGTTGTGCTTTTTTTGCGTAGGCACTTGTATGACCGATAGGTCTATTGAATGCGATCTTTTTTCGTGGAAAAAAAACCTCAACAATCCCTAAACGATTAACATTAAGCTTTAATCCATGAATGCAATAACATGTGGAACCCTATCTAGTAACCTTTATAACCCATAATTATATCCTTGACATAAAGTGTAAAATTTTATAGTTTGGTATGATAGAGTCTTATAGTTTGGTATGATCGAGTCAACTATCAGTTGATTGAATATGACTTTACTTATTTGTATTTATGAGATTGTGTAAGCTTGCATGTGTATCGATGCTATGCAATGTGAAATCATAACTTTATATATATATATATATATATCTAGAATATACGGATTCTTGATATTCATTAAGAATCAAGGAATCTTCTATTTACATAACATGTCACATAGTAAGATTTGAACTTTAGTGGAGAGTATAACAACATTCCTCCCAACCACCAATCTACACTCAATTAACAAATCACAACTTTTTATTATATGTTTAACTATATATTATTTTTAAAATAATATATATATATATATATATAATGATAATATATATATTCAAATTTCTATACATATTATGTAGTCTCATTAGAATGTATATTATGAATTCCATGGTCACATAAACTGATCAACGTAAATCCATGGGAGTTAAGTGATTGCAATGCCATTCATTTGCTCTCAAACTTTTCTCATGTGATATGATGTCTTTTATGTTCGTTGGCAAGTGCAATTTCCAATGTCTTTTGTGTTGGTTTGCAAGTGCAATGTCCATGAAAATATAATTGGGACATGGCTCGATATCGATATCGATATGTATTAATGATGAGAATGGGTAAATATTTATGTCACGGCATACTTTAGACCTTCCACAAGTACAATGGATAATTCGTGACTACGTGAGTTAAACTATTGGTTGCTATTTTGTTATAAGTGGTGTACCAAGTAGGTTTGGTAAGTCGTTAGATTAATGTGAAATTATTGTGGTATTAAGTGTTAATATATACTTTTAACATAGTTTGAGAATAACAGCATAATAACCATAATATTGTGTAAATAAAAACATTGAATTTTACTATTATTAAATTCAATTTTAATAATCAATGATTATTATTTTAGGATGGTTTATATTGCATTTTAAACTTGTTATAAATATTGATATTATATATTTAAAAAACTATTTACTAGTAGGTTTGATGAGTGTAAAATTAATGTGGTACTAAGTATTAAGATATATTATTAAAATATTGATATTTTATACTTAAAAAAACTATTTATTAGTAGGTTTGGTGAGTATAAAATTAATGTGGTACTAAGTATTAAGATATATTATTAAAATAGTTTGAGAATGAAAACATAATATTTATATAATATGATTATGACTAAATTTTAATACTATCGAATTTATTTGAGTAGTTGATGGTTATTTTGGGATAGTTTATGTTGCATTTTTTTATATGTTTATTTTCTATGTCTAAAAAACTTGGTATAGACATTGATCTTCTATGCCTAAAGAACTTGCTACAGACATTCTTAGGGAACAAAAGGGATAACCATCATAACCCAAGGTGAAATCAAAACCCATGGTTTGATTTATAATTATCGTTATCATGTCCTAATCGATTGCTTTGGGTTGAAGATCAAGTTCTTCAGTCATTTTGCTTTTAATCGTTTGGGTTCAATGATTATGTGTGGGGTGCAATTCCACCACATAGGACATACATAGGGAATATTTGGTCTATGAGAAAGATAACGTAGCCATTTCACTATTTGCATTACTATGTATGGTTCTCAAGGCCTAGGCCATGGTATTTTTCATGAAATATACCTCTAGGGATTATGGGCCACAAGTAGGGCCTTAAGAAATCACACATGTCTTGAATAAGGATATTTCATCTCCCAGGGGGTGAAGGATCCTTCATAAATAAAATATAAAAAACCTTAAATTTAGAATAACAAATTAGATCCACACACTAGTCCATGTGACCATTTTTGCCACGCAACTTCGTTGCTATTGCAACACATTTTCGTCTCTATAGCGACGAACAAGACCCCCATTTTTTGTGGCACAAATTTCGTCTCTACAACGACACTTCAAAACTGTTGTTGCTATAGCCACAGGCGATGGATGACACGTGTTGGATGCATATGTACTTTCAAAAGACTCAAATATGTCGCTCTAGCGACGCTTGCCTATCGCTATAGCCACGCAAAAACTTATGCTTTTTTCGTTGTGTTGCTAAGGAAGGGTCGCTATAGCGATGCATGACCTAACAAGTGGGTGTTGCTATAGCGACGCACTAAATACTTATTTTTTCTGTGTGTTTCTAAATAAGGGTTGCTATAGTGATGCACGGTCTAACAAGTTGGTGTCTCTATAGTGACGCTTTGCTGTCACTATAGCCACGAAAATACTTTTTCTTTTTTCGTTGTGTTGCTAAGGAAGGGTCTCTATAGTGACACACGGCCTAACAATTTGGTGTCGCTATAGCCATGGTGTCTTTCACTATAGCCACGCAAATACTTGTGCTTTTCTTGTTGTGTTGCTAAGGAAGGGTCGCTATAGCGACAGAAGGCCTAGCAAATTGCGACGAATTTGCTATACTAGCGACGGAATTCACTATGACATCTCCGTCGCTGGTATAGCAAATTCGTCGCAATTTGCTAGGCTGTGCATCGCTATAGCAACGACCATGTATATATTAAAAAAAATAAATAAATGAAAAGGGTGCTTGACTGGTATATATTCATTTCCTTATGTTTACCAATATATGTTTCCTACTAACTTGGGCATATAATTTAATCTTCTTAGTTCAGCACCCAAAATCCTCTAGAATATTTTTGGACCCTCTAGAATATTTTTGAAACTCCATCAACAATAATTGTCATAGGTTGATGAAACTATTGGGTTAACAATCCAATATGAAAGGAATTGGTCCATTCTATCTAAATTTCTTACATATATGGATCTTCTAACAATGTCTCACGATGCCCCATTATGTAGTGGGGGATGGGATCTATAGTTTCTAGAAAGCTCAACAATATAATAGTAAAGTACTTAACCACCACATTACTTGAGGGACCAATGAGGTCACCTTTTAACCACCATAAAGACCATATTTATTTTAATCAACATTTTCAACAGTCACCCTTAAGATTGGTTTGGTAGATGTGATACAAAAGAACTCAATCAAATAAACATTACTAGAATGTCCCATTAGTTAATTTTGATAAGAATTTTTATGAAAAACTCCAATGCTAATATAGCCTCACATTGGAAAAAAAAATTGAAAGGCGATAGAAATGGGACTTTACATTCCTTTTAAATATTGAATGTCTTGGATGTGTCACGTGCCATGCTAATTAGGCATGAATGCTACTTGGTTGAATTTGAAGGTGGTGTTGAATATGTTGAGAGTTCCATGTAGGATGAATAGAATGTGTCATTGAGTATGTTGAAGGCACCACAAGGGAAGAATTGAAGGTAGATGTAAGTGTACTAAAGGAACGACAATATATTAATTGAATGTAGTTCCGTGTGTAGTGAAGATGCCACAATAGATGACTAAAGGTGCATTGAGTGTGTTGAAAGTACCATAAAGGATGAATGGAAGGTGGTGATGCATGTGTTGAAAGTAAACCCTTAATGCTCACTCACTAAACTTAATCAATATAGGAAAGAAAGGAATATTGTACGATTGTACAGTTAATGACACAAGTCGATAAGATAACTTGAAACAAGTGTTGAAATGATGTTATGATCACTCCAACCACAAATAACCCTTATAAAAGGTACTAAACCAAAATTTTAACCATTTTCATTTTCACTAAATATATATAAGAAGCATTGCAAGTATACCAATAGGAATTTTAGGGCATATATGGTGAGTGAGAATGGTTTTGATCTCAATTATTGGGGCGTTTATATGGATTAGAAGTGGTATGGTAATTAATCTTCTGCATGTTAAATAAAAGGTGATTCATAATCAAACTCAAGTGTTGTAATTAATAAAACATCTAAAATTGATCAGGGAGATGGATAAGAAGCCTACACACTACTAGAAGTTAAGGTAGGATCTATGAAGGGATAAATGTGACTTGCACATGGTGATGCAATCTCTAAATATTCAAGGCCTTCGCTTACTATGACATAGTATAAATAGTATTGACTATACATTTTCTAATCTTACCAATAGCTCCACCTAAAACCCCATCTGGAGAAACAATTTTGGAACCAAATCCTTTGGTATGCTTCTAAAAATCTAGAGAATACCACTCATAATTAGCCAAAAAAAGAAAGAGAATATGCATGCCTACCATTAACACAACTATCATCATGAGGATTGTGAGCATGAACATTAATTAAATCATAGGCAAGAAAAGAAGCCAAAGGAGGAATAATATTAGCATTATCCTTGTGAACAACTCCATTATTAACAATATTATTATTAACTAAATAAGTATTTATTATGTTATAGTATCGTGTGTCATTGCTTTACAAGAGGACTTGTTTCACAAGCCACCATCATATAAATTTGCATCAGACTTAAAATTTTTCATTAATAAATCTTTCCATGACAAAATCACCTTGGTGAAAGAATCAATCTAAGCTTGGTGAAAGAAGCAATCTTAGGAAGCATGTTATTTTCTGGGATGTTTAGCAATTTTTGTCTACTATAAAATTTGTCCCTTCCATTCCATGTTCATTTTTCCATTCCCTGTACTTGTTTTCACTACAACTAAACGATGCAAAAAATTGATCATATTTACTAATATTAAACTGTAGTGGTGCACTTAACATAGTAGCTTCTATTTTGCAACTCTTGCCTATATGTACCATATATGTTTATGGTAGATCTCTTAAGCATATTATTGCTTAGAAGATTTTAAAGAGCTTGATAGCCTCCGTTTCCAAATCGTTAAATCACTGCATGGCTTTTTGACATTTGGAAGAGCTGGATGATGATGACCTTGTTTCTTTACTCCATAAATTTCTTTACAACGTTGGGAAACCAGTTTCCGAAACTCATGTAAATAATAATAAAAATATGATTCATGCTATTGTCTCCAATGCTGTCATAAATTCATGCTGATTTGTTTCCCATATATTACTTCTATAAACTGCCAAAAATATTACCAAAAGAAGTCACCCTTTCTCCTCATATATTGGTAACTGTTTGTGCTACACAGGTTGCTACAGAATGGTTATAGTCAGCTTGGAATTTATGCCAAGGATGCTCAAATACTGAGACACTTAAGTTTAGGTTGGGGATCAAATGTCTATTGGCTTTCATATTGAGATATAATTATATGTTCCAATGAAACAGGGTTGTGTATATGCATTGACATAAATTTCCTATATTTTTGTACCTTTGGCCTATATTCCATTATTGAGGGTTGTCTATTTTGTTAGTTTCACCTAGGAATGCTTGTCCTGGATATATATTCTGTCAATTTTTCGTAGGACCACATCAAGGCAGAAATGTGCCTTCAAGGGTATTGAACTTGGTTCGGGCATGAAAATTCCTTTAATCTAACCACTTGAGCACAAACTGATTAACCTTAGAATCTTTACATTTGCTCACAATTGGGCATGTTCTTATGGACTTTGTATATGGCATATTTATTGTATATTTTCCTCTCAACGAAATCTTTTCCTTCAGGTGATTTTGCTTCCATTAGGTAGGAGAACCAAGAGAGATATTGATAACACCATTGATTCCAAATCAATATTAGTGTGTACTAGAGGGACCATACCCCCTTCCCAACAACCTAAACATTAGAGTAGACTAGATTCCTCACCAACAAATAGATGAGGCCATCTAGCTAGATTGAATCCCTTAATAGAAATTCAAAGATATCATCCAAACTTCAACAACGCATGACCCCTTCTAGGTAGAAACTTAGTGGGCAATGCAAATAACCCCCCATTTCTCCAAGGGTATGTTAGGGATAAGAAGATAGTTTGTGGCCTGAGTTGAATAGTCTAGGGGTCACCAAGCTTTGTTGCATGCTCCAATAAATTTATCCAAAAATAGTTGTTACAGGATCCGAACTCAAGGTTGACCAAA
The DNA here is from genome assembly GCA_027924585.1 of Larix kaempferi. Classification (NCBI taxonomy): domain Eukaryota; kingdom Viridiplantae; phylum Streptophyta; class Pinopsida; order Pinales; family Pinaceae; genus Larix; species Larix kaempferi. The sequence goes on along the minus strand of BSBM01000969.1, from coordinate 136,046 downwards.
GAAGATGAACTTATCCTTCAAAAGAGAGTTCCCATAACATGTGAGGTGCTTTTCCATGAAATGGTCAATGGTTGAGTGCCTAGGCCAATAATGCAATAATAGTGAGAAGTGAGAGACCTACAACTAGCCATGAAGTTCAATGATCAATACAATAATCCAAGTGGCCAATAATTCAAAATTGATGAGAAGGAAAGGGAAACAAACCAACAGATAGTCCTTAAAGTCTCTACGAGATGCAAGCTCATGCAAAACAACAAAATATCTGATTACTTGAACTCTAGGTCCATAAACATGCATAATGGACAGTCCATAACTCTAGGTCAAGGGTATTGTTGCTGGGGGTATTCACATGCATAGTGGACAATCCATAAACTAGTCATAGAGACTATTCTTGCTTCTATATAGTGTTTCCTTTAGTGTTGGGCATCTATTTACATTTCTAGGCAGCACTCTATTGCTTTTGGGTGGTTGTATACATTGATGAGAAGAGTTATTGTACTGGACAGACTTGACTAGAAGGTTGTGTCATCATCTCTTCAAAGTAATACTGCTGTAATAAATCAGAATAGCACCAGCTGACTGGATGAGGTAATTGGGACAACATATGGTCAATTCTCGAGACATTTAATGTAAATACAGTTCCAATCCATTTACTAATCAGCAAGGTAACTTTCCTTATTTGGTGTTTGCACTTTCACTATTCATTGTTATATGTATATCAACTTGTTAAGTTATGTGATTACATGGCATTAAACATATGCATATGACGTATTTGACGAAACCATCAAACCAAACATCCCCTATAACGTACTCAAACCCCACAGGATATCAATAGATGGAATTTAATATCAAGGAACAAAAGATTAGCATGAATGAGAAACTTCTTACAAGCCATTTCCCAAATTCTAGTTTAAACATCTAACAATTTTCGAATATCACCCCCATGTCATATATGAGAAGTATCAAAAGTAATCGAAATCATTCTAAGTGCATTGAGGAGAATAGACTTGGCTTGAATATTAGGGTATTTGTAAAACCATACTACAAATTCTATGAATGAAAGGAAGCTGTTGATTACAGACCACAAACTCCTGTATAAATTTTGAAAGAGGAATTCTTAGGACTATCCTAGTTTCTGAGAAATCTGGGCAATTCTGAGGACTTCCCTACCCCTTACAGGATTAAATCTTGAATTCTGGTCAGTTATGGGCATGTAAATAGCCATATTTCTCCAATATCAGCAGCCCTGTGGATGTGGAACAACAACAAAAAGTTTGACTCTTCAAATTTGAGCGAACCTGGTCATGAGAGCAACCTTCAACCTCCAAATTTGTGCATAAAATCAGCGATGAACAACAGGATTGGATGATTTGGAGGGTAAGAACTTAAGGAGGATTGGTTTGCATTGGAGGTTACTTGTGGGCCTTGGCTGATTTGGAGGAAAGCTTGAATGGAGCCTTCTAGATGGGGCCACCCCCTTGGACATTTTTCCATTTGAGGGAATCTAGGGTTTGTTCATTATGTTGTGGGCCTCTTCTTTGCAGTGCTAGCCTTTGAAGCTATATTTATTTCCTCGTGAATGAAAACATCCCTCTTCTAGAGACTTATCTTGGATATTTGCCTACATTCTGGAGAAAGTTTTACACTTGGAGGGCTTCTAGATGCTTGATGGTTGCTATGTGGAAATATGAGAATTTGACTTGGCATTTATTCCACACAGCCACAAAACCATAGGGAATGCTCACGTGGTAGGAGCTATAAGTGGAATTATTGTTGATAATGAACATTCTTATAGGGTCTCTTAAGTGCCATGCTCAAAAGAATAGAAGTATTTATTTCAAACAAAATCCCCAGAATTCCTCTGAACCCTTTAGAGTCGTTTAGACCCCACCTCAAACCCTTGTAAATACTAAACGCTAAAACACTCTCATTTAGTTTCATCCTCTAATCAATACCAATAATGTCTCTATATGACACATTCACAAGTTTTGTAATGCAGAGAATTCATTCAAATGATAGGAAAATATCTCTTTTAGAGTTGCAGGTAGACAACCTACATTGTTGAACTCGAGACATCATTTACTGTAGCACCCATATCCATTAATGGGAATTATTAAAATATAAAAACTAACTCTTATTGTTCTAAGCATAACAATAATCATATCTCTACTTATTTGAATCAACATAAATAATTGTTTTTTGAATAATTTCTAAGTTCACAACACATATTCTTATTTTCCTACTGTTACTCTCACATCATTTTGTTTTTCCAAATAAAAAAAATAATTTTTTATTCTAATATATAACAAAAATTACTTTCTACAAGTGCTCAAGGAAATTTATCAAGTGTAGGGGGGTCTAGAAGCCTCCAGTATTAACGAAAAAATAAAATAATCAAAGGTAAGCTACCTATCCAGTAGGATCATCATTCTCCATATAGTTCTGAAGTGATATATCACATGATCATGTATCAGTTACAACCATCCTTTCTAGTATGTTGAAATTACATTGCAATGAGAGTCAAAACTGACCAATATAAAGGCTAAAAACAAAATAATCAAGGTTCTAATAAATTTAGATCCAAATTGTTGACAGAGACCTATCCATCCAGTGATTTTTCAATAGAAACTTGACCCACAAGGGAAAGAAGTTCTCCATTAGATAAAACAATTTCCAAGGAGTTGTGTTCATGATATACATGAGTAAAATAAAGGGAATCAAAAGTGTTTTTGATGTCTTGTAGACTAACAACAAGAGGGATTCACTAGACATTCTGCATTGTATTTAATTATTCATCCAAGAAATGATCTGATTCAACTCCCCAAAAACCTGGAGTTGATTCATCCCCTTGTTCGAAGCAATTTTAAGGAGAATCTTTAAATCAATGAACTCTGCAAATTTGCTTGTCCCCATGCCCACATTTACCTTGAATGGTAAAAGATGAGAATCTAAAAGGAATATAAGGCCGCTTACTTCGCACACAACCTCGTGGCCCTGGAAAGAACCGTTAAAAAAAATCCAAGGGTTGGATTTATCAAGATGGAACTCCCCAACCTGCATAGGAATGAATTTCCTCCTAGGGTTTGTTTGAAAGGAAGTAAGACTAAAACCTAAGCTAAGACTTGAATGCTAGGACAACCTTATATTCAAATACATGATTATTCCTTACAATCTATATTCCCCATAGTACCATGAATGGGATATATTTGAAATCTTTGAAATTATGTTTGTTGAACCATGGTTGAAGGCACTTTACTACAAACCCATTTCTCCATAGTTGATGCAAGTTCAACCTAGATTCCAAATATTTCCAAACATACACAATAATGATAATATGTGATATATTCTACTTCATTTAGCCTACAAAAGAGACAAATGCTAGGTCTAGACTTATTCCTTTTTATGAATTTGATCCCAAATGAGTACTTTATTTTTTAATGCAAGCCACATGAAGAGTTTATTTTTTAGGGGGAATATAATCTTCCAAAGTTTAGAACACCACCATAGTGGCTCTTGATCATCCTCCCCATTTAAGCATGAGATATCCCAACTTGGTGACAATGAACAATCATGGATATGGAACCTTTAATTTCCACTATGGCCTTTGTACCAATTCTATCTCACATAAACCATGGCACAATTAATATAAATACCATGATGGGATTGCAAGATGTATGTGGGATTTATCATAGTGTAGGCTCTGATTGTTTGGGACCCGGTTGTAGTTTGTGTGATAAGAGAATACCTATTGTGTTTATGGTAAAGCTTTGATTGCTTGTTGTGTTTTGTAATTTGTATATTGTTGGGTTTGTTTGTCCCATGACCTTTGAATTGTGTAATTTTTCTTCACTAAATCTCAGAGGGAGATAACATCCCATTTGTATTTTTAATGTTATTATCGAAGGAAGTTGTGCTTTATATCCCATGGAGCCCCACGTATACTCTAATAGGTGAAACCTTTATGAAACTTTGGAGTTGTGCAGAGGCATAAGAAGATGTGGGTTGTATATGCAGGATAGCCAACAATATCATGGCTTGTAAGTTTGAAAAATGGATAAATGGAGGAAATATTGGGACAACAACTATGAGATTTAGTTTCATTCATGGCACCAACATATGACAGGAGTTGAGGCCCAAATTTAAATCTTGAAGAATAAGCAATTGACAATTGAAATCCTTGGAAGAAACAATAATATCATACTAGAAAAAATGGAAGAGAAGTTGAAGGACCTATGGGGGAGTATTGAGGTTGAAAATACATCATAAAACATCCTCATGCACAAGCATTGCAGGAAGTCAACCAAGGCCAATAAATCATTCTTTTAGGGGTTCTTAGAGAAATGAATTCCCCAGGAGGGGTGGCTCCATGATAACACTCTCTTATAATGTGTGTGGATTGGGGGGAACATCCCAAAAAGATGCCCTCAAGAGACTCATATATACTCTAAAACTTGTTTTTTATCTCCCAAGAAACCATGGGTGGGTGTTCTTCTAATATGTCAAACCTCTAAACGAAGGGGGAGTGAGAATCCATTATGAGCATGATCCGGGCATGATGCAGTAGTGTACAAGGGTGATATTTCATTTTTGGTCTAGTTTTTGAGAAATCTAGGCAATTCTGGGGACTGTCCTACCCCTTACAAGATTAAATCTTGAATTCTGGTCAGTTTTGGGCATGTAAACAGCCCTATTTCTCCAATCTCAGCAGCCCTGTGGATGTGGAACAACAACAAAAAGTTTGACTCTTCAAATCTGAGCAAACCTGGTCGTGTGGCTCATCTTGTGATTTGGCTATCTTCGGAGGGGTTTCAATTCAAGCTTGCATAGGCTAGGGTATAAACTAGGGTTACAGATTGAAGGTGTGTGCTTAAGGCCACCCTTTCTTGGTAAATTTTGCACGAATCTTCAAAAGTTTCAAGGTAGGAATTTTGTTTTGTTTTGCAGAGGTTCCAGTCAAACATTTTCAAACAAGGCCCAAGGGGTATCATCCTAAGATTGCATATACCTTGGGGATTGGCACTAGTATTCATAATCCTATAATCACCTACAATAAAAAGAAAAACTGAAGTTTTGCTAAGGCTAACTCTTCAAAATCACCTTGTTCCCTCATTGCCATAGCCTAGCAATCCTATCTAGGGAAACACCCTCGAGTTGGAGAAGAGCCAATCGGATGTGCATGGAGATGGTTATCGAGGTGACAGTGGATAACACCACTCACTAGAGTTGGGCTAGCTGTGTTCTTTGGGGTTTTAACTATACCAGCTAGTTCATGCTGTAACCCAACAAACCAACACTAACATCATTCTCTAGATTTGCTATATATTGATGAATGTCTAAAATTTATATTTAATTATAAATGTCATTTCCCCGTTTCTTGAAATTTAGGAAGAATACTTTTTGAAACTTGTGCCCTATTTGAAAGCCACACCTGTTTTACTCTTACAAGTTATAGTTTTTTGACACATCACTAGCTAGTCTATGATGTCTCCTACAGGTTTCTGATCCTAGGCAGAAACCATCCCATTCCCTTCTATGTCAGTATTGTCAAATCATGAAAACTTTCTATCCTTTATAATGCCTTCCAATACTTGTAAAATTCCATCTTTTTAGCACTATCAACTTTTCAGTGTGCCAACATTCTCAAATTTTTAGCACTATCTTACACCCTTTCCAAAAAGATTAATTTAATGCCAAGAATTAGAACTAAGAATGTGCAACATGAAAAAGCATACATGTGGGTGAAGAATGTGATCCACCTCCAGTATAATGTCTTCTATTTGGAAACCTTTACCATCACCTCTGTAGTGTGAGAACAGTCAGAATGCATGAAGCAAATCATATGTACATGGATAAGTTGAAAATGGCTCACACCTGCAGTGCAATCTAAAGCATTAGTCTGCATTTCCTTTCCCATAATATAAGGCCGATGCATAAATTCAGAAAAACCTGAAATGATCATTGGAATATTAATTGGAACATGAAATCAAAGCTACTGACCAATCATGAAAAGTTCCAATCAAGCCTTTGTCATAGATAGCAGGTAAAGTATTCCTCAAGCTCGTAGGAATTATATTCATCACCCAAACTGGTTTTATGCTTAAAGCAGTAGCAAATCCACCATAGAAAGAGTTCATATCCATTACATTTCGAATATCATATTTACTCACATTCATAAGCTTCCAATATTCACTGACTTGCTTCTGCCAAAATGTTGTGTCTGCACTAAAAGTTCCAGCAGTGACTCCTGTACAAAACTCCACAAGCTTGTCTCTTGAAAAAAATGGCAGCAATCATATTCAGTTTCCAACCACATTGCAAACTTAAATTTATAATTTAGTCATGATCTTACCTAAATAGCAACCTTGATGCAAGGGATCATGATCTTACCCTCCATTCATGCAAGGGGTTAAAACTTAAGATACAGAAGTACTGAATGCCATGCAATCCCTCGAACTATATTATTTCATTTAAACTTCATACAAGAGCAAGAAAATTCTCTGTATAACTAAACAGATAAAGAGACTCCAGAAACAATATTTACTTGCGTCAACACTGATGATCAGAAACAAAAAGAGCTTAATATATCTGCCTGGCCTCTATGGCTACAACTATTCATGTAGTTTGTAATGTGCATCATTTATTTCAGACAAAAACTTATTGCATATTCACTAATGGTTAATCATATACAAATAAACATATTAGCAATATAAGGAATTATAAAAGTTAAATAATTGCACTATTATTTTGAGTTGCATTTGAATATGGAAACTACGTCATGCCCATTTACACTGAGAAGACAAACAAATTCATTATTGTGGACATGTCACATTATCATTTGCAATGCTGAAATGACTAAGGAGAAAGAAAATTTATTCAAATGTTGGGGCAGACCTCCCTTATCCTCAGACTTCAGCCTCTTAGCTTTAGGTTAGTTGAATGAGACTCAACTAGACCAACATACAAGTTAAAGGAGAGAACGTTGAACTAGAAAAAAACCTAAAAAAATCATCCCATACAAGTAAACATGCAAAACAACGTAATCATGCAAGTCAAGTAACCATCATGAACCAAGAGTAATGACCCATGCAAGGCTAAACATCAAATACAAGTAAAAATGCAAGTCAAGTAACCATGCAAGGCTAAACATGCAAGGCTAAACATCACATGCAAGTAAACATGCAAGGATAAACATGCAAGTCAAATAAACATGCAAGTCAAGTAAACATGCAAGACTAAACATCACATATAAGTAAACATGCAAGTCAACGTATTATAATAAGGCAACACGACATCATACTAGTCTCATGCACATCAAGTCATTGTCAAAGGTAGGTTACCCAGCCTTCTCAACTGTATGTGGTCATATGTCTCATGCGTCTCATGCAATGAGAGGAAGCTCATAATCATCATCCCAGGATAAGGAAGGACATGTGGTCATATCATCTTCCTCAGGTTAACTCAGCAAGGGGTGTCCAGCCCCTTGATTATAACCATATTCCTCGAAAGATGTCACACATATTCAATAATAAGCTATGCAACAAAACGAACAAACATTTCGCATATAAATTTCAAAAAGCACAAACATAGTTATATCCATTGTTCTAATCAACACAATACTATCAAACATAGAGCTACATAAATATTTAAAGTACTGAAAACAAAAGCATTAATAGCAGTAAACCAATTATAAACGATATGGTCATCTCCTATTCCTCAGGTTAACTCAGGAAGGGGTGACCAGTCCCTTGGGGATAACCATAGTCATCTAAAGAGCTCACACATATTCAGACATATGATATGAGCAATAAGATACAGATGTGAAACCTCAATTCCAAAACATCACCATGAAATGAATAGATCAATAAACTTGTTACAAAACTGAAAAGAGTTCATGGCTTCACTTAGTCAAATACAGATCTTAAATGTTTACAACTACATTTTTTTTATGTTTTTGTTTTTTTCTCATAAAATGTAAGAGGGGGACTTCATCTTTGGTGTCTTGCCCCGTTTTAGTTGTTGTGCCCTCTTTTTCCATTGATTGTGTGGATAAGCACTCCTGCACCATACTTCTGGTATGTCGATTGGGAGGGGGTGGAGGTGGATGGACAGGGGCATCATCTGCAAAAAACAAGACAGTTATATAGATATAAGTGCGAAGTTATTATTGATATACGTTTTTCATTATTTTCAATTTCATTACAATGATCTTTACCTACTGGTTGACTAGCCGAGTCAATTGGAGTGTTCATTGGATCTGCCATTTGTTCCTCTCCCGACTGAGCATGAGAAGGTACATGCTCTTCCATTCATAAAAAAATATTAATTTGTAAACATCATCAATTATGTATTTAAAATCATATTGAATACATCTGTTTTACAACATACGTACCTAAATGGCTAGGTAGCTCACCACCATCTTGTGGTACCAGTTCGGTACCACTACCCTTGCTGCTTTTGTTGGTCTCACCCTGAAAACAAAAAAAGACATTCATTTTTCAATGTAATCATTCATGGATAGATTACGCAAGTTGATTTTAATGATGTCCTTATTGATTTTATTTACCTCAGAGTGAATCAATGGGGAAACTGGGGTTTGCCCCAAGCTTTTTCGATGTTCCATCACATGCTGAAAATCGTACTTGAAGCTGAGCTTCAAGTCTTCCTTAGTGGCTTCATCAAAAATAGCATTTCCTTGCAATGCATAACACCATGTAAAGTGCTTGTTAGAAAAATCAATTAATTGTTGGCTACAGATAATGATCAAATTATTCTTACAATTCGTTCCCTTAGCTTCTGATATCCACCCTGGCCCAGTTTGTGCTGCCCATGTTTTTCCATTCTTGCCTTTGTTGCTTTAGATGTGTCGGGGAGGCTATGAAAGGTTGCAAATACGTTAGATATTGAAACTTAAATATATTTAAAAGTTTTAAAAAAATATGATATGTGCCATACCTTCTTGAACCAATTGGCTTAGTATTTCCTTGTTTTCTTGCTGCCTACTCCTTTGCATCCTCCATGAGTGCCTTCCACTCCTTCTCTGGAACCATCGGAGGACACTCATACTTGTGGTTAATTTGCAGATTGTCCCTATAATCTGCCCTGACATATTTCAAATTTAAGCCAGCTGTTGCGGTGACACATTTTTTGTTGAAGGTTTCACCAAACAAGCTAACCATGTGGTTCATCAAATCATCTTTCAATTTGTCATTTTGGGCATTCCACCGTGTACGAATGGTGGTCCCAAAAATCTCTAATGCCTTTTCATGCAGGTTCTTATAAAAGACATTATTTCCTGCAAAAAACATATGATCATTAATTAAAACTAGGTTGAGTAATGTGGCTTTGAATTACATGAATAAAAAACACATAATAAATTAAATAATACCTGCAATCTTCAGTATCTTGATTGGAATACACTCACCATCCACCAAGAAGCTAACGGGCAATGATCCCTTGCTAACCATGCGCATTGAGACAGGATAGCAACTATCACAATTGGTGCCCCATCCTCTCTATCATCATGTGGAGTAGCGGTGTTTGAAGGGCCATCTTCACCTTGAACATCCGTTAAGGGCGTGGCATCTACAGTGCACTGTTGTGTAGGAGTGGAAAATAGCCTCATTGGTATGGTAGATTTATGAAGTGTTGAAGCATCGCTACTAACTATACCTCCCTCTGCAGTCTGTTCTTGACACACGGTTTTTGGCTCCAAAAAACTCTAAGAAATACAACTTCAATTGATTAGAACATATCAAAAAAAGAGAACTAAAATAACATAAATGAATATATGTAGTTCGTAAAAACTTTCAAAGATGCCACTTACCGTGTATTTTTTTTATCTTTCTCCTCAATTCATCAATTTTTGCTTGTATTTCTTCAGTCATTGGATCAATTAAAATCAATTCAAGAAGGTCATCATTGCACTTATTCAAAGCCATTTTCACAGTAACCATTGGGTCGGTTGAATAACGTATCTCTACCTCATCACCTTGATGTGGTGTGCTCTACGAACGTCAATCAAAAAATCACATAAAAAATATGTAATGCATATAATAACAAAAAAAAAGGTACTATAATCATGTTTAGGTACTATTACGCTATCATTTACCTCATGCGGCGACATTGGTGCCTTCCCACAGTCACCCTGCCACAATACAATAAGCAAGACATATTAATATCGATAACTAAAAATTGAACCATGTATAATAAAGTTGGTTAATATAAAAAAAACTTTATTGTTACTATGAGAATCAACTTTACCTGTCCAGAAGCTCTAGGTGTGCTCATAGTACCGACCCCCTGCCACAATACAATAAGAATGATATCATATTGAAATATTGAGCTCAATATAAAAACAAAATGTCAAATGTTAGCAAATGTAATATAATCATGAGTTGTGGTTACTATTACATTGATGCTATTAGGTACTATTAAACTAACATTTACCTCATCTGTCACCATTGGTGACTTTCCATGGCTAGCTTGTGGCATATGGCCATGATCACCCTGCCACAATATAAGAATTAAGACATATTAAAAATGAAAATTACATATATAACAGTGTCTCTTAAATGTGATTAATGAAAAGCATGACATATAATTAACCATGTGTATATTATAAAAAGCATGACATAAATAAACTTGATGCAAGAGAAAAATAACAAGTCATCGATCAAAGGTTGAGTTAAATGTTGTATAAGAAACTTACGCCCATAATAGCAACCCCTGCATCTGTTCCATTCAAACCGTAATCGATCAACAACTCTTCACCTGCAGCTATTGATTTTGTTGCACATACGAATACACGATTTCCTTCATGTCCCTCAAATAGGAAATTGGGTAACTCATGTGTTGATCCTGGTCGCGTGCTATTTATAAACTCTATGATATTTCCTAGAGCTTTTGGCCTTCCATCAATATACATAGTTGCTCCTTTGTTCAAACTGTTGTCCAGTAGTTGACAATAATTTGCTTCCACTTTGTATGTCTGCATACTTTGCGTATATCGGACCAACAACAACCAGTCATTGTATTTGTTGCATGGACCGACATACTCATCAATTCAGTTTCAGTGCCATATGACACCTTTATGCCATCCATGGAAAATAGCCCCAGTACATGTAAAGAGGATGGAGCAATGCGATAAATCCTCCCATTGAGGAAGAAATTTGTGTTCACTTGGGGTAGCTCCTTGGGTAGCCATCGTTTAACAAGATTTCTATACCTCAGGGGAAGCTCAATGTTACCTATGCACTCGTTATCATAACCACGCGATCCTTCTTCAAAAACAAAAATTTCCACGCGTCTACGAAATTTTCTCATTACCTTTTCACCTCTAGTTGATCTTGACCTGTTAGATCTTGTATTAGACGTCTCGCTTTCAACCTCTTCTAGTCTATCTTCCTCACTTGATGAAGATAGATCTAACAAGTACCTATTAGGTGGTACCTACAATCATTGAAATGATACGTGTTGTAATTGAATTTTCAATACCGAAAACATCATTCATGGCTCATGGTTTCTAGCAAGCATGGTTTCAATACTTGAAACGTAATCATGCAAGTTTCTTTTCCCTGGTAATGCATATATATCTTTCAGATGGCTATAACTAGGTCATACAATTTTGGAATGGGGCCAATGAGGTATCATAAAAAAGGTGTTGGAGTTATATACAACATGAAATTCCTAATTTTCTAATTTAGATCTTTTCAACAACAATTTTTGAACCCTAAACCTCTATCAACAAACTACTACCCCAAAAGAGCCATGAACTTGAAACGGCACGTTCTCAATAATCTGGGTTCAAAACTACACATATGATAAACTATTGGAAAGTTGTTGTAAATCCATACATCATATTTAGGTCTAGTTTGCACAAGTCCTTATTGAAGAGCCACTTCACTTGTCCATCGAAGATCATATTGAAGACCTAGATGATTATGGTATGGATCCATCTCCTTGTTCTCCTCATGGTGATGAGGAGTTGGTGAGCTCTCATTTTCCTCTTGCTCTTGAAGACAAACATTTTGAGGATGATAGATTTGAGGATTTTTTTATTATAATGAAGATGGTGGCCATGGATATGATGATTGTTAAGATTTAATATGCTAAGATAGAAAATATCAGTATTACATTCCATTTCACAACAATAGCATATACAGGATCACTAAAAGAACAACAAGCACAACATAAACACAAGAGACACAGATTTATCCTGGGAAACCCTCATGGGGTAGAAAACACAACAAAGCTTCCTCAATATAGATGACCAGCAAATACAAAGATGTAATCTCCAAACATGAGCTCCTTCTCCTCCATTGCAGATCTCTCTCTCTCCTATGCGATTTTTACAAGTGAGTGAATGTGTTAAATGATGAACACACCTCCTCTATTTATACACAACTCCGACTTGACTTTTACACTAACTAGGTCAGCCCCAACTTAACCACTTAACATAAGGATGACTAGGCCGACCCCTCTAGGGTGGTCTAATAACCCTTTAACCCACATGACTCATACAGGGACGACCCCCACTAGGGAAGTATAATAACCCAAGTTACCACATTCTCCATGGAGGAATAAAACATCTCCGGATATACAATAGGGTCTCCACGGAGGAATGAAACATCTCCAGAATAATAAAGTACAAATATAATATTCCTAGAAGTTACAATATTTTAACATTCCCCCTTAACAAGAAGGATATTATAACAACATATGCAGGAGCAAGGAGTCATCAACTACATGATACATGATACATCTATAAATCATTGGAAGCTTTCTTCATACATCATCAGTAACTCAAACAGTTACTGGAACATCTTCAATATCTTCAATATCTTCAATACTAGATCTTCATCTCCTACAACACTCAAACAACTATAGCAACATCATCTTCTAGATCTCTTGATCAACATCTGGATCCCCTCGATCAACAGCATCAACATCTGGATCCTCTTGATCATCAGCATCAACATCTTGATCAACAGCATCAAAATCTGGATCCTCTCGATCAACAACATCAACATTTGGATCCTCTCGATTAACAACATCAACATCTGGATCCTCTCGATTAACAGCATCAACATTTTGATCCTCTCGATCAACATCATCAACATCTGGATCCTCTCGATCAACAACATCAACATCATCAACATAGCAACATACTCTACAATGTACAAGATCCTATTACGGGATGATCAATCCCTTTTACTTTAGGACATAGGTCCAATGATGATACAATCCTAATCCACTTACGGGATGATCAATCCCTCTCAATGTAAGACATCTCTCATGTCTATGGACGATGCAATCTAGATCAACTTACAAGATGATCAATCCTTATCATTTTAAGACATCTCACCATGTCTAGGGACGATGCAATCCAAATCAACTTACAGGATGATTAATCCTTATCACTTTAAGACACCTCACCATGTCTAGGGACGATGCAATCCCAAATCAACTTATAGGATGATTAATCCTTATCACTTTAAGACACCTCAACATGTCTAGGGACGATGCAATCCCGAATCAACTTACATGATGATTAATTGTTATCACTTTAAGACACCTCACCATGTCTAGGGACGATGCAATCCCGAATCAACTTACAGGATGATTAATCCTTATCACTTTAAGACACCTCACCATGTCTAGGGACAATGCAATCCCAATCGACTTACATGATGATTAATCCCAAACAATTTAGGACATGATTCCAAGGATGATGCAATCTTGATACACTTACGGGATGATCAATCCCTATCACTTTAGGACATAAGTCCAAGGATGATGCAATCCTGATCCACTTACATGATGATCAATCCCTATCACTTTAGGACATAAGTCCAAGGATGATGCAATCCCACTAGTCCTGTTAGACAAAGTCTAAGTACAAATTCATCAACCTCATCATCGGAACAAGTAACCTCATCATCAACCTCATCGTTGGAATAGGTAACCTCATCATCAACCTCATCGTTGGAATAGGTAACCTCATCATCAACCTCATCGTTGGAACAGGTAAGCTCATCAACAACCTCATCATTGGAACAGGTAACTTCATTAACGATACATGTATCCTCATCATCGATACAAGTATCCACATCATCAATACAAGTATCCTCATCATCGATACAAGTATCCACATCATCGATATAGTATCCTCATCAATACAGGTATCCATATCATAAATACATGTATCCTCATCAATATAGGTATCCTCATCATCAACCTTACCGTCGATATAGGAAATCTCATCATCGATACAGGTATCCACATCAATACCAGTATCCAAATATCATCATCGACCATACCACTCCCCCTTTTGAGGAGGGTCCTTCTGAATGACACCAAGCTTGTCTCGAAAAGACTCAAACTTTACTCGAGACAGAGGTTTGGTCAATATATCAGCAACTTGTTCCTCAGTGCTCACATACTCGAGCTTGATAGCTCTTTTTTGCACCATATCCCGTATATAAAAATATCGGATCACTATGTGCTTTGACTTATCATGGAAGACTGGCTTCTTTGTCATCTTGATACAACTCTAGTTATCACACAGGATCACAGTGGGTTCCATCTCTAGGTCAAACAATCTTGATAACAACTTCTGAAGCCATATCGCTTTACAACTAGCAGAGCAAGTAGCTATATATTCCGATTCAGCTGTCCTGAGAGCCACATTAGACTACTTCCTGTTGAACCACGAGATCATGGTAGATCCCAGACAATAACATCCGCCCGATGTGCTCTTCCTGTCTGATACACTTCCTTCCCAATCAACATCTGTGTAGCCATATAATCTGAAGTCATGATCTCCAAGATATCATAGACCAAATTCTATCATACCCTTTAGGTACCTCATCACATGCTTTGCAGCCATACTGACTCAAGGTGTTCACAGCAAAGTATATATATGACCTGGTATTCATTAGATACATCAATGACCCAATAATTTGTCTGTACAGAGTCACATCCACTAACTCTGATGAGTCATCAGGTAATAGCTTCAAGTTGGAATCCATGGGAGTGGCCATAGCTTTGCATTCCAACATATCAAATACTTTCCCTGGTTGAGAAATATTCCTTCTAGTCCTTGCTATACTTCCAGTCCTAGGAAGTAATGCATCAATCCGAGATCTTTCATCTCAAATTCTCTATCTAGCTTCTTATTGCTTTCCATGATTTGTTTCTCATTCCCCGTCAGAAAGAAATCATCCACATACAGTAATAGTATGACAGGTTCATCATCCATAACCTTAAGATAAAGGTTAGGATCAGCTTTACTTTTGGTAAAGCCCAAGCTTGTCAAGAAGCTATCAATTCTCCTTATGTGACTGAACATCATTCACACTCTGCATTGAGTGATCTTCTGTATATCTATCCATGTCATCTCTCGTCATATGGGTCCTCAATATCATTCGAACTCTGTGGTGAGTTCCTTGTTCCATCCATCTAAGAGAAGAATGTCATCTGTATATAGACACCATCTTCAACCTTGTAGCAAAGGTTGAAATCCTCATCACCCATGGTGATCATTAAGCTCATCAAATGACTATTGATCCTGGGTACCCATACAGAGATTTCTTCAATTACACCATTAAGAGAATGGTCTTATCTAGCCACTTGGAGCAAACATCCCGTCATGATCCTCTTCCTCTTTCTAAGAGAATATTCTAGCCACGAGCCTTCTATAGTATGTTTGATTTGTAAGTCTTCTTGTTGAGCATCCATCACTTGTTCGGTGTTCATCATTCTTCATGATCTTTCCTACAAATCAAAGTTAATTACATGATTAGTAATACTTCATAATCATCAAATCATTGTGTCATTTCAATGATAACCTATTATGCATACTGATATGATTCACATAGTTATGCAACTATCTTGACCAATATTTTGGCACAACACTTTTCCATATCCTGTATGCATACAGTGGCTATCTAGATGCCTTCCATCTCTACCAGAACATACTGTCAAGAGTGTGCACAGCTCTCAGCATGTCAGCAAAGAGGTTTCATTCTAGATAAAGAATAATGGAATGTTTGTCCAACTTACCCATCATATGCATATTAGTAGTATATTGTTCAATGCTATATGAATGCTTACACTATGCATGATATATTCTATGAATACAAATATGCATACAACTATTACAATCAATATCATTTACTATTTCAGAGATTCAAATAACAACTTAAATACTTATCTTTTATATTTGTGTGGTTTCCTCCCACTTGATCTCTATATGTCTTTGAACTTCTATTCATTCTGTACCACTATGCATGCTTAAGTGTGCACTAGTGACATCCTTATGATCTCATACATAAACATACATTCATTAGTATAATCTCAATACTATCAAAACATTATGTATGGTCATGATCATTTCATACACATGTATACTTACCTAAGATCCTAACAAAGTAGGATTCCAACTTGATATAGGAAAAGATACCTGGATTATCAAGCTTGGTTATGTCTTAACATACCCAAACAATATCTTCTTTGTTCTCTTCATTGATTTAGAGACCTTGTGCTAGAACCTACATATCTCATAAGTTAAGCATAGTACAACAAAGTCATACACACCTCGTAAGTATAGCTTCTATGTGGTCAAAGACTTTGGATGAGTCTTTGTCTTTATGTCATCATGGTCATAGAACTTGATTTGTCTTTCTTGATGTACAAGTATCTTATTAGCAGACAACATCATCCTCATACAACACCACAAGTGCATTAGTACAATCATAAGTGTCATAACCCTAATCAATGAATGTCTTCTATCATTCACATGCATTCATTATCAAACAATCATAATTGTACTAACCTTAATAACATGAAGACAAACATATTATGAACTTAATCAAGGATCAGGTTTTCAAAGCATACCTGTATTTCCTCAACTCATACCTATCAGGATTGCTTGTAGTCTTCTTATGTAAGGCCTTAGCCTCATCTCCCTCTGGAATTGGAACTTCTTCACTTATGCAGGTGTCCAATTCATTCTCTTCTAGGATTAACCCAATCCACTTTGATTTGTTGAAACTGGATCTGGAGCTGGATTAGGGTTTGTCAGAGAAACCCTAAAAATTCAAACTTTGAATTTCAAACTTTTGACAGGATGGAAAGATGTTCCTTGTTGAGCTGATCAAGCTGGCATACTTCAATTTTTAAATCTCCAAAATTTGACCCCTCAAAATTGCCTTTGAAACTTTTGGATCTTCTGGACAGGATCCTGAACTAGGGTTTGATAAAGCCTGATCTTTTTCCAAATAAAAGGTTCGATCTTGTGTTCTAAACTTTGATTTTTTTGAGGAGATTCCAGCCGTGGTCTTAGATTCCAAAAATTTCAACTTTTGCAAAAAACCTAATTTTCCACCTTTCCGATCAAAATCCCGAACTGGGGTTTGATCAAGCCCGGCCTTCTACCCAACCAAAAAATTTGATCTTGGTTTTGATGAGGAGCATCCAGCTGTGGTCTCATATTCCAAAAATTCCAACTTTATCCAAAACCCTAATTTCCCGCAGCAATGATAAGCCAAAAATAAGAATGCTCAAAATCCAATTCTATTTCACAGAAATATGTGCCTTAATGTTTCTGGTGTAACTCAGAAATTTTGGATCTGCAAGGTCTAAAACTTTGGCTTGTGGTATCCTGACCTGTTATCTTTCTAAACCCACAGAACTGACCTCAAATGGATTCTCTGAGAGAGAGTTATGTCAAGTGTCGTAACATGACCTGTTTATGGGATGAAACAGGAGAGCGAACTTGTACGTAGTGCCACATGTCACTGTTTCAACTTCGGCCTCTAAGAAGAGGACCTGTAAAACTACATTCCGTTCCCTACCTGTCACATTTTACAAAATTTCATTTGGAGCTTCCTAGCCCAAGATATGACCTTTTTTCCTAGGTCACTTGTTTATGACTGAGATCTGGAAGAGGCAGAAACCCTAACTTGTACTGATCATATCTCACAAAGTGCAATGAATCTGAGGCTGTCCTTTGGACACAAGGTATAGGGAGATGTTATCTACAACTTGTAGAGGTTTCAGATCTTGAACCTTTTTTGAAATGTAGTTATAGCGAAAGTTCCACAATGATTGGTTTTTTCTATCTAAAACCCAAACTTTCAAATTGTCGCAAGTGAGACAAGTGTCATAAGTGCCATGCATTGCCTTCCTTCTGGCTAGCTCTGATACCATGTTAAAATTTAATATGATAAGACATAAAATATCAGTATTACATTCCATTTCAGAACAATAGCATATACATGATCACTCAAAGAACAACAAGCACAACATAAACACAAGAGACACAGATTTATCCTGGGAAACCCTCATGGGGTAGAAAACCCAACAATGCTTCCTCAATATAGATGACCAGCAAATACAAATATGTAATCTCCAAACATGAGATCCTTCTCCTCCATTGCATATCTCTGTCTCTCCTATGCGATTTTTACAAGTGAGTGAATGTGTTAAATGAAACACACCTCCTTTATTTATACACAACTCCGACTTGACTTTTACACTAACTAGGTCGGCCCCAACTTAACCACTTAACATAAGGCTGACTGGGCCGACCCCTCTAGGGTGGTCTAATAACCCTTTAACCCACATGACTCATACAGGGACGACCCCCACTAGGGAAGTCTAATAACCCAAGTTACCACATTCTCCACGGAGGACTAAAACATCTCTGGATATACAATAGGGTCTCCACGAAGGAATGAAACATCTCCGGAATAATAAAGTACAAATATAATATTCTTAGAAGTTACAATATTTTAACAATGATATACATTTTCATCATTTTTATCATGATATGGGTGATAGATATTGGAAATTCTTGGAGAACCCATATATGATTCTTCTAATGATGGAAGTGTGAATTTTGAAGACCTTGAACAACCAAGTTTTCATGAGATCTCTTATGATCACTTTCATCCATCCTTGCTCAATCGTGATAATGAAATAGGGTTGCATAAGGAGGCTTATGATGTAGATTTTGGACTGCTTGATTTACCCTCTCCTAGGGGGAATTTGGGCCATTATTTTCATCCATTTGTCTCAGGTATTATTGTAGGTTTGGAACAGCAAGAAGAACGCTTTAATGCAGGTCCAAAACAATGGGATTTTCCCTTTCCTAAGGCAGATATGGAGCAACAAACTTTTCCTTCTCCTAGGGAATATTTGAGGCATCTTTCCCAGCCATATATTTCAAGGTTCTATAGGTGTTGATGATGGTTTGGGGCAGCAAACATGTTTTGAAGAGAAGTTTTGTGCTGAAGAAGGTGGGTACTGAAGGCCTATCCATTATTGGATAGAATGAGCTTGTGAAAAGAGTTCTTCTCCTTGGCAAGGGTTTGAAGACATCTTTGTTCATGATATTATGTGGAAAGAAATTGGAGACATCTTTGTTCATGATTTTATGTATCTTTTCAGCCCTATTTCCATGAAAATAATTACATGTACTCAACTCATTAGTGATGTTGTCTTGTCTTGGTCTATTGCCAAAGACGAAGGGAGAATCCCTAGCATGGATGATATGCTAAGGTGGATTCTTTGATTGTATGATTTTACTTGACATGCTCATTTCATCATGCTTGGAGTAGGTAGGTAGGATGAATAAGCTCTTGCATGAGCATTTGATGTGTTGTTGTAAAGAAAAACAATGATCTGACGTGTGTTGATTTCCTTGCTTTTGATGGTCAAATCCCACAAGTTACTTGCAAAGATTTTGCAGTTCTTGTATGCTCTCCTTTCCAAGATCAAGCATACATCCCGCAATTGAATCCTATTGTTAACCCCCATTTTGTATGGGTGTCCACATGTGATTTTGATCACTCTTGAGGGGGGTGACATGCCATGATGATGTTTTGTTGGTTCAGTCCTTAGTACTTTGATGATGCCCTAACAATGATGTTGTAGTTGGATGTTCGTAATTTCATGGAGCATATGGATGTTTGAAGCATGTTGCATTAATTCAATTGTTCAGTATGAAAAGCAACAAAGGAAGCAGTATGTCAAAGTTTGGGTGGTTTTGGGGAGGTTCTGGGAACACTTTCCACCATCAATAGGCCCCCCTAAGAGGTAATTTTTGGCATTTATTAGCCCTCAAACAACCTCAACTTTCAATCTGGGCATGTTTTGAAGCTATAAAACAATGACGTTGAGATCTGGGAATATCTCAACTATTAAAACAACGATAAAGAAGGTCATTTGTCAAACCTGAGCACTACTACCTCCATTCTAGGCATGTTGCAGCCCTAAAAAGTGATGAACAACAACAGAAAATTAGCTTTGGTGAGTTCTGGGCCAAATTTGAATGTTAAATTTCATTTCTAGGCATAGGCAACAGTGGTAAGATACTTGAATTCAGTGAATTCCACAATGGAGAAATGACCCAACAAAATATATTTGGATCTTGGTGCCATTGAAAGTTGAAAGCCTCATGGCAGAAAAGAAAAGATAATGTCAAGGAACATGCACTGATGGTTAATATGGGTTGAGAAAGTTCTTGGTATTCAATTGTATCTATTCATAATCCATGGGATAAAAAAGTTGAGAAAATCATGAATGAACAATGTCAATAGTGCAAGTTAGGGATTTTTAATCGCAATCAATCATGCTAAAGAAATTGCATAGGATGTAGCAAGGTGATATCCCACACAAATGGATCAAATCAATCATGCACATTTTGATCACCTCATATGAGTTGTTCATGCTCAAATAAGTCCATAATGAATTAGTAGAGTTTCCACTACTTCATCACTGGCTCCTTAGTGTCTCAGATGCTAGGAACTAACCTTGGGAGACAATTACTATCTCATGAAATCCAAATAGCCATATACAAAAAAATGAGCCTAGCCAACCGAGCTAGGATATTTTCATGTATTAAATATAATCAAGGAAAATATGAGATCTCTCCTAGCCCTTGAAATATAAATTATTTTATAGCCTGGGATCAAGAGATGATCGTGTCGTTCATCGTAATTTTGGGATGAGATACCAATTAGGATATAGATGAAGGGATGATGGCCCTAACCGATGCTTTTAATTCTTGTAATATGCCCAATTTTGACTACACGAAGAGCATATCTACCAGAATAATAAACCAATTGGAAAATTTTCATACCACCAACATTTTCAAATATCCTTTCTATCTGGTTTACCTGTTTCTCTTCCACCAACCTCAACACTTTAAGCCTCTTGGTATGCAAAGAGACAAAGCATGGGTTCCAAACAAGGTGTTTGACTACCTCCCATGGATCAAGAAAGGATAAAATGATTCTACATGTTTCCTCTTTATATCTCAATTCATGTACACATATTTTGTATCAATAATAGGGAAAGAGATCGAGAGAATGCCCAAGGAAATCATGTGTTACTTACAGTTGGGAGAGGAATTACAAAGGGTTGACTTGTATTTAGGTTTCGATTATACTATAATAAAGTTATATGAAATAGAATAGATGCCTCACAAGATGGCTTTACTACTCACCCCCAGGAATTTCATTCTAGAATAAATGAGACAACAGATGGAGGTTGATATCTTGTATTTTACATAAAATCTATGAAAAAAGGGGGAACAACATTCCACATATCCTTGGGGGGATATGCCATAAATGAAAAAAGAGGTATGAAAGAAGTAATTGATATTTTAAAAGTATTAGACCTATCTCTAGACCAGCCCTAGAAATATGATCCTCATATGTTGATAGTGCAACAGAAAGGGAGGAAGATCCAAAATCCTTAGGACCATGAACCTCATCCTGAGATTGAGAGGTTGGAGGTAACCAAGGAAGACATGGATTTATAGGCAACCAAGGAAGAGGTTGGAGGTAACCAAGGAAGACATGGATTTCTAGGGAACCAAGGAAGACATGGATTTCTAGGCACCCACACAAGAAATGTACAATGAAATGGAAAAATACAACTTCAACAAACCTGAGTTGGGTGCTTGGTTGAAGATGAGGAAGTACCTAGGGAAGAGAGATGTTCCTTACCTGGGCACCCTTGAAGATAAAATATTTGATGAAATATATGATGAAGTACACAAATATGATGATGATGATGATGATATAGATATCATGGCCCAAATTCCAAAAGAAGGAACATGAGAAGTAATACCAGAATCATAGGTCAAATATGGTGGAGAAGAGAGTGGGAAAATATACCCTAAGACTTACCGAAGACATCTCGACGGCCTCCTCTACTATGGTGTTGATATCCTAGTCTCAACGGCCTCCTCAGCAATGTTTTGGTGGTCTCGTCTCTCTCGGTGGTCTTGACTCCCTCCTGTGAAATGGTATCGTCTCTCTCAGTGGTCTTGGATCCCTCCTCTATAATGGTCTCGGCAGAACCGGCTCTCTTAACAGTCTCGACTCCCTCCTCTGCAATGTTCTTAGCGGTCTTGGCTCTCTCGGCGGTCTTAGCTCCCTCCTCTTATACACTGGTCTCTGCTCACTCGACAGTCAATGGATCTTTGGATGTGCATGCAGGAGTCGAGTTAGAAACATAGGTTGAAATTAAGTTAGCAAGACAAGCAAGATCCTAGTGAGAAAAATTAGATTTTCGTGTGAGGTCAACCCAATGATTACTTACAAGGAACAATAATATTATAAAACATGTTGATACCTGATCGATTACAACATTAAAAAATTGCCAAGTTTGGCAAATTGGTCTATAATTGAATTTTTATTCCCTCCATATTCATGTCAAATTGGCATATTATTTTTAAACATGATCATAAAAACACCATTTGTTTTATCTTGATTGAGCTTAAAGGGGGTGTCCCTTGAGGAGTGACAAGGAGGTATCTTAAAATATGTTGCTTGGAACATATTTTATTTGAAGGTCATAATGCAATATTGAATGAACAACCAATTTTATTACAAGTGGATTAAGAGTTTTAAGTTTTTTTATTGGATATATGCTTCATTTTAAAACTTGACTATATCATATATCCCCATTACAAGTAGTTTGTTATACATATATTTGTTCCTTGGGTCATATTTCATGTTAATAGTGATGTTTAAACTATGCAAATGGTTCTTTTACTTGGCATTTATAAATATATGTTGACAAAAGCCTTGGAGGACAAGACCTTTCAAAATAATATGCTTATGGTTTTGATTTATGACGTATATGTAAAGGTGCTAAGCTAAGTAGTATGCTATGCCCAAATGGAAATCTGGGTGGCACATTGATATACATGGCATGTTGATATGGATGGAATGCTAAAAGTAACTTTCATCATTATCAAAGGGTTATGTTCAAATCCAATGATGTGGCATCGCATTGGATTTGAACATACCCCTTTGATAAAGATGATGATGATGAGGAGGAGGAGGATGAGGATGAGGATGAGGATGAGGATGAGGATGATGATGATGATGATGATGATGATGATGATGATGATGACGATGACGATGACGATGACGATGACGATGACGATGTCGATGATGAATGACGATGATGATGATGATGAGGATGAGGATGAGGATGAGGATGAGGATGAGGATGAGGATGATGCTAATGATGATGATGCTAATGATGATGATGATGATGATGATGATGATGATGATGAGGATGATGATGACGATGACGATGTCGATGATGAATGACGATGATGGGGATGAGGATGAGGATGAGGATGAGGATGAGGATGATGCTAATGATGATGATGCTAATGATGATGATGATGACGATGATGCTAATGACGATGACATTGAGGATGATGATGAGGATGATGATGTTGCTGATGATGATGAGGATGATGGATGATGATGATGATGATGATGATGATGATGATGATGATGATGATGAAGATGGTGATGAGGATGATGATGATGATGATGATGATGATGCTAATGATGATGATGATTCTAATGATGATGCTAACGCTAATGATGATGATGATGCTAATGATGATGATGTTGAGGATGATGATGAGGATGATGATGCTGATGATGATGAGGAGGAGGATGATGGTGATGATGATGATGATGATGATGATGATGATGATGATGGTGAGGATGATGATGACGATAACGATGTCGATGATGATGCTAATGATGATGATGATGCTAATGATGATGATGATGATGGTGGTGGTGATGATGATGATGATGATGCTAATGATGATGACGTTGAGGATGATGATGAGGAGGAGGAGGATGATGATGATAAGGATGAGGATGATGGATGTTGAAGATGGTGATGAGGATGAGGATGACGATGTCGATGTCGATGATGATGCTAATGATGATGATTCTAATGATGATGATGATGATGATGATGATGTTAATGATGATGACGCTGAGGATGAGGATGTTGATGAGGATGTTGATGATGATGATGATGATGATGATGATGATGAGGATGCTAATGATGATGATGCTAATGATGATTATGACGATGATGATGATGATGATGATGCTAATGATGATGACGTTGATGATGATGATGATGAGGAGGAGGATGATGATGATGAGGATGAGGATGATGGATGAGGATGATGATGATGATGATGATGATGATGATGATGATGATGATGATGGTGATGAAAATGGTGATGAGGATGATGATGATGATGACGATGTCGATGATGATGCTAATGATGATGATGCTAATGATGATGATGCCAATGATGATGATGATGATGATGATGATGATGCTAATGATGATGATGCCAATGATGATGATGATGATGATGATGATGATGATGATGCTAATGATGATTCTAATGATGATGACATTGAGGATGAGGATGATGATGAGGATGAGGATGATGGATGATACAAGAGAGAGATGCTTAAGAGTGATTCTCAAGTCATGCCTAAGTTACTAGAAACATATTCTAGAGGTGCCTAAAAAAATGTTTAGTGTGTTGGATATTAAAAATATGTGATATGTCAAGTCCACAACCCTAGAATGTTTCAAGGTTGTATCAAATTCTAGAAACAATGTTTAGGGATGCATGAACATTCCAAGCAATATTTTTTGTAGGCCTTTGTAGTTTCCCCCATATACATAAATGGGTGTGTGGATGATTATGGATGTGTTTGAATCATGATTAGAATGCTTGGATATGGATGTGCATTAATATTACCATTAGGATTTAGTGTGTTTACTTTGGAGTTCATGACATTTTTGGTAATATGAAATCTTCTTATTGAATTTGAAAATGTGTTGAAAGTCATTAATTGGTTTGAGAAATAATCTGAGAAATAATAGTGTGTTTGAAAATGTGTTGAAACTTCTCTTTCTCAGGAACTCAGACTTGTCTTAAATTTGACCTGTTAACAAAACTTTGAAACGGAGCTATATGTATAAGGATATGGCCTTAGCGTGTGAAAGAGAAACATACCTTACTCATTACCATTGAAATGTCTCATGGAATTGTTTGTGAAATCTCATATTAAGTTCTTGTTTTGAAATTAGATGAGCATATGCATCTGATTGTTTGTCATGGAGAAATATTTTATTGATGTTGTTAGGTCGTTCATTATATCGTATATACTTGACAACTTGTTATTGATCTATTGTTTGATTTGTAAAAATGACACTACGGTCTTTTGAATTAAAGAATCCAACTACCTTTTTCACTTGAAGCAAGATTAGAGAAAGGCCTAGGCTTCTTGGATATTTTCCCCGTCTTTCATGATATTAGAGTCTCCATAGAATTGAGAGTGTTTGACTCCTCACTCTACTACATCTTTTAAAAAAACTTGGAATTCATATATTTAAGTTCTATTGTTTGAGCTTTGTCCAACAACACATTCCATATTGAAGTAGTGATTAGTGTCAAAATAAAGGATATCCCCTATACCATAAAGATGAGCAGTGAAAGAAGCACCAAGCCATATCTTTTTCAATACATGAGATGAAAAAATATTTATAAATTTTTACTTTTTGGATATGATTGTTTCCCTACATGTCGTCATTTAACATAGCACTAAGAAATTATATTGCCTAGATTGATGATTTGGATATAGCCATTCATTAAAACATTCATTCTCACTTTACAACTAGAATTTCTACATCTTCTTCCTCATTTATATCAATTATACATAATTCAAATATGATTTAATCACGAAACTTGGTGATAATGACATCCAATAAGAAATTAAATCAATAAGCATCTCATAAAGTTGTAATATTTTAAAAATAGGTTATGCCTTATCAAAAATAAAGTTGATAGATATTTAGGTATTTAGGCATCTCAAACTTGAGAGATATACAATTAAAATTATTTGACATCTAATGTGTTGTAAAAAACAATTACACAAGCCATGACCAATGCAATCTTTCTAAGTTTAGTGCAAGTGATTATTCCCATGGACCATGTATGGTATTTTAATAGAATTCTGCATACACAAAGAAACTCCCTATAGTGGACATGCACCAAGCACATATTTTCTCAACTACATTGTTGACAAAATAAGAAAACATAGTCAATGCTTTCTACTAATGCGAGATGTATAAATTACAATTAGAGTGGAAGAATAATCCATCAAATTTCTATGGCATGCATATAGAAGAGAAGGTATTTCCTTTGTAAATAGCTCTACCACAAACAAACAAAAAATAAACCATTGAATGTTTTTGTTTGTTATAAGTAGTTATAGTAAAATCATCCTCTAACTAGATACTCGCATTTATCAACGATTGTTAAGTTATCTAGGAATACTTGTTTCAACTTGCATCGTGGAATTTATGATGTCGGTAGTGTCCAAACTGCATATATCTAAGTTATTATTCTCCTACTAATGGTTTTCACAAATATCCACATCGCTTCTCATGTAGTACCACTTAGACAACATTTGTCAATCATATGAAACATGGGGCTATCTTTAAAGTCTTTTTTTTTCAAGCATAAAAAACGATTCCTTTATATTAAAAAAGAATCAAAGTTAACATAGTTCATTACAAAGATGATCCCATCCTTGAGTCCAAAGAGACTCACCAATACAAAACTCAACTATGATGACACTACACACTCAGGACCCCTACGTACCCACTACAAATCATAGCATATATGTTGTCTCAGCATACAAAGATGCCAATAAGGGGCTTACAAGAAAATATACCAATGTCACTTCTCCACCTCAGCTCCACGTTTGTCCTCGTTGAAGCCATATTATCATCCACGTTTGATGCCATGTCACTTCCCATATTGACGTCACGCCAATTCCACATCTGCCAAAAGGATAACACCACGTCAATGCTGCGTTTTCCACGTTTGTCCTCGTTGAAGCCATATTATCATCCACGTTTGATGCCATGTCACTTCCCATATTGATGTCACACCAATTCCACGTCTGCCAAAAGGATAACACCACGTCAATGCTGCGTTTTCCAAAAGAATTAGGGTCCCATCAGGTCGTCTTGAGCTCCAAGCTGGTGATCTCTTCGAGGAGTCCATACACCCAAAACCCCCACCAAAAATCCTTTGCTCTGCACGTCAAACAGAAGTGTTGAGCCTTCGCATTATAAACATGCTTAAGTGCACTTTCGTGATCAATGTGGGATATGTTCTCAAACCAGACAAGATCACGGCCGTCCATCATGATGATCGGATGGTCCCTGAGTCGAATTCTTCCATTTATATTTTTAAACACTTATACTTTGCATTTAACTCCATCGTCTCTCCCTTGATCTATCCATTCTTTAATGCTCTACATCAAGCTATGCTTTGGATTTCCTGTTTGTAACTTCTCCCCAATAGTAACATCTTGTTAAGATTCAATATGCTAAGACAGAAAATAGCAGCATTGCATTCCATTTCACAATAATAGCATATACAGGATCACTGAAGAAACAACAAGCATAGCATAAACACAAGAGACACAGATTTATCCTGGGAAACCCTCATGGGGTAGAAAACCCAGCAAAGCTTCCTCAATATAGATGACCAACAATATACAAAGATGCAAACCAAAGACATGATCTCCTCCTCCACCATAGCAGACCTCTCCTCCACAAGTGCGCCTCTCTCAAGTGAGTGTGTGTATCAAATGAGAAACACACCTCCTCTATTTATACACTACTCTGACATATATTTTACACAAGTACATGTAGGCTCGTATTTAACCATTAGGTTAAATACCCTATTATAACTGACTAGGCCGACCCCCACATGGTGGGTCTAATAACCCTAGTTACCACAACTTCTCGAAGGAATAAACATCTCCGGATACATAATAAAATCACCTCAGAGGGATGGAACATCTCCGGAATAAATAATGTATAAATATAATATTCTTAGAAGTTACAATATTCAACACTCCCCCTTAACGAGAAGGATATTATAACAACATCTGCAGGACCAAGGAGTCATTCATTACATCATCTATATATCATCGGAAGCTTTCTTCAATTCATCATCATCAGTAACTTGACTAGTTACTGGAACATCAACATCATCAGAGTTGATAGTACTCAATCATCAGCATCGTCATCACACGATCAACAGCATCGTCATCATACGATCATCAGCATCGTCATCACACGATCATCAGTATCATAATTAGCATCGTCATCATATGATCAGCAGCATCGTCATCACACGATCATCAGCATTGTCAACAGCATCGTCATCATATGATCAGCAGCATCGTCATCACATGATCATCAGCATCGTCAACAGCATCGTCATCATACGATCAGCAGCATCGTCATCACACGATCATCAACATCGTCATCATACGATCAGCAGCATCGTCATCACACGATCATCAGCATCGTCATCACACGATCAATCCAGTTCTCTTTAGGACCTATGTTCAAGGATGATGCAATCCAGTCATGTACCTTTTGAACCGAAGTCCAAGGATGATCTAGTCCTATCATGTACCTTTTGAACCGAAGTACAGGGACGATCCAGTCCTATAATGTACCTTTTCAACCGAAGTCCAGGGACGATCCAGTCCTATCATGTACATTTTGAGCCGAAGTCCAGGGACGATCTAGTCCTATCAATTCTCGGAGACCTCATGTCTACGGCTCAGTTCACAGGACCAAAGTCCAAGGATGATCCAATCCTTACCGTACATTTAGGACCGTGTCCAAGGATGACTTAATCCTCAACCGTGCATTTAGGACCATGTCCAAGGATGACTTAATCCTCAACCGTACATTTAGGACCACGTCCAAGGATGACTTAATCCTCCACCGTACATTTAGGACCACGTCCAAGGATGACTTAATCCTCCACCGTACATTTAGGACCACGTCCAAGGATGAATTAATCCTCAACCGTACATTTAGGACCACGTCCAAGGATGACTTAATCCTCCACCGTACATTTAGGACCACGTCCAAGGATGACTTAATCCTCCACCGTACATTTAGGACCACATCCAAGGATGACTTAATCCTCCACCGTACATTTAGGACCATGTCCAAGGATGACTTAATCCTCCACCGTACATTTAGGACCACATCCAAGGATGACTTAATCCTCCACCGTACATTTAGGACCACGTCCAAGGATGACTTAATCCTCCATCGTACATTTAGGACCACGTCCAAGGATGACTTAATCCTCAACCGTCCACCAAGGACTTCATTCTCGAAGACATACGTCTACGGCTCTTCTTTAGGACTGAAGTCCAGGGATGATCCAATCCCCTCACATGTTCACCAAGAACTTCATTCTCGAAGACATACGTCTACAACTCTTCTTTAGGACTGAAGTCCAGGGATGATCCAATCCCCTCACATGTTCACCAAGAACTTCATTCTCGAAGACATACGTCTACGACTCTTCTTTAGGACTGAAGTCCAGGGATGATCCAATGCCCTCACATGTTCACCAAGAACTTAATTCTCGAAGACATACGTCTACGGCTCTTCTTTAGGACTGAAGTCCAGGGATGATCCAATTCCCTCACATGTTCACCAAGAACTTCATTCTCGAAGACATACGTCTACGGCTCTTCTTTAGGACTAAAGTCCAGGGATGATCCAATCCCCTCACATGTTCACCAAGAACTTCATTCTCGAAGACATACGTCTACGACTCTTCTTTAGGACTGAAGTCCAGGGATGATCCAATCCCTTCACATGTTCACCAAGAACTTCATTCTCGAAGACATACGTCTACGGCTCTTCTTTAGGACTGAAGTCCAGGGATGATCCAATCCCCTCACATGTTCACCAAGAACTTCATTCTCGAAGACATACGTCTACGGCTCTTCTTTAGGACTGAAGTCCAGGGATGATCCAATCCCTTCACATGTTCACCAAGAACTTCATTCTCGAAGACATACGTCTACGGCTCTTCTTTAGGACTGAAGTCTAGAAATGATCCAATCCCCTCACAACATGTATAACAAAACATGTATCCTCATCATCAAAACATGTATAACCAAAACATGTATCATCATCATTAGAACATGTATAACCAAAACATGTATCATCATCATCAGAACATGTATAACCAAAACATGTATCATCATCATCAGAACATGTATAACCAAAACATGTATCATCATCATCAAAACATGTATAACCAAAACATGTATCATCATCATCAAAACATATATACATCTATCATCAAAAGCATGTATATCTAACATCAAAAGCATGTATATCTAGTATCAAAAGCAAAATATAAGATTCCTAAATCTAAATAATTCTAGGTAATTAAATGCAGTAAATAGGTAACCTCATCATTGATGAGATGGACTTGTTATCAGATACTGTGCTACTCCCCCTTTCGAGGAGGGTCCTTTTGAACTACACCAAGCTTGTCTCGGAAGTGTTCAAACTTTACTCGAGACAGAGGTTTGGTCAGGATATCAGCAATTTGATCCTCAGTGCTTATATACTCGAGCTTGATAGCTCCTCTTTGCACCATATCTCGTATATAGAATTATCGGATCTCAATGTGTTTTGACTTATCGTGGAATACAAGATTTTCTATCATCTTGATGCAGCTTTGATTGTCACACATAATCACAGTGGAATCCATTTCTAAGTCAAACACTCCATATAATAGCTTCTGAAGCCACACTGCTTCACAGCTGGCAGAGCAGACAGCTATATATTTTGCTTCAGTAGTACTGAGAGCCACACTAGATTGTTTCTTGCTGAACCATGAGATCATGGTAGATTCAAGACTATAACATCCACCTGATGTAATCTTTCTATCTGAGACACTTCCTGCCCAATCAGAATCTGAGTAACCATGTAATCGGAGTTCATGACCTCTAAGATAATACAGACCAAAATCTAATGTACCTTTTAGGTACCTCACTACATGCTTTGTAGCTATTAAGTGAACCTTTCTAGGTTCTACTAGATACCGACTTAGGGTATTTACATCAAAGCATATATCTGGCCTAGTATTTGTTAAATACATCAATGACCCAATGATTTGTCTATATAGGGTTAGGTCCACTAAATCTGATGAGTCATTAACTAATAACTTCAAGTTGGAGTCCATGGGAGTGGCCATGGCTTTACACTCCAACATATCAAATCTTTTTAGAAACTTCACAGCATACTTACCTTGATTTAAAAGATTCCTTTTGGATCTTGCCATACTTCTAGACCTAAGAAGTAGTGCATTAATCCGAGATCTTTCATTTTCATTTCTGCAACCATTTTCATGATCTGTTTCTCATTCCTTGTCAAAAAGAGATCATCGTCACACAATAATGGTATGATAGGTTCATCATCCACAACCTTAAGGTAAAGGTTAGGATCAGCTTTACTTCTGGTAAAGCCCAAGCTTTGTCATGAAGCTGTCAATTGTCCATTATTCACACTCTGCATTGAGTGATCTTCTGCATATCTATTTGTGCCATCTCTCGTCAGATGGGTCTACTAATATGAGCCTCAAAGTCATTCGAACTTTGTGGTGAGTTCCTTCTTGCATCCATGTCATATGTGTATAGAAGCCATATTCAACCTTGTAGCAAAGGTTGAGATCCACATCACCCATGATGATCATTAAGCTCATCAATTGACTACCAATCCTGGGTACCCATACAGAACCTGATTCACACTTCTTCTTTAATTACACCATTATGAGAATGGTCTTATCTATCCACTTGGAGCAAACATCTGTCATGATTCTCTTCCTCTTTCTAAGAGAATCTTCTAGCAATGAGCCTTCTATATTTTGTTTGATTTGTAAATCTTCTTGTTGAACATCCATCACTTGTTCAGTGTTCATCATTCATCATGATCTTTCCTACAAATCAAAATTAAGTACATGATTAGTAATACTTCATAATCATCAAATCATATTGACATGATAACCTATTATGTATACAGATATCATTTACATAGTTATGCAACTATTTTGACCAATACTTTG
The DNA here is from genome assembly GCA_027924585.1 of Larix kaempferi. Lineage (NCBI taxonomy): Eukaryota > Viridiplantae > Streptophyta > Pinopsida > Pinales > Pinaceae > Larix > Larix kaempferi. The sequence goes on along the minus strand of BSBM01000969.1, from coordinate 103,702 downwards.
GCACAACACTTTCCCATATCCTCTATGCATACAGTGGCTATCTAGATGCCTTCCATCTCTACCAGAACATACTATCGAGAGTGTGCACAGCTCTCAGCATGTCAGCAAAGAGGTTTCATTCTAGACAAGCAACAATGGAATGTTTGTCCAACTTACCAATCATATGCATATTAGTAGCATGATATATTCTAGGAATACAAATATGCATACAAGCAATATCATTTACTATTTCTAATAACAACTCAAATACTTATCTTTTATGTTTGTGTGGTTGCCTCCCGCTTGATCTTCTATATGTCTTCTGAACCTCTATTCATTCTGTACCACTGTGCATGCTCAAGTGTGTACTAGTGTCATCCTCATGATCTCATACACAAACATACATTCATTAGTGTATTCTCAAAACATTCTAATTCTAAATAATCTTGAATATGTATAGTCATGATCATTAGTATTCAGGGTTTCAAGGAAGTCTTCTTTTACTCATGCATATTCTTGTTTGATCATAGTACTCTTCTGGTTAGTTAAATCATCAATCAAGATAAGAGACATAATGTGCATGAACCCTTGATTAACTTTATTAATAAGCATAACCAATCATACCAAGTATACTTATATAAGGGATCCTAACACAAGGTAAGATTCTAACATGACATAGGAAAACATACCTGGATTAGTATACCTGCTTAGTTATGTACAACATACCTAAACAATCTCTTCAATGATTTAGAGATCCTGAGCTAGAACCTGCATGTCTCATAGGTTAAGCATAATATATCAAAGTCATACATACCTCGTAAGTAGAACAAAGATTATGGATGAGTCTTTGTCTTCATGTGGAACTTGATTTGTCTTTCGTGATGTACCTGAATCTTGTTAGCAGACAACATAAACCTCACACAACACCATAATGCATTAGTACAATCATATAGCCCTAATCAATGAATGTCTTCGATCATTCACATGCATTCATACAGTTACTAGGGTGATAAGATAAGTCTAACATTAATCAAGATTGTACTAACAAATAATATGAAGACAAATACATTATGAATTTAATCAGGAATCAGATTTCAAGACATACCTGAACCTCCTTGAGTCATACCTATCGAGACTTCTTGTAGTCTTCTTATGTAAGGCCTTAGCCTCAACTCCCCCTGAAACTTGATCTGGAGCTTGATTAGGGTTTGCTAGAGAAACTATAAAAATTCAATCTTTGACTTTCACACTTCTGAATGAATGGAAGGATGTGTCTTGCTGAGCTGATCAAACTAGCATACTTCAATTTTGAAATCTCCTAAATTTGACCCCTCAAAATTGCCTTTGAAACTTCTGGATCTTCTGGATAGGATCCCGAGCTAGGGTTTGATGAAGCCCACCCTTCTGCTCAATCAAAAGGTTTGATCCAAGGCTCTAAACTCTTATTTTTTTTTCTGAGGAGCTTCCAGCCGTGGTTACAGACTTCAAAAATTCCAACTTTTGCTGAAGCCCTAATTTTCCATCTTTCCGATCAAAATCCCGAGCTAGGGTTTAATCAAGCCCGGTCTTCTACCCAACCAAAAAATTCGATCTTGGTCTCTAAATTTCAATTTTCCTGAGTAGCATTCAGCCGTGGATTCCGATTCCAAAAATTCTAACTTTCTCCGAAACCCTAAATTCCGGAAGCCATGAATAAAGGTGCTCCAAAAATAATTCTGTTTTGACAGAAATATGCACCTGATTGTTTCTGCTATAACTCCGAAATTTTCACTCCACAGGGTCTGAAATTTTTTTCTGCAGTATCCTGACCTGTCATCTTTCGATCCTGATAGGTCTGACCTCAATTGGTTTTTCTGAGAGAGAGTTATGCCAAATGTCGCAACGTGACCTGTTTTGGGATAATACAAGAGAGCGAACTTGTACTGTGTGCCACGTGTCACTATTTGAACTTCGGCCTTTGAAAAATTTTCTTGAGATATCTTGCCCTGTTATATTTCCATCCTGATAGGTTTGACCTCAATTGGACTCTCTGAGAGAGAGTTATGCCAAGTGTCGCAACGTGACCTGTTTATGGGATTAAACAGGAGAGCAAACTTGTACGGCGTGCCACGTGTCACTGGTTCAGCTTCGGCCTCTGAAAAAGTTTCCTAAGATAGTAGTCTGTGTACTACCTGTCACATTTTACGAAATTTCATTTGGAGCTTCCTAGCCCAAGTTATGACCTTTTTTCCTAGGTCACCTGATTTTGACTGAGATCTGGAAGAGGCAGAAACCCTAACTTGTACTGATCATAACTTACAAAGTACAACGAATTTGAGGGTTCCCTTTGGACACAAGATACCTGGAGATGTTTTCTACGACCTATAAAGGTTTCAGATCCTGAACCTTCGCCAAAATGGATTTATAGCGAAAGTTCCACGATGACTGGTTTTTGATATATAAAACCCTAACCTTCAAATTGTCGTAAGTAAAGCAAGTGTCGTAAGTGACATACCTTGCCTTCCTTCAGTTTAGCTCTGATACCATGTTAAGATTCAATATGCTAAGACAGAAAATAGCAGCATTACATTCCATTTCACAATAATAGCATATACAGGATCACTGAAGAAACAACAAGCATAGCATAAACACAAGAGACACAGATTTATCCTGGGAAACCCTCATGGGGTAGAAAACCCAGCAAAGCTTCCTCAATATAGATGACCGGCAATATACAAAGATGCAAACCAAAGACATGATCTCCTCCTCCACCATAGCAGACCTCTCCTCCACAAGTGCGCCTCTCTCAAGTGAGTGTGTGTATCAAATGAGAAACACACCTCCTCTATTTATACACTACTCTGACATATATTTTACACAAGTACATGTAGGCTCGTATTTAACCATTAGGTTAAATACCCTATTATAACTGACTGGGCCGACCCCCACATGGTGGGTCTAATAACCCTAGTTACCACAACTTCTCGGAGGAATAAACATCTCCGGATACATAATAAAATCACCTCAGAGGGATGGAACATCTCCGAAATAAATAATGTATAAATATAATATTCTTAGAAGTTACAATATTCAACACATCTCAACAGCAGTCATGATGCAGCTCTAAATTGGGGTTTCTGTTTGTATGCAGTGTGAAGGTGAAAAGTCTGCGATTAGATGTCACAAGTTTGATCACAGATAACCTCGAAAGTCTTGTTGCAATACTTACAACGTATCTTTCCAACGACAATGGTCCAGTTTGTAGGGATAATGCCAATGAAATCCGTGGCAATGGGCTCCATGTGACAGCGATTATTATGACAATTTACAATGCTCCTAATCCCATAGCTTGTTGTTTGAACTAAGGGCTTATGTACCAATGTATACCTCTAATTGGTGGTCCTCATAGACCTTGTCTGTTGTGAGATCGACTTCATTGGGGTTCATAGTCTATCCTGTGCCAAGTTTGGTGATATATTGATTGTACATATCTGCCAGTTTTGTCTTATGTCCTTACTTTCGTTCTTATACTTTCTTTGTATCTGAAGAGAATGTACATAAGGGATTTTCTCATTTATATTTATCTAGTTACACACAGTCCTACCATCAATGCCAACCTACCTAACTGCCATATTGCCAACAAATCTATAATGATATAAGCCAACAAAATAAAGGTCATCTATAGATGACAACAATCTGTCTTGAAGAGTGCCAAATATGGTAATGATGAATTACCAAACAATTATGAGGCATGATGAATTACCTTCGTTGTTGCAAGATCCGAAGGTTACTGGGATGGATTCTTAGAGTTGGGCTCTGCGTGCTCTGGGTTGGATTCTCAGTGTTGGATTCTTTAATAGATGATTGGTCTTTGAATAATTAAGGAGATAAGGGAACAATGAATAGGATTGGAGACTCATACATCGTTCTAAACAATTTAATTTGGAGACTCCCAGTATTGTGAATGAAGTGGACAGTAAGGTCAGAATTCAAGCAACAATTGGGAGACAATGAGAACAATGCCAAGAAACTTGCTATGAAGAACATGATCATATCAAAATTCAAGAGTCAAATAGATGTGAATGAAAGAAAAGTACTAATCATTGAATTCATGGAAGCAACCTTAATAAATCTTACTGTAGACATTATTTACCACAGCACCTGTAACAACGCTTGGAATAGTCAATAGGGATCATTGTTGAGCAAGTAGTTGGAATGAATTTTTTTGCATCTGAACAATTAAATACAACAATTTTATAGTGCAAAAATATGGCATCCTAAAGACTTACAATTCAATCCTCAAATGTACAATATTTTGTGTCTTTGAACATCTTCAAAACAAGATTTGTGAACAGTGGATAAGCAATCTAATATAATGATATAAGCCAACAAAATAAAGGTCATCTATAGCTGACAACAATCTGTCTTGAAGAGCGCCAACTATGGTAATGATGAATTATTTTCAACCTTCATAATAGCTCCTAAAATGTGCAACCTTAGTAGTTCTTTAACCCAACAAATTGAGCAGAAAGTTAATGTCAGCTTGATCAGAAAATTATTGTCCCCGACATCAAGAAGAAGTGAACATTTGGGTATATGCACAAGTCCTTTATTGAAACATATATCATAGTGCAATGTCAAGCAACAAGTGTATATAAAGAAAATTAATTGAAAGGAAGTAGAATAAGTAGTAGAAGATGATAATTACCAAACAATTATGAGGCATGAGATAGGTCAATAGTGTTTCCTCTATTAAGCAATACAAAATCCCTCAAGAGCTGTAGAAATGTAAAAACTAAATGCAGTGTTATAGCCAAGAAATTTCCTTAGATAAAGGGTTCCATGTTCATTCCAACTACCCGTGCAATGTGCCCTTTATGACCATCACAAAAGTTGATTGCATGATTCCCTGAAATGCTCAAAACAACCAACCTGGTGGTTTGATCTCCCTCAAAGTTTGTTTTTAAATGATCTTAGAACTGTAATAAATATGATTTGGTGGCCCGCCTTTTCTCCTTTATGACTCTAGATGTTCGATCTGTGTTTATGTCTAGAAAAAGGACCGCAAAGTATTCATGGAGTTGCTTCTACAGGATACTAGTCACCTAACAAAATTCTCTTGTATGTCAGAATCACAATGCTAATTAAACTTGAGGTATGTCATGCACTAACTCTTTTGGATCTGCTTTCCTTTTGTTGTTCAAATCTTGTTGCTGCAAACACATCATGGAGCCTATACAAGATGGAAATAATGCAAAGAGACAAGAGCTGGAAATGACTATCAGCTACAGGTGGTCAAGGTACCTCAACTATACTTCTATTCTCCAGATGGGCTCATAATTAATAATTTTTTTCACTAGTTTGATTGTTAATTTATATTCATTTACCAATATTAGACTAGGGTTTACACTTAGATAAGTCGTGATTATTACAATTTAGCCCTGGACGACTTGCCTTATTTGAAACATGCATTTGATTGCAATAGATCTAAATGTATCAAACACTTCTCCAACAAACCCTTATCACCATCCATGCTAGAGCGCTCACACAACAAAGATTTCCATGCCATATCAACATTAAATAGACAAATAGGTGCAGTATGGGCATAATATTCCCTCATGGATACTCATTAAAACTCTACGTAGCAAAAATCCAACATCCAAAAACTAAATTTCTATTTAACTACTACACACAATTCCTCTGAAAGATGAAACTAGATTGTTGGTTTTATATAAGCAACTATGTCCAAATTTGGAATATCCAACCCACAAATGCATATTGTGATTGTTGATTTAGGAGGTCGATTTGGGGAATCCATGAATTCTTAGATCAATTAGTCATTGTAGCTCACACACTGTTGTTGCAGGTGTCACACCTAAGAATGCTACAGGCCCAACTCTACATATGTGGAACAAACACCAAACCAACATCAACAATATAACTCTCAAGCTTCTCCATATCTAGTGCTCCAAGAGAGGGTCCATAAAATTTGGTTAGAAATGGACAAAACTATGGCTTAGGGTTTGACCAACCATAAATATACATAAAGTGATGTCCACATGTGAAGCAACCCCTCAGGAAAATGCCATTAAAATGAACACTCACTCAATATGGTCAAAAAAATCCTTTAAACTTGGATCTTTATGCACAGTTGGATGTAACAACCTTTCCACAAATTAGGTTGGGCTTTCCGTAAGAGTAGAACACTCCATTCAAAACTATTTCAAGCAGATCAGACCCCACAAAGATGGATGCCTCTCTAGCGAACTTCCTCAATTCTTTGTGTCGAGATAGGTCAAGGGTGTTTCCTCATATTAACCAATACATCAATCCCTCAAGAGCCTTAGAGATCTAAAAAATAAATGTAGTTCTCTAGCTAAGAAGTTCCCTTGGATAAGTGTTCAATGCTCATGCCAACAACCCCTGCAATGTGCCCTTTATGGCTGTCACATAACCTAATTGCATGATTATCTGAAATTCTTAGAACAACAAACCTATTGGTTTGATTTCCTTCAAAGGATACTGTCAAATGATCTCAAAACTCTAATAAATATGAAAAATTAGGCAAGGATGACTTTCCTTAATTGAAACATTCCTTTAATTGTGGCCAATCTAAATGCCTCAAACACTTCTCCAACAAACCCTTATTGCCACTCATGCTAGAGCATTCACACAACGGAGTTTTCCATGCCATATCATCATTGAAATAGCCAAATCTATGTTAGACATATCATCGGAGTTAGACCTTACACAAATCAGAGAAAATTCAAGTGGCAATAAAAAATACATAGGAAAACAAGCATCACCTGAAGTTATCAAATGTAAGTAGTTGTGTTACATATTTATAAAGTTTTTAGGCTAGTCTAGAGGCTTGCCTACTAGACACCCTTGCAATGAATAAATAGTCATATCTTGTGAAGACAGACATTGAAAGACTAAGAATCACATTGCCAAAGCTTGTGACATCTAATGATGAAAAAATACCACTCCATATTGCCTAGCAAAAGCACACTTCAAACATATCTAATGGTGCCAAAAATTTATATTAGAAACTTCAAGAACACAAAAACCTAGCCTTTGATATTCACATTATTTAAAGGTTATTTGTATTCATAAACATAAGATATAAAACACAAATTGAATCATTGAAAGACTGAAAATGAAGAAACACCAACAAAGCTAGTACCCTAAAATTCAGAAAACCAAGATTGGATCAAATTCTTGGACCATGGATCACGGTCCATACCTAGTAGACTATAGTGGTTGGATTATGAGTAATTAATGCAAATTTGGATGAGTTCCAAAGTCCTAAATGAATCATTGTCAAACCAACTAGAAGTCATTAGATCGTCAATTATAACAAAAGGAAGATGCAATAGTCAACTTTTAGGGAAATATTATCATATGTAGATATGAATGTAATAAGGGATGTGATTGTGATATTGATCGATGTGGGTCAATCATTGGGAAAGGTTAACGTTAGTTCTCTCTAGACCTCTTCAGTATCATCAATGCAGGCTAAGGGAAACTAACTTGATCTGCATCCTAAGTATGTTAGGAAAATTCATGGTTTACAAGAGAAAGGGTTAGAATCTAGCCCTAAAATTATTGATGACAAGTGGTTAGCCACATATACAATCTTGTTTAAGCCATGGTCCATTTGAAAACAAAAATGTATTTGGGTGTGGCCTGACAAGATTAAAATGGTTATGGGAGGGAATGTGTCAATGGAGGACGTGGAGGTTTTGATTACCACAACATTGGTAGGTAAATTTATGCGGAAAATTGTCGAGGGGGATGCTATTAAATATTGGTTAGCATATCAGTGGTATCCTTTCCTTATTTTTATAACAAAATTCCACCTTCCATTGTGAGGCTAGTTGAGTTTTTTTATGAATTGTGAGGAGGAAATCAAGAGGATTTTGGAGAAAGAATGGTTGTGGGCTCCATCGGGGTTAAGTTTGAATATTTTGATTCCCAATTTCATTCCATCAATGCAGGAGCCAATCTTCATTCAAAAAATATGGGTTCTAATGCATGGCCTTCCTTTGGAATTTTGGCACAACTAGATTCTGGAGAAGATAGGTGATGCTATAGGTTGTTTTATAGCAGTTGAGGAAGTTTGGGAAGAAACGATTGATAAAATAAATGGCGAGAATTCATAGTCAAGATTGATCTCTGACAAGGTCTATTATCCAATTTAGACATTGAAAAGGGAAATCAAGTTTATTCACAAAAAAATGATAAATGGAGAATTCCTTTTAGATGTGGGTTTTTCCATGCCATGGGACATTTGAGGCAAGCATCTTCCCTCCTCTTTTATGGACCTTTCTGTAAAATTCAACAATGGATTAAAAATACAGGCTTTTAAAGTGGGTATTTTTCAGCAACAAACATATATGGAGACTGTGCATAAGGAAAATGATTCATATAAGAAATTAATGGAACAAGAATCTAAAATGAGTTTTGAACTAAAGCTATATTTATTTAAGATTGAATATTCATGTTCCTCATTGCATTCAAAAGGTATGGTTTACAAGCCTTATCTATTATTACTTTTTAGACTTCATGTGAGCCTTCGAGTAAATTGGATCTCTTAAAATTGAATGATTCTCCATCTATATGCCATTCCAAGACCTCATATTCTTATCCTGAGAGTCTCAATTTGGAGGAATAGGTTGGGAGGATATTTTAATACTGACTCATGTCCCTCTATAGGTGTGGATAGGTCTAATACTTTAGGATCATAGCCTTCCTCACATTTGGATAAAAATCATTTAGGTTATGTTTTGAAGAATGAAAACCTTGAAGTGGATAATGAATCCTTTGCAATTCCTACTAAATCCTCGATATGCAAGGCACTTTGTCCTCAAACTATTATGAACTCCTCTTACTAACTAATATCCAAATCCAAAGTGGAAGAGGATCATGGTGGAATTAAAGGGGGTTTAGCACTAGATCAAGGATTAACCGCATGTGTTGGAAGAAAATCCCATATTAACTTAACCAAATCAAAATCCTCTGCTCCTTTATGACTTTAGATGTATGATCAATGTTTATGAAGTTGTTACTACAAGATACCGATCACCCAACAAAATTCTCTTGTATGCCAAAATCACAATGCTAATTAACCATAAGGTATGCCACACTTTAACTTCTTTTGGATATGCCTCAGAAAGGCCCGTCACTTGTTGCTCGGATCGTGTTGTTGCAAACACATCATGGAGCCTCTACAAGTTGAAAATAATGCAAAGGACAAGAGCTGGAAATGAGTATCAACTACAGATGGTCAACACGCCTCAATTGTACCTCTATTCTCTAGATAGGCATATCATTAATGATATTTTTCACCATTTTAAATGCTAATTTATATTCATTACCAATATTAGGCTAGTGCCGACACTTACAGAAGTCATGATTATTAAAATTTAGGCAAGCATGACTTTCCTTAATTGAAACATTCCTTTAATTGTGGACAATCTAAATGCCTCAAACACTTCTCCAACAAACTCTTATTGCCACTCATGTTAGAGCATTCACACAACATAGTTTGTCATGCCATATCATCATTGAAATAGCCAAATCTATGTTAGACATATCATCAGAGTTAGACCTTACACAAATCAGAGAAAATTGAAGTGGTAATAAAAAATACATAGGAAAACAAGCATCACCCGATGTTATCAAATGTAAGTAGTTATGTTACATATTTATAAAGTTTTTAATTGTAATCTTTAAACTATTTGAGATCACTGAGTTTTTCCATAGCTTTGGAAAAATGTTTCCTGCAAAATTTGAAAAATTTATAATCAATTAACCAAACACAATCATCTCTCAAATTCATAGTGACAAAAAGAAAGGTAGTAAGCATAAACAACATTCCATTGAGAATTAGAAAATATGAGAGAGAACAAAATAATATTAAAATCCAAGAAATGTTGACAAAGTAACCAATAATGAAATCAATGAATTGAAAATTACCACATATTTCCATCTTCCTTATTCTATGAAATTCCAAAAAGTAAGACAACTTCAACTATTGTAATTATATGGTTATGTTATATGCTAAAGTTCTAATACATTAATAAACATGAAACCCTGGAAACCTAACAACCCAAAATTAACAAATATCAAAAGGCTAAAAACAAAACATTAATAATTCACAAAAATTGAAAATTAAGAACATAACACCCCAAAAAATGCACAAAAAGTACTCTAGAGCCTTGCCTACTAGACACCCTCGCAATGAATAAATAGTTAGATCTTGTGAAGATAGACATTGAAAGACTAAGAATCACATTGCGAAAGCTTGTGACATCTAATGATGAGAAAATACCACTCTATATTCCCTAGCAAAAGCACACTTCAAACATATGTAATGGTGCCAAAAATTTATATTAGAAACTTCAAGAACACAAAACCTAGCCTTTGATATTCACATTATTTAAAGGTTATTTGTATTCATAAACATAAGATAGAAAACACAAATTGAATCATTCAAAGACTGAAAATGAAGAACCACCAACAAAGCTAGTACCGTAAAATTTAGAAAACCAAGATTGAAAATTTGTCATTTAGAATTATAAGACGATTGAGAATTTATGACCCTACTCTCACAAACATGAAAAATTAAAACAACATTCACAAATATGCAAAGACTAAGAAGACGGTAACTAAGTTGTCTCAAATGTTTGGCAAGCTGTTGGTTTTCCCTACATGTAACCCAACTTTTGATATCATTATTATCATGCCAATAAGAATCGGGGTTAAGATGCCATAAGAGAGGCTCCTCATTTCCATTGTCCTGAAGAACATCACTTTCCTTAGAGGTCAAATGGCCAAATTCCACATCCATCTACATGAGACATATTCCAAGGATAAATTCAAGCTCGTTCCTCCTCATAGTCAAGATGCTTAAGAGAAAGTTTGCCAACAAGGGTAGAGGGATTACAGTTCATTAATGGGACATCTGAAGGAAATTCCTCAAAGTATTATGTATTGTGAATTGTGTCTACATGGATAAAATGCAATATGAATACAAGTCCATTGAACTCAAGACTTCCATCTAGCACCTAAGTTGCCTAGTTCATGTTGTTGTTCAAATTTGAGAGCAATGAAATTCAAAAAAGGTTTGTTGGTGCTGAAAAATATAATAAATTTGCCATTAGGTTTGATAAATTTGCCATGAGCTTCTCTTTGTTTTGAGAATAATGTAATATTCTTTACTGAATAGGGCCAACCACATGAAGGTGGAAGCTCTTATGGCCCCTCCCCCCCTCACATCACTCTCAATTCCCCATAACCCGACAAAATATATCTAAAAAAAAATGTGTTATAGCATATGAAAACATACAGGAAAATGTAAATAACAATAAGAAACGGTTAATTTATACGTACCAATAAAATTCATTAATTATAACGCAAATATTAAATCAAAATATATAGAGTAGATATCAATTACGATCATGATGATGATGAGGATGATGATGAATATGATGATGATGATGAAGATGGCGATGACGATGATGATGATGATGATGATGACGACGACGATGATGATGATGATGATGATGACGTTGATGATGACGATGATGGTGGCTTTGATGATGAAGATGACGTGGATGAGGATGATGAATATGATTCTCATGATGGTGCTGGTGGTGGTGAAGATGATGATCAGGATGAAGATGATGATTATGACGGAGATTGTGATGATGAGGATGAGGATGATGAATATGATGCTCATGATGGTGCTGGTGGTGGTGAAGATGAAGATGATGATGACGAGGTTTATGATGATGATGATGATGCTGGCGATGATGATGAGGATGAGGATGAGGATGAGGATGATGAATATGGTGATGGTGGTGATGGTGGTGGTGAAGATGATGATCATGATGAAGATGGTGATGCTGACGAAGATTGTGATGATGGTGATGACGATATTGATGATGATAATGATGGTTTAAACATAACTAAATAGTCGTAAACATAATACATTATGCATAAAGATCTTCTCACATACCTCCTAGATTCCAACATTGCAACAATGTCATTCGGATTCTTATTCATCTAACACAACATCTGTATCATCATCTGGTTCTGAATCGCTATCGTTGAAAAGATCGCTCATAACAGGATCATGATCAATGTCATTTTCGGTTAGATATTCATCATCAATGTCAATTTCATTGTCTGCTACATCATTTGGATGATCAACTTCTTGATCGGATTCTTCATCTGACACATCTACGTCTACGACCAACAGCTCCTGATCTACATCACCTTCTTCTTCAACATTGTCTTCTTCCTCTACTGCATTATACTTGACCGGTCTTCCTCTTGGATTGTATCTAACAATGTATGACCAACCTGCTTTACCTGGAACCTTTGAGTAAAATACCTGCTCACATTGACTTGGAAGAACATAAGGCTCTGTACCTGGTTCGAGTGCCCTTGTATTAAACATGGTAAATCCATTGACATGCTCAATAACAGTTCTTTCGGGATCGCGTTCATTCATTCGTAGCCTGTACCATTTGACCTCAAACAAGACTACTTTAAGTGAATTAAAGTAACACTCAAGTATATCTTCCAAATAACCATAGTACCTATTTTCAGATACTTCTGGATGCTTGTCACTTCTAGAGGAAACATTAGTGACTTGAAAAACTGTAGTTATCCCACAATCAAATGTTTTCCTCTTGTCATCCAACTTTTTGATGCGAAATTTATGACCATTGCACCACAAAGCATTGTGATGTACCAGTAGAATCATGCCTGACTCAGTAAATAAATATATAAGAAGACATAAACGAGATAAATATTTTGATACAATGTGAAACAATGAAAAAATGAGTAGGGTAAATATAATTTCCTTTTTATCTTTTAAACCGCATGCTAAATCAATTTCCCTTTGCGTAAGTTCGGGATATTCTTCTCGATGACGATGCACTGTTTTAATAATTTTACTAACCCCTTCCCATGATAAGGTACCATAGTATTATGTACATCGTTCAATCCATTCCTCCATCCAATCAAGATTGTTTGCAATGTATAAATGTATTGCATCCCACACGTGACGAACTATATGAAAAAATAACAATTAAGAATTGTAAATTAGCTATCATTATAGGAAATTAAGTTTACCTTAAAATACTGTTGGAATAATAAAAATTACATAAATTGAAAAATTAATTGTATAATAAATAAAATGTACACCATTCAATTACCTTTCACTTTCCTCTTTCTTCCTTTCCCCAACATGACCTCCCCTTCAAATTTGTTGATGGAGTCGACATGCCAAATGCGAGGGAGATTGATAGTTTTTGCTAAATTTGGAAGATATCGACTAAAGATACACACTTTTCCTAACGGATATATTACACAAGTTGATCTTAACTAACTCCTAAGTGTCTAAATATCCTAACATCCCCCCTTAAGAACAACTTGAGATAGGATTGAAGGATTTACAAAAGTGACACTATTAGGAGAAGGAAGGAGGCATTAGAGCCTATCCCCCTTTAATGACACATTCCTGAACTCCTAACATAGGTCGAAGTTTAGAAAACTTCACTTCTGTAAGAGACTTGGTGAAGATGTCTGCAACTTGATCATCTGTAGGACAAAAAAGCACTTCAAGAACACGATCATGAACAAGATTTCTGATGAAGTGCATATGTAGCTCAATGTGTTTGTTGCGTTGATGTAGGATTGGATCTTTGGTGAGCTTGATGGCACTTTGATTGTCGCACCAAAGTGGAGTAGGCTGCTGTTGCTTGAATCCAAACTCTGAAAGGATCTATCGAAGCCATAAAGCTTCCTGAATGGCATTAACTATGACTCGATATTCTGCTTCTACTGAAGAAAGAGCAAGAGCTTGTTGTTTCTTACAAGCCTAAGTGACAGGTCTAGATCCCAGACTGAAAACATAACCTGCAGTAGACTTTCGATCATCAGGATCGCCGACCCAATCTGAATCAGTGAAACCAACCAACAAAGGTTCCCCCCATGTACTGTAATGAATCCCAAACTGAATTGTACCTCAAATATATCGAAGTATTCTTTTAGCTACTTTCCAGTGACTTTCATGAGGTGTTTGCATATAACGGGAAACACGACCAACGGCAAAGGAAAGGTCAGGACGAGAATGTGAAGAACCTGCAATAATTAATTAATGCAAATACACGAGATATCAGAAATAATAGAACTCAGAATCACTTTTATATTGATCACGGGCCACTTCGAGGGGGCAACCTCCTTTGAGCAAGCTCAATACAATTAACTTCACAGTGCCTTCATAGGCCTCAACACACACTTATATACTAAGTCTAGGTGCCAATACCATGGGTCAATACCATGTGTCAATACAAACCATGGGCCAATACAAAATATAGATCAACAATTATTACGGGTCAAAACCATGGGCCAATACAAACTATGGATCAACAAAACTATGGGTGACTTACAAAGCATATGCACCAACAACAATAACACAAACTATGGATCAACAAATACTACGGGACAACTTACAAAGCATATGTGTCCAACAACAATATACTAACAAAGTAAAGACATGGGTTCCTAACATCCCCTCTCCCTTAGAAAAAGCTTTGTCCTCAAAGCTTTAGATGTGGAAATCGATGCAGAATCTGAAGGAGTGGGTCCCCTATAGCATCCTCGGGTTGCATTCTGGGCCACTGGCACCTTTTGAGTTTCAGGGAGGATTGCATGGAAGGCTGTAGACAAAGAAGAACCATAACAACGACGTGAAAAGTGCGCGCAGAACGGTGCTGATCGGCTGCTTGTTTCAGTCGAATTCTTTCCATGTGAAGATTGTCCTGCAGAATGAGAAGAAGTTGATTGCGGTTTCAAAGAATTAAGTCAATTGCCCGAACTGGGAAGCTGCTGAAGGTGTATGGAAGAAGAACTGGCGGTGCCTATCCAGAGACTGCTTCATATGGCGTCCTTTTAGATGTGGTACTATACCACTGGAGCGCTTCCAGGAAATCCATAGAAATAGTTGTCCAAATCTGTGTAGGGATGGGCAAGGGTTCGAGCAGTCCCGAAAGGAGGGTCATTTCACCCTGGTTGACCTAGAAAGTATCACAGTCAACCACCATCCGTTGAATTGTCATTTTCAATCCCTGCCAAAAGAAGTTACATTGTTCTTGGTCATACATTTTGAGGAACCCAAAGTGCCCTGCTGATGAAGAAGCATGGAGATCATAGAAGAGATAGCACCATTGAACAGATTGCAACCAATTTGGAACAATCAGATAAATAGCTATAAGAGAAACTGGGTCATCAAATGTGCGAGAAGGAGCATCTGCCACCATATTGTCCTTACCCTTCTGGTAAGTGGTCGCATAATCATAACCCATGAGTTGGAGAACCCATTTCAGGTGTGCTGGGGAGGAGATCCGTTGTTCTAGGAAAGTTTCCAGACTCTGGAGATCAGTCTTGATGCAGAAATAATTCCCCAATAGGGATGGTTGCCACTTCTGTATTGCATGCAAAATAGCCATCATGTCCTGCTGAGATGTAGATGTGGCAAAATGCTTACCGGAAAGGTCTCGTGAAGGCGGCAAGCCCATTGGTGCAACAAAGACACTTGCATATCTATCCAAGGAAGTAGTGGAGACCGTTGGTGGGTGCATCTGAAGGGAATGGAGCTGAGCAATGACACCATGTGAATTCTTCTTAAGGATCTTTTCCAAGCGATGTGAACTGATGATGCAGAGAGACCCTGGTTGCAAGCCCATAAATTTGTGTTGTGTCCCAATGACTGAAAACTGCATCCAAAGTTCATCAAAATCCCATAAGAGGGGGCCAAGTGTGCGTAACCATTGAACACCCAAAACTACATCCACCTAAGGACAAGGCAAACATGTCAGAGCGCAGGTTATAATCTTCCATAGAGATACGCACATTATAACACTTCCCCTTGCAAGGTAAGGTGCCCCCATTAGCAACCATGACTTCAAAGTTGGAACAAGGATGGAAAAAACAATCAGCCTATTTGGCAATCCAAGGGTCAATGAAGTTATGAGTGCTACCAGAATCAATGAGTATGGTAAGAGGGAGCTTCTTGAAGTATCCCCTGACTCACATTGTTTGTGGGGTGGTGACATTGGTTATAGCATGGAGAGAGATCTCGGGTGGGTCATCCTGAGATGGGGTGTCAACAGGCGGGTGTTGAATGTCGACCTGATCATCTACTGTATTTGGAGCTTATTCATCAAGTTCTGAGGCAGGCGGAGAATCCACATCCAAGAGATAGAGCTTTTGTTGAACACCTCTATGTCCCCGAGTGAATATCTCATCACAATTATAACAAAGCCCTTTTTCTCGGCGTGCCTGCATCTTTGTTTCAGACAAATGCTCGATAGGATTTGGTTGAGGAGCAGGCGTGATGGGAGGTCATTGGGAACCCATATTTCTGAAGGGAACAAAGGTGGGTTTGGAGCATTGTTGAGCTACGATCTTGTCCTCTACCAACTTATCCAACCCTAGGACTTCCATCATTGTGTTGGGATAGAACATTTTGACCTTTGAGCGGATTTCATCCTTGAGACCACTGATAAAACAACTCCTGTAGAATTCATTAGACAATCCTTTTGTGTGTTTGGCCAATTTCTCAAATTCTGTCTAATACTCTCTCACTATGCCAATTTGGTGAAGTTTAGTGAGTGATCCGGTGAAGTCATCAAAAGCACTAGGACCAAATTGTGGCAAAAGGAGTTGGAAAAAATATGTCCAGTTTGGTTCGAGATGAGCTTTGATGTACCAACGGTACCATTGAAGGGCTTCTTGTTCCAAATGAAAGGATGCAAGTGGAACTTTTTGGACATCAAAAGTATTATGCAGATTGAAATATTGTTCTGCTCAGTATATCCATCCAGTTGGATCAGTACCATTGAAGTGAGGAAAATCAAGCTTCGGCCCACGAAAATTGCTGGAAGAAGAGAACCCGGTGGCTGCAAAAGATTTTAGCTGTCGGTTATTGTTCATGGTTGAATGTTTAAGATGGAGGCTGAGAAATTTTTCATCTAGATCTTGGAGTTTGGTTTGGATGGCTGCAAGTGCTTCCTCCATGGTGTTTTCTCCTGTGCGAGTGACAAACATAACCATGATTTTTTTTTTGGGTGGGGGGGGGGGGGTGGGAATGGATAGAAAAACACAAACACAAGCTTATTTAGTAAGGGGAAATTTGGATTTGGGAAGAACTCGGAGGGGTAATTGGGGTTTGACTAGGTTTTCGACACTTTCTGAGGGACAGGGAAGCAAAAAATGGGGATTTCAGAATCAGGAACTCTATGGTAAAATTTGAAGGCAATAGGGTGAAAATTGAAGAAGTTATGGCAAACCCTAAAAATAGACAAATGTGGGATTTCTGGTCTTGGAAAGTGGAATTTGGGATAGGGTCTTTAGGAATGAAATATGTAGAATGAGATTGCAGGGATGTCAGTGAAGTTTCAGGGAAAACAGAGTTGAAACAAGAGAGATATGGCCGAAAAATAGATTTATTTATTTATTATTATTATTTTTTTTTCAGAAATGGATCGGCAACAGCGGCGCAGAAGGGTTCCGCAACAGATGGATCTGTAATGGCGCGAAAGGGATCGAAAATGGCTGGATCTGAAACGGCGACTAGATCTGGAACGACTTTCAGAATAGATATGGAACGGCTGGATCTGGAGCGGAAGTGATCGGCAACAGTTCAGCTAAAAATAGATATGGACCCTAGGTATGTACAGCTTCCTAATAGTTCAGGTGTTTCACTCGGCCACCAATGTTGTCTGGGTTTGAGTATTGGGGCAGTACCCCTCACTCCACAGCTTAGGTAAAACTGATAATCGCTTTGCCACAAATGATAGCTCTTGGTTTACCTCACGGGTGGGAACTAGTTAATCAGGTAGGGGTCGTTGCCCTTTTCGCTGGCAAGTCCTCTCAATGGGCTAGCTACTTTGGTGTTCCTGTGGTACTCCTCACAATGAGTTTTAGGGATTATGCCCAAGTACTTCCCACAGTTAAGTGGATAGGGATTATTCCCAAATCCAAAGCTGCAACAGATGCGGAAAAAAAAATTGGCAGAAATTCCACCCAACGAGCCCAAGAAAGTGCTCTGATACCAGATGTGAAGAACCTACAATAATTAATTAATGCAAATACACGAGATATCAGAAATAATAGAACTCAGAATCACTTTTATATTGATCACGGGCCACTTCGAGGGGACAACCTCCTTTGAGCAAGCTCAATACAATTAACTTCACGGTGCCTTCATAGGCCTCAACACACACTTATATACTAAGTCTAGGTGCCAATACCATGGGTCAATACAAACCATGGGCGAATACAAAATATAGATCAACAATTATTACGGGTCAAAACCATGGGCCAATACAAACTATGGATCAACAAAACTATGGGCGACTTACAAAGCATATGCACCAACAACAATAACACAAACTATGGATCAACAAATACTACAGGACGACTTACAAAGCATATGCATCCAACAACAATATACTAACAAAGTAAAGACATGGGTTCCTAACAGGGAATGAGTCAAGTATAAGAGACTACCAACAAGCTGACGATACAAGGTGGCATCTATTTTAGGTGAAGTACAAGTGGCAGAAAGTTTGACTCCAGACTGGAAGGGAGAAGGGGTTGGTGTACAATCTTCCATGTGAAAGTGATGAAGAAGGTCACAAGCATACTTAGATTGAGAAAGAAAGTTTCCTTCTTTGGTTTGCAGGACTTAGAGACCAAGAAAATAATGCAAATGTCCTAAGTCTGACATTTCAAGATTTTGCTTAAGACTGGATTTCACATGGGTTATAAGCTTAGGGTCACTACTAGGAGGAATAAGGTCATCAACATATAGAACAAGTATGATGAGATGGTTTCCTACTTTTTTGGTATAGACATTGGGTTCAGAATGGTATCTAGAAAAACTAGTGTCAAGGAGAAAGCTATCCATTTGGCATACCAAGCTCTAGGAGCTTGCTTAAGGCCATATAAGGATTTCTTAAGGCGGCAGACAAGGCTAGAGTTATTCTAAACATATCCATGAGGTTGTTCCATGTAAATTTCCTCCTGTAAATCACCATGTAAGAAGGCAGACTTGACATCCATTTGATGGACTTCCCAGTTATGTAAGGCTGCAAGGGAAAGAACAAGGCAGATGGAGTTTATTTTTGCGACAGGAGAAAAGGTTTCATTGTAGTCAATCCCTTCAACTTGGGAAAAAACTTTGGCAACTAACCTTGCCTTAAGTCTTTCAACACTTCCATCTGATGCATACTTAGTTCTGTAGACCCATTTACATCTGACAAGTTTTCTTCCTTTTCGAAGAGGTACAAGATCCCAAGTATCGTTTTCCATTAAGGAATGATATTCTTCATCCATAGCTACATCCCAATCTGGATTTCCTGAAGTTTCTGCAAAGGTTTCTGGATCATGATTCTCAGAAAATTGATCCAAAAGAGAAGAGGCTCGCTGAAACTGAGAATGTGTTCGACGTTGATCTCTAGGATCATCGACAATATCACCAGTTGCTTCACATGTTGAACGGACCCATTGAGGAAGCACTTGTGCTGGTGCAACTAGAGGAACATGAGCAGGCGGAGGTGGATTTTCATCCTCATTGTCATCATCAGAAACTGGAGTTGGAAACTTGTCAAGGAAGTTGGAAGAAGAAGAAGGCACAATCGCCGAATCAGGATCGCAGGCCAAAGATGGCACAATCGTCGAGTTAGGCTCGCAGGCCAAGAGATTTTCATCAAATTTAACATCTCTTCTAATGATTATATCATGAGAATGTGGTTGAAGAAGTCTATAACCTTTTACATCTTCAGAATATCTAACAAATATGCACTTTTCACTTTTAGGCTACAATGCTTTCTGTTTTTCATCCGGGATGTGAGCCCATGCTTCACTACCAAACACACGGAAGTGACTTACATCAGGTTTAGTTTTACTCCATGCTTCTTCTAGTGTGATACCTTGTAATGCTTTAGTGGGGGTGCGATTAACTATGTAATTTGCACAAGTAATGGCTTCATCCCAAAATGGAAGACTTAGTCCCTTAGATTCGATCATACAATTAGCCATTTCTTTTAAAGTGCGGTTCTTCCGTTCAACTACACCATTTTGTTGTGGTGTATATGAAACAGTGTGTTGTTGTTGGATTCCTTGTTCAGTGAAGAAAGTAGTGAACTTTTTGTTAACATATTCTCCTCCATTGTCAGATCTTAACTTAATAATTTGATGACCAAATTGTTTTTCAACAAGGACCTTGTAGGCCAAGAACATGTTAAATACTTCGCTCTTATTTTTTAGGAAATAAACCCAAGTGCGTCTGGTGTAATCATCAATGAAAGTTAAGAAATATTTGAAACCAGAAAAGGAAGCAGATGGAAGAGGACCACACAAGTCACTATGCACAAGCTCCAAGGGAACCGAGGCATGCCAAGAGGCACGTTTGTCAAAACTGTCCCGATGATGTTTTCCGAGTACACAATCGGAACAGACACCATACCTACAAGATACCATCGGAAGACTTGTCACCATATTGTCTTTACATAGTTGTTGCAATGAGCGATAATTTAAGTCACCAAATCGCTCATGCCAAAGTTTGCTCAAGTTATCACTATGAGCAACAAAAACTGAAGGAAAAGGTGATGACCCAAAGTTGTTAGATTTGTACAACCTAGTAATATCATCAACCATTCCGGTAGCTAGTACCTGTTGAGGATCTTTAAAATCCTTGATTACAACTTGGTAAGGTGTAAACGTCACAGTTTTACCTTCACCAGAATGCGTGTTTTGATAGACTGATAACAAATTGCAGGAAATTCTTGGAACACATAGTACATCACTGAAATGACCATTATCTACTGGAATTGTTCCAGCTCCTACAACACTTAGAGATCTATCATCACTAACAAATATTTTTTTGGTGTTATATTCATGCATAGTAGAAAAGATGGCTTGACCCTTAGCTATATGATAAGATGCTCCAGAATCAATGAGCCATTCATTTGAAATAGAAGAAGAAGATGCATTATAAGAATAACTAGAAGCACAAAGTGCATGTCCATGAGAGGTAGATTCTGAAGGCGAATCTAGGCTGATGTGGTGCTTCTTCATTGTTGCTTCCAAGGTTGTCATCTTCTTGAAACACTTAGATTCACCATGATTATCTTTCCCACAATAGTTGCAATGACGCTCAGTCTTCTTGCCTTTTGGCTTGGATCCTTTGTCATTTTCTAAAGAAGGAGCCGACTGAGAGGGTTTGGGACCCTTGTTTGACTTATTATTGCGAAAATTTTGTTTCTTGGGAGGCTTGGACTTTTCTTTCTGTTGGGACAATAAGGATTTTCCAGATGTATCTGCATTGTTAATTATTCCAAGATGGATGAGCTTATCTTTCTCTCTAATCAAGGAATCACAAAAGGATTCAAGACTAGGCTCTTGATAGCTAGTTGCATTTAAAGGATTCTTTCATGGAGTAAATGTAGATACAAAAACATAATATGCAGGTCCAAGTTTGGAAAGAATATGATAAATGCATTGTTTGTCTTCCCTCTTAATCTTGCATTCTTCATATAATATTTTAAGAGTTTTGTACTTAGATAAATAATCTTGTATGCATGAAAAATCACTTGGATTTAAATAAATCAACTCATTTTCGAGTTGGTGACCTCGAATTTCATTGTGTTTACCAAACACAGATTCCAACTTGTCCCAAGCAACATCATGTTCATCAATTCCAGATATGTGGAATTGCAAATCAGTAGATATTGACATCCCAATCAATCCACGAGCTTCGTCACATCTATTTTTCTATTTGATTTTCTTATCATCATCAGTGGGTTCTGTTTCTTTCCTTGAGATAATTCTGAAAAGTCCTCTACTTCATAGAACATCCTCTATACGAGATTTGCATGAGAAATAGTTGGAACTGGTAAGTAGAATATCACAAGGGGCGACCATATTTGTAAATTAATGGCTGTAAAAGCAGGAACCAATAGTCTGGATGCGAAGAGCTCGAAAAAATAGGTGGTTTGAAAAAAATGGCACTGAAAACTGACTCTGTATGATGAAGTTATGCTTGATCAAAGAAAATGTTGAAGATGTTCCCAATAGTGACGTGGCAGATAGAGAATGACTAGCTGAAAAAAAGGACCCCCTCTTCGCAACATGAACCTTTGACAATCACTTTACAAGAAAGTTGCTTTAAGTGAATCACTTTTGTAAAATAAGTGATTTCACTTTTACAATGATGTTACTTTAAATGGTGCAGCAATAAAAATGAACTTAAGTGACTCACTTGTTATTTTTATTTTTTATTATTTAAGTGAGATGCACTTTTACAATAAAGTAACTTGGAAATAGAAATTGCATGCACTTTTTATTTTAAAAATAACTTCCTAAGACTTGAACTCAAGACCTATTAAGGAATAAAGCAACTTTGAATCAAGTGAGCTAGATTAAAAGGTATGTAAAATATGGAAAGGAGGAAGGTTTTTTTTTACTCTTCCTGCTCGGTTTCTGTGCTTCCCTTTTTTCCTGCAAATCACACCATAAACCAAAACAAACAAAATTTCACGCTTGTGGGGTTAGATCTAATTAGTTTGCCTAGAAAGTCTACGTTTTCTCTTTGTTTCTGATTTGCCGAGAACGCACAAGGTGCACAGCAAAGAGCATACGCAGCCGAGAAAAACTCTTTCCCTTTATGTTTTTGATTCGTCGAGATTGCACAAGGTGCATGACAAAGAGCATACGCAGACAGGGAAAGCAACAATCCGAAACTAAAAAAAATCTAATAAAATATAAGATTTTTTTATTTTAAAACAAAAATAAATAAAAAACATCACTGTAACATTATACCTTCAGATTTGACGAAATACGCGTTTCTGAAGCAACCGGGAACCGTTTTCGATCAAACGAAAAACTATTTCCCAATGAAAACGACTCTTTGGACGCAATGGAACACCTCTCACAACCCAAAAATGCACAAAAATACCAGAGCCAGAAACCCTTTCAAGTTTCGGCAACAACAGTTCAAGATCTAGATCATAACCGAAAGCGGCTCTTCATATAAGCTCTGATACCAAGTTTGGGTACACAGGGTACTCCCAAAAGACCAAATGCCTATAGAAACCACTTCACACAAACAGATCACAGATCGATACACCGATGTTTTGACGCGGTTTAAATCCTCGAGAGGGAAACACTCCACGGCCCCAGCCAAATAGCTTCTATGGAGCAATTTATTATGCAAAGAAATAAAGTTACAAATGAGCTTCTCATAATCGATCAACTAAACAATGACCCTCCATGCTCTTTAAATAGAGATCATGGACCAATCGGGTGCTAAGCCACGGATCAAGGTTAGGTATGATCTAAGAGAAGTTGATCCATCGGATCACAACATATCATGACCGTTGGATTAAATATTTACAAATGCATACTAATTCACACTAAAGAAACACACTTTTCCTAATGGATATATTACACAAGTTGATCTTAACTAACTCCTAAGTGTCTAAATATCCTAACAATGTACACCATGAATTGATATAGCATATAGCCCTACACCATAGAACCCTCAGGGCGTGCTCTTTGTCTAACAAAATCCTTCAATGACTTCAAATTCCTTTCCACCATCCACATTGACCTTGAGTTTACAGGTCCACACAATTCAATCTCCTCAACTTGGTGTATGAGATAGTGTTCTTGTGCATTGAAAAATGCCAGAGGTAAATACTTCTGCATTTCACACATTAGACGAGGAATTTATCTCTTCCAATACCTAATATCTTCTTTATGGATTTCTTTAGATGAAAGCCACCTAAAAAAGATGCAAGAAAATAACATGATTGATCAACTAGATTGAGGCATATAATATATAATAAAGTTCCAAGCTGTAAAACAAAATATGTCAATAAGCAATGCAACCAAAAAAATGAACATTTTTCATGCATATAAAATTGTTACTTACCTCATGTATTTACCAAGATCATATATAACTTGTTTTATGTTTTCGTCAAAGCTATCTGGGAGAGCCAGAGGTAGAACGTACTGTAGCAAAAAGCAAATCATTATCTAATGTTTCCAAATAGGAGAGAACAATTACTAAAAATATTTACTTAATGGAAATTATATACGTAAATAATTACCTTAATGAATGTATGCCAGTCATGAGTTTTAACACCTCCAAAATCACCTTTTGGTTAAGATATTTTGTATGTTCGACGAAAACCCCGTCGAAAACCTTATTTTTTGAATGACCTCTTTTATAGCATTGCTTTGTTGCTCCGTCAATAACCATGGAAGACTAATATTCCGGTTCCCATTTCCGGCATTGGAAATAATTACACTTTGCAATGCGTGATTGGCTTCTGCAATGTCACTACAATTTTTTCCAATTTTATCTTTGTCTAACCTTCCATATAATGTCCGCCATACCATTTCAGTTACATTCTTCCTGATATGCATTGTAGCAAACAAATGAGCTATTTTTATGTGCTCGTAGTAAGGCAACCTACTGAATTATATAGGATAACTCTTCATTCCTCGTGGAAGCCCATTCATGCCTTAAACACAGTCATTAAACATAACCGAAAACACATTAAAAATAATTCATGACACCCATGGTAGAGAAAATTCAGTAAAAATATAAAAATCATAATATTACGTGAACATATTGTATGCTGCATATACAATTTGCATACCTCGATGATTTCTGTTATATTCCAACTTCCATAGGTGAGGTGTCACTCTTCGTGGTTTCTTTGCATTCTCTTCTTTACCATTGAATTTTGTTTTTTCAATAGGTTGGTACCTATGGTTCTTAGGGAGGAAGTGCATGTACTCATCGAACACCTCCTTTGCTAAACTTCTTGAACGATGAGATTTTATCCTAGGACCACATACTGGACATGCAAATTTTTCCTTTGTTTGAAGACCTGCGAGATATATGTATTAATGTTATAACATCAAAAGATTATTAATTCAAACAAAAAGTGCATGTTTTTTACCTTAAAAACATATAATTTTAACGACGTGCAACATAAAGTTACATACCACAAAAATGTGTTAACCCGGGAGCATCATGAATTGTCCATGGAAGAATTCCATGGAACTGAAATTCTTTCTGCCCTATTGGTCTAGAGATATCATACATAGTGATTCCGGCCCATAACTTCAATAGCTCTTCAATAAGAGGTTCAATATATACATTCATATCTTTAACTTGGTACTTACCTAATTGACCAATAAACATACAATATTGCTATTTAGTTATCCGTCCAAATATATAAAAGGTGTTCTCATGCAACAATTAAACAAATAACTTTATCAAATAATATAATTACAGCTTTCAAAAAAATACCTGGAATAATCATTGCCAACATTGTGTGCTCTCTCTTAATCGTCAGCCAAGGAGGTAGGTTATTGTTTATGATGAAAACAGGCCACACTGAGTAAGAAGAACAAAGCTCACCAAATGGATTGAAACCATCAGCTGCTAATGAAAGTCTAACATTATGAGGTTCATCTTTAAAAATTGGCCATTTTTCTTCAATGTTCTTCAATGTAGAACCATCTGCAGGCATTTGAAGAACACCATCTTCACTTCTGTTCTTCGCATAGTAATCCATAAACTGTGCTATACTTTGGCACTTGAATAGTCGTTGGAAACGTGGAATTATGGGAATATAACCAAGAACTTTGCGAGGGATCTCTTTTGTTAATTGATCAATTCGATATCTACTAATTTCAAATTGTGGGCATTTGTTTTCTGATGCATACTGTCCATAATATATAATATGATCATTAGGACATGTATCAATAGATTGATACTCCACTCCAATTTCTTTCATAATCAAGAATACCTCTCGACTTGTGCATGGTAAATTATTTGATGGTGGTAATAGAAATTCACCCAACAATATGCAACGTTGACAAAATATGAAATGTAAACAATATACGTCATAAATATTTCATATCCCTAATTTACGAATTAATTAACATTAAAAATATAGGAAAATAATCGACTTTACATACCTTAGGAGTTGTGTGAAACAAGTGTTTGATAAACCATTCAAAACCTTCAAGTTCGCCAACAACAATATAGCATATAGAATATTGGTTGTTGAGCCTTCATAAAGAGGTTCTTGGGACTTCTCGAGAAGAGGAACATCATGAAAATCATGGAGGTTGTCCTCATCCGATGGAGCAAATGTGTCTTGCAGCAATCTATTTATCTCATCTTCACCATTAGTATCAATAACATCATCTTCGTCCATAGGATCATTAAGAACCCGATCTTCAATAGCATGATCTCCATGCTTGTCGTCTTGTAAAGTAGTATTTCTACTATTATGTGGCAAATAGCTCTCTGGCGGTCGACACCTTGGGGGCACTGTCTTTATATTTACAAACAATGCAATAACATTAGTGTATAATATACAACACATATATTTAAAATGATAAAAAAAATTGTGAATGAATTATCAATACTATTACAAGAAGTACAATATGTAATGAATAACGTCTTACCAAGGGATGATATTCATACCCCCCTTCAGCATTCCCCTTCTCCTTACAATGTTTTTCAGCTGACGTTCTTAAAATTCTTCTAGTTTGAAAACCTATGCAATCATTGCAAGGGCAACAACACTTTCCATCACCCTTCGCCTCCAATGCTGCCTTAGCCTCAGCATACCTCCTATTGTTTTCTTCCCAAGTATATTTATTTGACATTTTGATAGCTTATAACAACAACAAAAAACTCATTAATCAATATATAACGTACGTCTAAATTGAATAGAGTACATATATATTAAAGAAGACCAAAAATTAAAGGAGGTGATTACTAGAGGATTACATAATCATGTGAAGAGGATTACCTAAGTTATGATTCACTTGGATTACTACATGTTGTTCCAATAGGTATTGGCATATGGTGGGTAATGGCTATTCACTCTACATAACATAATAACAACCAAAATAATGAATCTTCTAAAAAGAAATAGAATTTGGAAAAAAAAAAGAGGAATGGAAAAAAGTGGGTGTAGCATTGTGAGTATTTTGAACCTCCAACTTACATTATTCTATGACATTGCATTTTTAGAGTTTTAATTTCTAGTGTTTGTAAAAGGTTTCATTAAATTGTCTTTTATTTGTGGTATTGTGATTCAAATTTTATATTCATGTTTATAATTATTGTGTAATATATAGATTCATGAATGCAAGAAACTCACACTCTCATATTATGACTTGACACCAAAGAATAGTGAGGTTTCTGCTCATAGGAAGCCTCAATACTATTGAAGATAACTATATTCTTATTAAGTAATCACATCCCACATTTATGTTGAACATGCAAACTCTTCATTTTGTACATTTATGTTAATAAAAGGGATGGTGACACTACCCTTTTCCATGTGACATAGTGTTCATGTATCATATCACATGCATGTTATTGTGAAAAAAATGACAACATTTGTATTGAATGTAATTGTTTACCCCTTTATGTTTTCTTGGATTAAAATATTAATCTATTTTCATCTTCACATAAAGCCACAATCACCTTATTTTCATGTTAGGTTATGAATTGTTGTATTTTCTATTCACAACAGGTGATTGATGTGCATAGATTCCCATCAATGTGAAATAAAAGCATGAATATGGGTGATTAATCATTATTTTATTCCATCCTTAGCTTCTCTAAGAGAAACATGCAATTGGTAAAAAACGATATAGATATGGACTAGCCTTGCTTGCAGATGGAACATTCTCTTGATTTTTTTTAATCTCACCATGCGTGCAAGATGCCAACATATAAAATTACTCAAATTTTATTTTAATATTCCAAATCGAACTACTTACACATAAATTTAGAATCAAGACCAATATAATCATAATGAATTTAACAATGGGAAGAGATATTATTGGGAGGGTTAAAAAGGGAGATCTTAGACATTTATTCCATCCTAAGAGGGGTTAAGGAATTGTGATCTCATTGGTTATCTATATTGAGGGGGCTAGTTAAATCTAATTAGATTGTGTACTTGAAATCTACGATGATGGTCATCATTTTAACATTTTAACACAAACCACCATTTAAAAAATTACATTTTATCAGAATTGAAAAATTAAAAATTTACATTTTAAAACAAATGACAAATTTATAAAATTACATTTTGTCACAAAAATCCCAAACTATATAGACATTTTCTCCATTGCATTGAAGCCCTAATTGGAACATAAAGGGTGCAACCTAAAAAGGACTAGTGCATTGCAGTCAAACTAACCTGGAAAACGAATGAGATCAAAAATTCGATGTGTCAAACTAGTACCAGACTCTTGAAATTGCAGAACAAAAAACCAATAGAAAGATCGCTGCAACTCTAGCAAATGATTCTGAAAATATGATCGCTTAAGAACATGTATTTATAGATCATTGAGGGTCGCGGTCTCGGCGAAAATGACCGTTAAAAAAGAAAAAAGAAAAAGTCAATGACCATTAAAAAAGAAAAATAAAAAATAGGGATTCTTTTCTTTCGGCTTTTGTCGCTACAACGACGTCTATACATTTCGTCGCTATAGTGACTCACTACCATCTCTATAGCGACGAAATGTCCATACGTCGCTGTAGTGATGATCGTCGGGGGAATTTTCCAATTTTTCCAAAAAATTAAACTGTTTTTCCACAAAAACATCGAATTTAACTGTTTCGTGGAAACTTTCATGGGAATTTTGAGCCATATATAGTAGTGACACAAGAATAAACACAAGAATATAAACAAAAACCCTTAAGGTAGGGTGAAGCCATCAATTAATCCTTATTCCTTATGGGAGGAATCACTCCATAAGTCATGCTTGTTATAATATGATCTCTAACATATCTTAATATAGTGATATCCATGTGTTTATATACTTTAACATGAGTATTCCTTGGGTCTATGCGAACTACCTTCATTATTACCTTTATTTCATTCAATTACTTGGTGAGCATATTTACTACCATCATTATCAATTACTAAGTGTGTCTTTTTCCATGATTATGGCCACTTTACATTAATTATTCCCCATAACTTCCTCATATTACATTAATTATCCTCCCTATTAAGATTACATCCCCCCATCACTTGCTTCATCCTTGGAACATCAATGTAATCCATATACTATGATTACTTAAGCAATGTAGTCAGTTGTGGTCCAAATTCTACCTTGTTGCCTCGATCTTGAATCTGGTTATTCTTTTGGATCCTTGCTATTGTTATGCTACTCTAACATCTCCACTCACTTCTTTTAGTCCTCCATTTACCTATATACTAGATGCCTTTTTGGTTTCATATTAGTCCATATTGAATTTTTTAATGCTCACAACCTTGCCTTGATGATTGTTATCTCTCATGGTTGTGTGGGTGGTTATATGAAACAAGCTTAGCTATTGGTTCTTCTTTCATCGACTTGTCATCATGTGACTCCTTTGATTCATGCAAGTCTATATATTTATGCCATTGTTGGGGATTCTCTTTGGGTGATTTTTTGTAATGATGTCTTTAGATTCAACCTCAAACTCTACATTTGATGCATATGTTGGTATTGCAATTAGTATCCTTGCAATTACTTCTTCATGTGTCAACTTTGACCCTTGTTGCTAACTAAAAGAAATATACTGCAATGTTATTTTATTTTTCTTATACCCAAATTTCATAACTTTCTTTTATACAAATTAATATTAACCATGTCCAATGCATCCATCCAAGAATATCTAATAATAATATTCCATATCATACATATTTATATCATGGAATTTTGAATGAAAAACATATTTATCTATGGTAATCATTAACTCTTTAAAAAATTGAACATTCTCACTCTCAGCATATGTGCTATGGATATGGATATGCTTTATGGGGACCTATAATATATTATCCAAGTTAATATTAATGAAATTGTGCTCTTTAATTGCGTTTATAGAACTAATAACCTTCTTGTGTTAAAGTCATCCATAAACCTATAATGGGAATATTTCATTTCAAAATAAACCCTTACAAAAATTGTTGTTACCATTTTTTTTTCATAAAACCACCTATCTAAAAATATGTGTTCATGGGTTTTATTTTAAAGTTCCATCATCTTATATAATTAAGCATCCTTCATTGGAAACATTGAGTTTTAAACTATAGAAGAACCAATTTTCCAAATCTTTAACGATAATAAGTTCATCTTTTTATGTTTTGTTTGATACTAAGACCATTATTTTATCTTTATAAAATAAATATATTCCTAGTTACATTTTCTAAAACAAACCTACAAAAGAAAATTATAACACCACTACTTTCATCATTAAATTATATCCAACTCTTTAGCACATGACAAAATAAGAATCCACTATTATTAATGGTGGAAATATGGGTTTGTTCATGTATATCCAACTC
The DNA here is from genome assembly GCA_027924585.1 of Larix kaempferi. Classification (NCBI taxonomy): domain Eukaryota; kingdom Viridiplantae; phylum Streptophyta; class Pinopsida; order Pinales; family Pinaceae; genus Larix; species Larix kaempferi. The sequence goes on along the minus strand of BSBM01000969.1, from coordinate 73,271 downwards.
TTTAGCACATGAAAAACTAAGAATGCACCGTTGTTATGGGGTTGTTCATGACAAATTATAGTTAAAGGTGAAATCATGTATTATGGAATCTATCCAAATTAAGTTATTTGTTTTTATGTTGTATGAATGTGGCAATATTATGGTATTGGTAGAACCCTTGTAGAAGGCAAGTAATGCATGCATACATGTTCGTAATTAGGCTTGAGAATGAAGTCATTTTGATGTTTAAATTTGTGCCTATTTTTTAACTAAGTGTGGAGACGTGTAGGAGATGACGGAAATGTAATGAATTTCATTAGAGAATATGCAAGAAACATATTCTAAGTGGAGGTTCTTGCTGTTTATAATTTCACATTTTCAAGTGTGTTAAAGGCATATGTTGGTTAATTAGATTTAAAATAGGGAGGGAGATATACAATATCATAATGTAGAGTAGGTTTTATTCATTGTAAGAAATTGTCTTATAGCAATGTATTATATTTGTCAAAATCTAAAGGATGCATCTAATATTTATGATAAGATGTTTCAAAGAAATGTGGTTTTATGGAATGCAATGATTACAAGGTATGTTGAAAATAACTATGGTAGTAAGGCTTTGGAGGTATTTCATAAGAGTAAAAAGAATGAGTGAAACTTGATTTAGTTACGATGGCTACTTTTCTCTGTGTAAGTAGTTGCATAGGTGTTATGCAACATATTCAAAGGTGGGCTTGAGTGGGGTGTTTTGATGGACATTGCTCTAGTTCAAATGCATGCAAAGTGTGGAATCATGGATGATGAAAACCATTTGTTTAACAAAATGTATCAACTAAAAGTGGTTTCATGAATGATTGTCAATTATTATCAAAATGGGTGTGATAATAGGGATTTTAATGTCATGTTTCAAATGCAATAAGTAGGAGAAAAGTCTAACTAGGTCATAAATGGAAATGCCTTAATTTTATCTACATGTACTTATAGACAAATGCTACAATAGGGTAATGGAATTCATAATAGCATACTTAGGACATAGAGTGCACATCAAAACAACAAAATATGGTCCAAATATTACAAAGATTGAAGCCAATGAAAACAGATGAAGAAAGCATCTGCATGAAATTACAAGAGGTATCCAAACAATATTGAGAGATTGTGGCCACAACCTAGAAATGAATGTAATTATTTAAGCAATGTTAGTCTCTAGTATAATCCATCAAAGAAAGAATTAAAAAGATATAGCAAGAGGTCAAATAGATAACATATCTCCTAGTGAGTGAAGAGAAGATACATGATATGCAATAGATAGATGAGGAACTTGACCATGTCTCCTAAAAGAGTAGATTGGTCTAGTCACAATTGCACTAGCTTTGGACAATTTCCATAACTCATCATACAACATTGAAACAAATGCAGCAAAAAAGACAATCATAATGGGTGATAGTCCAAGATGCTTGACCAACTATCCCAATTGTAGACTTGACCAACATATATTTGGCAAGAATTGACATGCTTGTCATTAAATGGTCTAAGTAGCTTGAGTAATTCATTGCATTATGAGCTAGAGTTTTGGTGAGTGGTCCCCAAATTGGGCCCCTCATTTTGGAAGGATGCATTGATTGGACCTAATAAAGAGTACAGAATATTGATAAAGTCTAGTGGAAATTGAATTGAAGGTGAGTCAACAAGTGTTTTCAGGGCTTGTTGAGAGCCTCATTTTGTCATGACCAAGGGAAGGATAACTTGGCACAAGGTTAAAAAACCAATCTTGAGGAAGTGGCACCACAAATCAATAAGACAATTGCGTGTAAGGAAGATCAATAATGAGAGTCCCAAAATATCAAGGAAGAGGTGGTGTGAGGATTGCGTGACCTAATAGACTCGGAAGAAGAAGTCTAGGAGTTAATAAAGACAAATAGAGCTAAAAGACAATGGTGAAGGTTGATTTTTGCATGTACCTTCCATCACTTGGAGATAGATATAATGTAAAGGAATAATCTTGATATGGATGATTATAGCAAACTATACTAAGAGCATAATCCATTATAATCACTAGCTATGTATTATATTATCGTTTATAATGATGAAATAAGAACTCCCTTAAAAAAATGGATTGTCTTATGTATTTATGCAAATGATGTTATGCGTTTTATCTATTATGCTATCAATTGATTTTTTTACTTCTATTCAATGTATGTGATGAATGATTAAGGAATGTTGTTCCTTGTTATATTTATGAATGGTTGTGACATTGTGAATGAGTAATGGTAACCTCTAAGTCAATGGTTGAAACAATTACATTGCTTGATCCCCATAGTCCCTTTCATCATGACACTACACTTTGGGTCATATCTTTCTTCCCTAAGGGATTGAATATTCCAACGCTTAGACTACAATGGACCCCTTTGTTGAGAACCTATATAGACCCTAGTATGAGATTGAGCCAACACTAGCCAACTCTTATTGAGAAAATAATAGATTTGGATTAAATTATCGGAATCCTAACCAAGGTTGCACAAATGATAAATCATAGCCTAAGAAAGTGCCTTATTTAATATAGTCATATCTATTAATTTTTGAGCAAATATGATGAGATTTGAACTTAAAAAATTTAAGTGCGGAAATACTGAATACTTGAATCAATGAACCATTCAATCACATGAAACATTCAACCATAACACAAGATGTACCCTGGGGAAAACCCTAAAAACAATGAAGATGAAAAACCCCAGCAAATATTCATAGTATATTGATAGATTGAAGAGAATGTATTTTACATCAGAATAATATCGTGCACAAAGAGAAGCGCCTTGCCTTTAAGGGAGAAGAGAATTCACTTCACATTGAATTCATCAATCCTATAGACATTCATACATTCTTCACATGCATCAGCTTCTATTTTTATATTTTGACTTCAGGATGAACTTGCCCTCCATATGGATGTATCAATCTTGCATGAAGAAGAGATCCCACTTCTCATGCAGTGCATTAACTCACTTATCTAAGTCTTAGGATGAACTCGCCCCTTAACTGAAAGCTTACCCACTTAGTTAGGTGGATAACTTAAGTGTCGTCGTGCTAGTGTCGCAAATCAAGTGTCATCTTTTAGTTTAACATAAGTGGCATCATGCAATAACACTTAATTAACTCTCTTTAACATATTCTTTCTTGTTAACATCATTGTAGTGATCAATTCAAGTTCTCCTTTGATTTATTGAAGTCTTCACTGAAGTTTAACTATTTGAGTTCTATCTTAATTAATTATTTTATGTGCAATTCGAATTCTCTCATATCTTATCACATATATCTTTATTGCTTGCCTTATATGCATGGTAAATATGTGTTAACTTTATTTATCTATCAAATCATATTATACTTAAAATATTTTTGAGATGCTGTGATCATATTATATTAATCTTGGACCATATGATCATATGCTAAGTAATTCACTCTAGAGGTGGCCAGTCTCTAAAGGAGAATTAATAGCAATCATAGACCATGGTTAGTAATACATCACACAACATTAATGCTTCAACATGAAAATAATCTACCTCTATAACTGGAGGTCCATCCTATGGGTACCTACTATAACTGGAGGTCCACATGAGAATATGACTTGACACACGAGTCCTGATACTTATACAACAAGACTTTACAACATCATCACTTTGATACATCATAGCATTCACCTCAACACATGAGGAATAACCTTTTAATACATAATTCTTAGTCATTCTTGAGTCCAAATCAAGAATCTACTCCAAGTTCCTGAGTCCAACTCAGGGTCCCTACCTCAACACATGAGGCCCAATCCTAGCTGCACTATATTGGCTTGGAGAATGACTCATGATGTTGTGCATTTAACACTCTCTCTCAGCAAGGGAGTCATTCTTTGTCATACCAATATTGTCTCGGAAGTACCTGAACTTCATCATAGACAGAGGATTTGTTAACACAGCTTCAATATGCTCATCAATAGAAATGCACTGAAGTTTCGTTGTACCTTTTTGGACCACGTCTCTGATGAAGTTATACTTCATTTCAATGTGCTTTAACTTATCATGAAACATAAGTTTTTCATAAAGCTTGATGCATATTTGATTGTCACACCGAATGATTGTAGACTCAATCTTCTCACCAAACAACCCAGCAAGTAGCTTCATAAGAGACACTGCTTCTCAATAGGTAGTACTAGCAGCAATATGCTATGCTTCTGTTGTACTATGGGCTACAGAGCCCTACTTCCTGCTGAACCAAGAGATCATAGCGAGATCATAGCATAACCCAAGCTAAAAAAATATCTGGATGCACTCTTTCGATCCATAATGCTACCACCCCATTCAAAGTCAGTATAACCAAGTAACAACACCCCTCCACTAGAGGAATATCTGATTCCATAAGCAATCGTACTTCAAAGGTACATAATCACATGCTAAGAAATAACCCAATTTATGTGTCTTAGATCAGACATAAACTGACTCAGAATACTCACAACATAACATATATATGGTCTTTAGTGTATCAAGTACATCAATGAACCAATAAGATGTCTATACAAGGTGGGGTCCACTAGATCCGATCTAGAATCTGACTCATGTAGTTTTCTCAAATTGGAAACCATCGGAGTACTCATGGATTTGCAATCCATCATGTCAAACCTGCACGATATATCAACAATGTACTTCCCTCGAGAAAGAAATATCTCATATTTTCTTTGTCAAATCTCAAGGCCAAGAAAGTAGTGCATAAGAACTAATCCTTTCATCTCAAACTTAGAAGTGGTATCCCTCTTGCACCAAGAAATCAGTTGTTCCTCTCCAGTAAGGAAAAAATCATCAACATATAGAACCAATATCAATGGTTGGTTCTTCACTACTTTGAAGTACAAATTTGAATCAGCTTCGCTCTTATAGAAGCCCAGTCTCTAAAGATAGCTATCAATTCTCGAATACCAAGCTTTGGGAGATTGCTTAATCCCATACAAGGATTTATTCAATTTGCACACATGGGACTCCTTCCCATAAACCAAAAACCCCTCGGGCTGCTAAATATAAAACTCTTCCTCAACCTCACCATTGAGGAAGGATGTATTCATATCTATCTGGTGAAGTTTCCATCCTAGAACAAATGCAAGTGAGATCACAACTCAAATATTGGTGCACCTGACCACAGGAGTGAATGTCTCCTCATAGTCTATGCCTTCTTTTTGAGAGAAACCTCAAGAAACAAATCTAGATTTATACTTTTCAATACTACCATCAGTGGCATGATTGATCTTATAAATCCATCTGGAAGTAACTATGACTTTCCTTCAGGTTTAGGAACAACTTCCCAAACATCATTCTTCATAATAGACTTGTATTCCTCTACCATTGCATCTTTCCATACTTACTGCTTTGTAGCTTCTTCATAGGTGGAAGTCTTTGAATCACTGATGTGACTCATTTGTGCAACATACCCTGAATATATTTCAATTTGATTTCACTCTTTGGAAGAGCCTAATGGTGCTCCATGCCTCTCTACATCTTGTAGTATATCTTGGCACCATGTAGGGCTCCTCTTGATAGGAGTTTCATCAACCAGTTCTACTGGTTTACCAGGAGCCAGGGAATCTGATAAATTTGATAGATTATCCCTCTGAACATTTGACTGGGGAGAATCAGTATCTGGGTCCTCCATCATAGGAGTCTCATGCTCCTCTGTGTCTGTATCATACTGAATATCTTTTGATCGCTTGAATGCTTCCTCTTCATGGAAGGTCACTTCTCGGGTGACCTCAATGTGTCTTTCACCTGGAACATATATTTTGTAGGATTTCGATGGTTTGCTATAACCAACAAAGTTTCCCTTCTTTCTTGATGGATCCATCTTTGTCCTCTTTTCTTTCGAAAAATGAATGATGGATCCATCTTTGTCCTCTTTTCTTTCGAAAAATGAATGTATACATGACTCCCAAAGATCTTGAGCTGTGAAGTATCTAGTTTTTCACCAGTGAACACTTCTTTAGGTGTCTTCTCATCTAGAATGGCAAGAGTACTTCTATTTTGGATATATATTGTTGTACCGGTGGCCTCTACCCATAATGAGGTAGACATTTCTTGATCATGCATCATGGATTTTGCATCATCACATATGGTTCTATTCTTCCTTTTGACAACCCCATTTTGTTGAGGGTTGTAGGGTGTATTTAACTGTCTACAAATTCTTGCATCACTACAGAACTCATTAAATGCATGTGAATCAAATTCACCTCCATTGTCTGATATCAAAGCATGAATGTGCTTTCCCGTCTCTGATTCTCAACTAGGGCTTTGAATTCCTGAACCTTGCTAAAGTTTTCGCTCTTAGCCTTTAGGAAATAAATCCATGACTTTCAAGAGAAGTCATCTATAGATAATACATAATATAAATAACCACTTAAGGAAGGGGATGACATGGGACCACATACATCAGAATGTATTAAATCTAAAATCCCTTTATATCTAGTAGTACTTCTAGAGAAACTCTTTTTAACATTCTTCCCAAGTGCACTACCGCTACATACACTATCATGCTCAAAATCAAATACGCGCATACCTTTCACCATTTGTTGTAATCCTGGTAGCACTTTGTAGTGGAGGTGACCAAGCCTCCTATGACATAGCTTGCATGGACTGATAGTGTTGTGAACCATAGCTTGAATTTATTTCCCAAGTACCTTGTAGAGATCTCCCTCTCTAACTCCAATCACTGCTGCATATTTCAAGTCTTTGTTCTTCGGCCATAATAGTGCTTGATTATCCATGAAGATAACTCGGAATCCCTTATCTTCAAGAACCAAAACTGATAGAAGGTTCTTCTACAATCCTGGAATATAAATAATTTCCTCCACATGTAAAATATCTCATGAACTTAGCTGGAAGGAGGTGAAATCAACTCCTTGGATCGAATAGGTTGTGTTGTCTCCCAACTCTACCTTGCATGCAAATTTTTTCTCCTTGAGATTGGTGATGGTGCTCTTATAACCAGTCATATGTTTAGATGCACCAATGTCAACCAACCATGTGTCCTCACTTGTGATGATGGATCCAGAAAGAGATGAGACTAGGTAATACTCCCTTGTCTCCTTTTCTTTGGGTGCATTCTTCTAAGTAGTTTCATCTTCTATAGCTATAGAAGCATGAAACCTTCCCTTTCCCTTTTTCTTTGCATTTCACTCCCTTGCATAGTGGCCCTTCTTGTAATAGTTGTAGCATCTAACCTTCGACTTGTCAAAGTATTTGTTGTATACCTTCTTCTTTGAATGGGAAAACTTCTTTTGAGAGAAGTTCTTTTTTCTTTTATTTATGCTTGCCATGAGGGAAAGTTTTTCTTCTTTGATGCACACTGACTTGCTTTGGATTCGCCCCTCCTCTTGGAGGCAGTCATGCCACAACCTTTATAAGTTAGGTTTTACCTCTCGGCCATTTACCACATCCAAGAATGTCTCCCATGAGGATGGGATACCATCAATAGCGGTTTGGAGAAGATCATCTTCATCCACCACTACTTCAGTACTAGCAAGATGATCTCTTACCTGATATATCTTAGTGAAGAAAGAAGCCACTGTCTCATCCTTCTCCATCTTTAGCTTTCAAAGCTTATTCTTCAATTCCCTCTTTTGACTCAGGGCCTTCTTCTCATATCGGTTTGTCAATGTATCAAAACACTCATTTGTGGTCTTCAACGGAGTGATCACAGACATCAAATTATCCTTTCCCGAATCATAGATGATCCGTTTAGATTTAACACACATGTTACTCCAATATGTTCAACAACCTCACCTTCCAAGTGAGGAAATTTGAAGTGCCCTCGAGACTGTCTTCTGGTCGGACAGAGATTGATGCCATGGCTCTCAAGTTTTGTGCTCAACTCCCTGGGATCTACATAGGCTCAATTTTTCTTGACAAATATTAGCTCCTTGTTGTATTCAAGCAGACAATAAAATCACCCACAGATATAATCAAGACAAAGGATCGGATCGAATGCATTCAACCGCTTATTATTCATCTTGAGTTGATATTTTATACATCAATGAAGAGGCTGGAGCGGTTAAACCTGCTCCAACTACTCTTTTACATTAAAAATTAACTAATATTGATGACTAAGGAAAGGCCTTGCGTCCCCCTCAACATAACCCCCACCAACAAATCATTTCTTCATCCCGAAGAAAACAAAGAAAGATGCATCAACATCCTGGATTTATGCTCCTGCTGAAGTAGTCCTCACTGTGCATCAACCATGCATACCAGTTTGTATAAGTACTCGACCACAACAACCGCTAGCTTGATAGGAAAACACACATGTACAAGGTTCTAATGTGACTGGTTACTCTTCATCCTCCATCTTCAATCTGGTAGTAGTCCATCGAAGTCTCACCCTCTCACAACGGCGGTCGACTATCCTCTTCCGCAATGAGGTCTCTTGGTTTAAAGCCTCACCCTGGCTCATTTGGCCAGAATCTCCATCGGCCTAGGCATCTCCATCTGGCCAACATCTCCATCGGCTTAGGCATGTGGGGCCTTTTGGATCTTCGACTTTCTATGCCATTTCTCTACCTTCTTGATTTCTGAGGTCACAATCCAGGAACATCTTTGCAATACAACACCGAGGGGTTCAATGAATTCAAATGTTCTGATGTCATCATATAGTGTTAAGCTCTTCTTCTGCATGTTGTAAGGTGGCTTCTGCTTGAATGTGATCATTGTCGACTTCATCTGTCATGAGGCTTCCTGCAAGTTTGTAAATGTTTCGCTGCTTGTGGTTCATACCGACTGCTAGATATTGGTCTTGGCCGACTGACTTGTCTCGACTTGAATCGACTAGACTCGACTGACCATGGTCGGCAAGAGAACAACTTGATTTTTGGACAACCCTTCATACAATTTTACAACTTCGACCACCGAACACAATATCGACCATATTTTTACATATATGACCTATCAAAATCGACCGCTTTGAAAACAATTATACACTTTACAAAAGAATAATACCGTAGCCCGACCATTGGACATCAATCGTGTTAGAATTCCACCATACTTTACAAAACCAACCAAAATACTAGGCATCGACCAAAGTTTCGACCACAAAACACTTACACTATCCAACAAATTAAAAATACCATCGACTATAGTTTAACATCGATTAAAGAGGAGAGGCGATCATACTCCTATCGACCAACTCTATTGACCATTTTTAAAACAAATTCGATCAAATTTAATATTGACCATATACTTTGAAACTTAGCCACGACCATTGTAAGAAAAATAATTATGGATCTTTTTAAATAGTTACAAATGTAAACCTTTTACTTTGTGCCACGAATAAGCGCATCCTGGTCATTGTATTCAGTGGTGTCAATCATGCTGACGATTGCTCAAGTCGGCCAGACTTCTTCCATCTAATAGATTTATTGAAATAACGGTTGATGGACTATTGTACTGGTCGATGGAGCGTTGTTGGTCGGTATCTTTTATCGGAATGAAAGAACAACTTCTATAAAACTGGTCGAGCATACTATACCATTATGTCCCATTTAAACTCGTAGGCTATTCTCCAGCTTATGGACAAACTTTCCGAGCAAATATTTAGCGGCATATCAGCAGACCAACATCATTCTCACAAAGGTTCTTTTATTTATTTTTGCACAGATTTCGATTGGGTTTCGACCATAAATAGTATCGACCAGGTTTCGACCAAGCAACTTATCGACTAAAATCTAATTACAACCGACTATATTTCCATATCGACGAAAAAGAAAAATTTACCCACATATTCATCGAGGGGTCTGTCCTATGATTGGTCTTTATCAACAACAACGCTCAATGGATCTTTGTTTGGTCGGCTTAATTATTTTGATAAGCACGTAGTCTATTACACCAATTGGTCATTTCAAGAAAGTCATCGACAGTTAGTCACAGACAAAGCTGCATAGATCATCCGGCTCTCGACATGTTCTGTTGAGCAACAGTTTCAGGAATAGTCTAGTTGATGGACATTGAACTTCAAGTAACATTCTGACATATTCACGATCAACTGCAACAATCAAGAAACTTGGTGGTGGGCATAAAGAATCTTCAATATCGCACCAACTGCAAAAGCAACATCTTTAACGTTTTTTCCTCTCACAGGTGCGGGCTTTTGATCTCACAATTTCTTCCACGGAAAGGCAGACAACATTCTTCTTATGGATTCTTTTATCTTTCTCCCTTCAACTTTGTCGACGAATGTTGGTAGATGGCTCCTAGACAGGCTTGGTCATCGAACTATTTTGTTCAGTGGCTAATCGATGGCTTTAGTCGATGAGGCTCGTCAATGGGAATACAATGACGTTCTAAGTCTTCACATGTCGAAATCTTCACATTGTTGTCAAGTTGTCTCGTTCGAAATATTCACGCGTCCACTGCTTCGAGCAAACTTAAAATTAGATTTCTGGTCGACATCTTCTTTGGAAATGGCAAGCAAATTTCTTGTCAGTAGGCTTCTATGGGCAGTCTTTACTCTTTCTGGCAAAATATTCCTTGATTAAACCCACAGAGGCGTAATCTTCATGACCTTGGCACGCTCAATGCTAGCAGAGACCAACGTCTTCCTTCTTTGACTGCTAAGGTCGACGGGCTGCTCCAGCAGACATAATCAAGACAGACAGTAAAAGCACACACAGAGATAATCAAGACAAAGGATTGGATTGAATGCATTCAACCATTTATTATTCATTTTGAGTTGATATTTTATACATCAATCAAGAGGTTGGAGCCTGTTCCAACTAATATTTTACATTAAACATTAACTAATATTGCTGACTAACGAAAGGCTTTGCGGCCCCCACACTTCTTCACACCCTGAGCTCCTATACCATGTTAATTTTTTAGCAAATATGATGAGATTTGAACTTTAAAACTTGAAGTGCAGAAATATTGAATACTTAAATCAATGAACCATTCAATCACATGAAACATTCAACCATAACACAAGATGTACCCTCGGGAAAACCCTCAAAACAATGAGGATGAAAAACCCCAACAAATCTTCAGATTATATTGTTAGATAACATAAAATATCTTTTACATCAAGCACCCCCTGTGCAATTATAGAGCAAGAGAAAGATAAAGAAGAGAGACTCAGAATAATATCATGCACAAAGAAAAGGGACTTTCCTTCAAGGGAGAAGAGAATTCACTTCACATTGAATTCATTAAATCATGTATAACATATTTATACATTCACATGCATCAACTTCTATTTTTTCTTCTAACTTCATGATGAAATTTCCCTCCATTTGGATGTATCAATCTTGCATGAAGAAGAGCGCCCACTTCTCATGTAGTGCATTAAATCACTTAAATGATTCTTAGGATGAACTCGCCCCTTAACTGAAAGCTTTCCCACTTAATTAGATGGCTAACTTAAGTGTCGTCATGCAAGTGTCGCAACTCAAGTGTCATCTTTTAGTTTAACATAAGTGTCGTCATGCAATAACACTTAGTTAACTAGATCTTCTTTGTTATCACTTAGTTAACTCTCTTTAACTTATTCTTTCTTGTTAACATCACTGTAGTGATCAAATCGAGTTCTCCTTTGATTTACTGAAGTCTTCATTGAATTTTAGCAATTCGAATTCTCTCTTAATTAATTCTTTTATGTGCAATTCAAATTCTCTCTTAATTAATTATTTTATGTGCAATTTGAATTCTCTCATATCTTATCACATATGATCTTTATCTCTTGTCTAATCTACATGGTCAATATATGTTGACTTTAATTATCTATCATATCAGATTATACTCATAATATTTTTCAGATGCTCTGATCATATTATATTACTCTCGGACCAAATGATCATATACTAAAGTAATTCAGTCTAGAGGTGGCCAATCTCTAAATGATACTTAATAGAAATTGGTGACCATGGTTAGTAATACATCACACAACATTAACGCTTCAACATGCAAAGCATCTACCTCTATAACTGGAGGTCCACCCCATGGGTACCTACTATAACTAGAGGTCCACATGATAATATGACTTGACACACAAGTCCTGAGCTTTGTCCAAAAATAATTTACAACATCATCACTTTGATACATCAAAGCATTCACCTCAACACATGAGGAATAACCTTTTACAATTGAAGGATTAGTCATTCTTGAGTCCAACCCAAGAATCTACTCCAAGTTCCTGAGTCCAACTCAGGGTCCCTACCTCAACACATGAGGCCCAATCCTGGATGCATAATATTGTCTTGGATAATGACTCGTGATGCTATACATTTAAGAATATCATGGGTGAAGGACAATGAAAATACAAATCGAAAAAATAATGGATGAATAATATATACCATTGTATAAAACTACATCACTAATAAAAATATCTATTACTATATGAATTGTTACTGTACATACAATTATTAAGCTTCAATAGCCTAATAATTATTTCGCAGGCTAAAATACTTATTTTCCCGGTTGGCATACCATTAAATTACAAGCTACAATTTTCTTGGTTTATTGTAAATATAGGTGATAGCTCCCCTTGTAGTGTACCATAACAATTATATAGGTCTATTCCTTCCATTGTTATAATGTAGAAATTGAGTATCCATGGTATTTTTCTAGTTCCTCTTCATTTAACTCTTTATTAAACGGGTGTACGTGAAAACATCTTGGCATGCTACCAAATCCAAGGATTGTTTGTGGTTTTTTTATACTTAATCTTGGCAACATTTGAGCATTTGTTAAAGGACTTCCTATCTATGTGTTTCCTCCATTATATACTAGAACCATTATCATTCCTTACCTTGATTGATTGGCCATAGTAATAGTCTCCATTAAACATATTTCTTTTATAACCATTGTGGTATTTACTTCTTGTTTTTGAAGCAATTTATCTAGCTTTTCATCTAGCACCACTTGTTGCTTGAAGTTATTGATTGTTTCCAGCATTTGCTATAACTCTTTTCAGCTTCAACACACTTATTAGAGCCTTTTGTTGATTTGGGACACTTAATTCATTGAATCATGCTTCACTTTGATTGTATTGTCATCTTCTAGAGATTGTTTACTTAACACAAAGTGGTACTTTTCTCACCTTTTTGTCACGTCCCATCCATCCAAGTAGAGGGAACATGAAGGATATATGAGGTGCTAAAATTCACCCTTAAGGTCATATTATCAAATTCATTAACATATCAATGTGTGTGCAAATGCATAATAAGTTACAAAAGGGAATTAAACTCTATCAATGCACACATAGCATGCATATAACAACATGTTCATCACATGCATAATAGTAAAATCATGCACAGAAATAAACTCATCTTATGCTATTTACATGCATTCAATTTTATCATTTCAAATTGGATCATTTCATTCAACCTGACATAAACAAAGTCATTCATAATACATAAATTTGGCATAATTAGAAACAATAGTGAACACTTATCTTTAATTGAAATTGTCCAAGCAATTGGCTATGGAAGAGCAACGTTCCACCCAAGCATAGGTATCTGTCCAACCTATATTAATTCAACTGAGAGACCAGTGACCACCCCCGAGATGGGATATGTATCCACTAAGGTGGAACTACTCAGGATCACTCACAGCCATAGGTACAATCACTCATGCTAAGCCAACACACAACTAGGTTTATCAAACATGCAGGGAGACATGCAGGGAGAATGCTAAAAAAATGAGCTCAACCACAGAGCTATAGGAATATTCTTGATTGATCTCAGTCATCCTTGGCACCCACAATACCTACCACACCCAACACAAGGAAGGTCCCATTCTCTGCTACACAATCCCTCAGTTGCCCCTTCCCTCTAGTTCTCTTCAGGGTGGGCATAGAAAGGTCCAAGATGCAAAAAAAAAACTTAAGAGATTCTTTCCTTCACTGGGTTTATCAAGCAATTCCGACCTCTTATCTCTCTCCCAATTCAATTCACTCTTGGATTTTTTTGAATTTTTGGTCACGTGATTCTCAATCATGAAATTCATCTTCCCAACATCCATATATAAGTCTTCCTATGTATTTTCAGGCCTTTGACAATCTCAAATTCGCCCCAGGTTTTATGTCTATGGATTCCCCACTGGATTTCGGTGCTCGCATCAAATTTGGCCATTTTTTATACTCGAAATCATGGATTCTTTCATGGTTGTGATTTATGCAATTTTCACTGTTGGGAATGCATAACAAGCTAAGGATTATGTCTAGTTATTCCAAAATGGAATGGGGATGATGGAAAACAAATTCCCATGAGAAAATTAACTTCTGGGTCAAGTAAATTGAGCCCATACCCAGCCATATGAATTTTTGAGTTTGCCCATGCTCCATTAAATTCATGGGTTGATTTCTCAACTTCATCCTTACAATAGAATTAAATGTCAGTGTAACTAGTCAAGATGGGTCCTCAAGATGACATTTGGAAACAAACGATTCAATCCCCCAACTCCTCATCTCTCCCTAGTGGATACATACATCCCCCTCATTTTTAGTTGCTTCCATATCTAGTTCTTGGAATTTTATTTGCATTATAACTATATACATGTTTTTAGATTTACCATGGTTTACTAGTGCATGGATCACAAAATATAAAAATACTTTCCTTTTAAAGTCGAGCATTCACTAGCGAGGCCTTGGCCTTGAGCTCCACACTAGGAATTTATACATCGCGTATGCACAATATTCACATATGAAGCCAATACATTCCAATGGTAAAAAATGGGGGTATTACACTAAATTATGTTCATTTAATTTTTTTTATAAAACAATAAATATGTGTTGATTCCTCACTTGCACATGGGTACCTATCATGACCTTGTTTGTCAGTACACATATTGAGTATTTTTGTCCACGATTTACTTTATTTTCGGTACCTCTCTTTTTCACATTTGAGGAGTGGATTACAGGGCACTCATTAGATATTCTTAGTGTCGCTAGGAATTTTCCTTCGTGCAATGCCTTGTGTTGTAGTCTCTTAGAGATGGCCACTTTGGAGCATTTTTTGCTTGGTTTCTTGGCATCATTGTCACCTTTATCCCATAGCTATGTTTTTCTCCATCATCTATCACATCAATTTAATAACCATCATCTATGTCCACCATGTTTAGCATTATGGTGGGAATGGAGTGCAATTATTCTTTGGGTGATTCTTTATGCTTCACAATTTGGTTAGATATTAACATATTTTAGAGTGAGCCTTAGATCAAGCACCAATTTGTATTTTGACTCTATGTTTGTAGTGTCCAAGTATTCATGTACTATGTTGAGATGGATTGACATCCATAGCGACACTAATTTTATGATGTTTTTCTCAATTATACATGAGTACCTAATCAAAACTTTGTGCAAGGACTCATTTTAAAGGACTAATATCTCTTTTACCCTTCCCTAAGTTGTGCTTAAGGGGGGGGAGGATTTTAGTGCATTTTTTAACTTTTCACAAGGAGTTTGAAATTTGTTGCTTGCATTTTTTATGTAGATATTTGATGGATTTGGCAACTTGGGGTTACTTGACCATATTTCAGTTTCAACCATGCTTCTTATTTGGAGATTTCATGTTTGTAGGGCTCATTTCTCTTTTGATGGTTGATGGTGTTTTCTTTTGTTTGAAAGTTTTATTCTAGTTCCTAACCAACATCTATCCTTTTTAGAGCATTCAAGTGGTAGTTTTAAATTCTTGTCATTAGTGTGCCTTTGCAACCCATCCTCTTTGGCTTCAGAGTTCAACCATGTTCCTTGAGGTTACTTGGCCCTCCACTTTAGATTTTTTCTCATACTTCCTAATTGGAGATTTAAATTTGCACATGCCTCGTGCTCTTTCCATTCATTGCATATTTGTGGGATCTTCTTCAATTTTAGCTCCAGGGCCTTTTCAACATTTGCATTTGTCTCTCTTTTGCCGAGGGGTTTTTTCAACTACTAGTTTTTCTCCTTTTCTTTTCTTGTGAGTTTATTTTGTACCTATGTACCTTAGCAATTTTCATTATCATGACCCCCTTTTCTGTCTTCTTCTATTCCTCCATATGTTTTCTTTAGGGGTTGTTAGCATACATAGGATTGTTAAGCTTCCATAGTCTAATAATTATTTTCCAGGTTAGTATACTTATTTGCTCGGTTGACATACCATCAAATTACAAGCTAGGCTTCTTCTAGTTTGTTATATATATAGATGATAACTTCTTTTATGTTTTACCATAACAGTTATATAGATTATGGACTTTAGGCTCATCTATAGTCTAGTTTAAACCCAAATTTCTACTTAAAACAACAACAACTACTAAAAATAATAATAATAATAAAATATTATTAATCACCAATAATATACTATATTATTACTTTTATTAACAATAAATAATTTATAAAACTTAAATATAAATATCTATTTTTAAAATTACTACCATAGTAGTTGTTTGGTCTACTTAAAACAACAACAACTACTAAAAATAATAATAATAATAAAATATTATTAATCACCAATAATATACTATATTATTACTTTTATTAACAATAAATAATTTATAAAACTTAAATATAAATATCTATTTTTAAAATTACTACCATAGTAGTTGTTTGGTTGTTGTATGTAATGCAACTAAATTTACATCAACTTATACATATAGTACAAAACACAATTAAAAATATATTATTGAATCATTAATTTTCTTGAACGATTTATTAATAAATTTAGTTATATTAAATAAATTTAAAATACAATTTCTAATTTTTTTACCTAAGACTATATTAATAGTTTTTATTTTTTTAATTCACACAAACTTTACAATATATTAATGTTTCATAAGAGTGGAAGTGTCTAAATACATGAAAGAATTAGTCCCTTCTCTTAAGATATCATTATTGTGAAAAACATCCATATATCATGGATAGCAAATGGTTTAGTATTTTTTTCTACCCATAAACTTTAGACTATATTAATAGTTTTTATTTTTCTATTCACAAAAACTTTACAATATATTAATGTTTCATAAGAGTGGAAGTGTCTAAATACATAAAAGAATTAGTCCGCTCTCTTAAGATATCAGTATTGTGAAAAACATCCATATATTATGAATAGCAAATGGTTTAGTCAATCTCATCTAGAATCATCGAATCTAACCCATACTATTATAAAATTAATAAAATACTCAACGACATTAAAATTGGAAATAAGTAATTGGTTAAACTTTGCTCTCTTATATATATATATATATAATAATTAATTAAAGTAAATAATATTTAATATATATATTTTTATATAAAATGACATGAGTAAAAAAATTCTCTGTAAAAATAGAAGTGTCGGGTAAGTATTTTATTAAATTGAAATACATATATAATTCATTGAAATGAATATCATACTTTTAATAACATTATATATTTAATAATAGAAGTGATTGTATGCAAATGATTGGAGGAATTAAGAGTGAAAATATTTATGTATGAATGAGTGTAGTTCGTTGACTTTTGCAAACGATGTGAGAATATGTGATGACTTGTGGAGTTAGTTATATATACTCATTCTTTTAAATCCACTTGTATATATAGCTAACATTTGGGTGGCGTTCGTTGACTTTGCAAAGATGTGAGAATATGAGATTTAGATGGAGTGTTAAGTTTGTAGACTTGAGTGAAGAACCTATTATTTTATTAAAGTTAGAGAATCTAATATATGTTATGGAATATATTTTGCTATACAACTATATGGGAGATTATTATATTAATTTATGGGAATCTTCATCCTCAATCAAACTCAAGAAGCAGGTATTAAGATTAAAGTTATAAGTAAAGTTTTTTAAGATTAAAGTTATAAAGTAATGTTTTTTTCTTTGGAAAAACCGTTCTTTTCATTCACAGATAATGAAAAATATATTCAGAATTAGTGTTAAGATAATTTAAAAAACAGATTTACAATGAGTTTGGAAAAATTAATAAAAATGAGTCCAAAATATATATAAATAAACTCAAGAAGCAGGTATTAAGATTAAAGTTATAAGTAAAGTTTTTTAAGATTAAAGTTATAAAGTAATATTTTTTCTTTGGAAAAACCGGTCTTTTCATTCATAGATAATGAAAAATATATTCAGAATTAGTGTTAAGATAATTTAAAAAACAGATTTACAATGAGTTTGGAAAAATTAATAAAAATGAGTCCAAAATATATATAAATAAGCTACGCTGTTTATATTATTACAGATTTTTTTTTGGTAAGGTTTGAGTATTCTATTATATTAGAAAGAGTAAATTGTACATAGCCAAATTGTCCAAGTGTCAAGGTTTAGCATTGCCATGCAAGACACCCAAAGAAAGAACATCAAGAGTATAGAACTAAACAAAGCTACTGTGCTACCTAAGACCCGATAATCCAAAACACTGCTCAGAGAAAAGAGTTGATAGTAGTTCCCCCATAGGTCAGGAGTTATGGCCAGAGCATTCAAAGCGAAAACATACATGAAATATCTAGAACTAGTGCTAAGGTCGAACAATTAAATCGTCATCAGAAAGAGGAGTTGTAGAGGGGCTGACATCTGGCATTTTGCTTTTCCCATCGTCACCAACGGTAGCATGGCATCTTCTGAAAACAAGTTGGGTGCTTGCCGCCAAGTCCGGTGGAGGTTTGTTGAAGGTTTTTCCTGTGAGAGCCTTGGCCAGAGTGTCAAGCTTTGCATTAACCCACTCAGTCTCTGTGCGTTGGAACCGGATGACTGCATGCAAATTGGCTTCTAGATTGGAGTTGCGGTCAACCAGAGGAAGAGCATTTTTCTCTGGCCTAAGCTGCCCTTGAAGGCAATCTTCCATTTCCATGGTCATCAAATCTTTAACTGTCCAGAAAGCCCCGAGAGTCTTTGTGTGTTGAGTCTCCCTGGTACATGGAGACCCTGCATCCTCCATTAACCCACAGAATTCAGTAGCCAATTGCTCTGCCTAGGGGCGGGCTTGCTTCTTCTTCAGTTTATTTTCTAGCCAAGTTGTGCAGGCACGAGCGAAATCTGGAATTTCATTTTAAAAAAAAACCTGGACATTGCCCATTTCCTTCAGGGCGCGTGGCATGTGTGTGCGGCGTGGCCCATTAACAATTTTCCTCGGATTCGCCTTCGTCTTGGCCATGGTAACCTCACTAGCAAGAAGGGTCCAGACCAAATGCTTATGAAGGGAGAGAGCCAAAGGCTTTAGTAGCGAGTAACACATATAAAAAATTTGATATTGTGACTTGCCAATTCGAAGCTTGTATTTAAGCCGAGGCTTCCTTTTCCTATGGCCTAGAACGAGTGGACCGTGCAGAACCCCATTTCCATGACTTTCAAGTTGGATTGCCATGAAGACTCGCACAAGCAAGCAAGCTTGCAGTCGTATGGGTCCTCCCGAGCATGCACAAAGATTATGAGGTAGTGTACCATGACAGAACTGATAATTAAGAGTCTGGATGGAGACCAATGGTCGAGATCCACACGCCATGTTGCATGGTACGGCCACGTCCTCGTTGAATGGGTTAGTCGCATGGGGTCATGGCCCCATCTTGGTGGTACCTGTCATGGGGATATTGAAAACTAATTTAATTGTGTTAATTAACATCTATTTATTTATAACATAACAATATTTTCTCATTATTGTTGGTGAAAATTATAATCAATAGTTATTATATTTAAATTTTGATATTTTGATTTATTTATACTATATTTCTTTTTCCTGCGAAAAAAAGCCTACTATTAATATTCAATTCTGAATCAAATAGTACATGATATCAGTATTTAAATATTGTTTTCAATCCAACCTCTCAGCAAATGAGAGTTTCAACATTTTCAAAATATACAGAAAACAAAATATTACATCCTTCATATTACTTTGGTAGAACCCATCCAGATCAGTCGAGGAAATACAGAGTACCAGAATCTATCAACTTGCCCTCACAAAATTCATCCCAATATAAGTAGTCATCCTCGCCCTCCAATGCTTGCTTTGATAGTTGATCTGCCTGGGAATTAAATTCTCTGTAGATGTGTTCCAATGTGACAGCTCCAAATCTGTTAAGTTCATCCTTCACTCTATTGCACCAACCAACTAAGTTCAATACCTTGAGGTCAAACTCACCCTGAGCCCATTTAATGGTAACTCTAGAATCACCAAATATCTTCACATTCACTAATCCAAAGAGATTAGCCACTCGGGAGACACACCATAATGCCAATAGTTCTGCCTTCATATTAGTACATTTTCCACATTTCATGCAAATTGTAAAATAATAATTATGATTGATATGAATAACCCCACCTGCTCCACAATTTCCCAAGTTAGTAGCTCCATCAAATTATTAAATATATCATTTCTAAATAAATATATAATTATAATGTGTTTAAAATGCAATATAAAAAAATAATTTAGTTATTAATATTTAATACATTATTGAAAACTAATTTAATAATGTAAATGGACATTTATTTATCTATAACCTAATATCATTTTCTTGTTATACCATTTTCTTATTATTATTATTGATGAAAATCATAATCATCCATTATTACATTTTGATATTTTGATTTATCAATACTATATTTCATTTCTAAAGAGATACAATTATGTTTTTGGTGCGCTTAAAGTGTAACATAGAAAACTAATTTAATTGTTATTAATATATAATATCATTATTGAAAACTAATTTAATTGTGTAAATTGACATCGATTTATCTATATCACAACAACATTTTCTCATTATTATTAATACAAATCATAATCAATAGTTATTACATTTTGATTTTTTGATTTTTTTATACAATAAGGATATACAATTATGTTTTTGGTGCATTTAAAGTATAACATAAAAACACTAATTTAGTTGTACATACGGAATATCGTTATTGAAAATTATTTTAATTGTGAAAATTGTCATCTACTTATCTATAATATAATAACATTTTTTATAAAAATCATAATCAACAACTTTTACATTTTGATATTGTGAATTGTCTATACTATATTTCATTTCAAGGTTGGGAGAACATATGTTTTGTTTTGTATATGAACTATTATTATCATTGTATTTTGAACGTTCATGGAAATCAAGTTCATGGGCTATTGCAATTCTCTCTATCGTCATAAAGGTTAAGGAATTATGGTGGAGATTAAGATGATGGTAACCTTTATTAATTATGGTGATGGTTATGATCGAAATTTTGAAAAGTTTAGCTCCATGGTATTATGTGTGGAAGGTTTTTATTTTAAATTTAATAGAAATATAAAGAAATAAGATGATGATGATAATAATTATTATCTTTAATTTAAAAAAAAAAAAATTAATAATGATAATTATAATAGTTATTAAAATATTTTTAAATCAATTAAAATAAGGTTTTGAATTTAATTTTAATGAAAAATTTTAATATTTCTATGTTAATTACATTAAAAAAAATAATTTAAATTGGAGGTAATAATGTTGGCTTATACACCATTCTTTATCTTTCTTGCGTTGATCCGGGTTCTGCGCAGTTGTGGTCCAACAAAAACCTTCTTCACCGGCCCTTTCGGCAACAACCTACGAACAAGCTAAGGTCTCACCCGAGGTGAAGTTTATGGGGTATTACAGAATCAGGTTTTTGCAATCAGGTGATGCGCAATTAATAGACTGGGGGATTGCGCGAAGTTTCACTTACTTCGCGGTTATTACTTATGCTATGGCGCACACAGGGACTGCACACTTCGAAATGGCTCTTAACAAAGGGACATCGCAACCCCAGGTTGCGCTACTTCTTAACAATCACACACCATAAAGACTTCTTCGACTTAGTGTAATTGTGCATTCAACATAAGGGACTGTGCACTTCACGACTCATGCAATATGATGAACTACAATGCAACCGTGCACTTCCGGTACTGCGCTTTCCTGGGAATCGCACTTACACAGATTCCGCTGACTTAGTGTTACCCAAATAACTCATGCATTCATCATGTTCAGAATTACTTGCACATTCACATTCGAGCATATATGTTCGACACTTAGCATATTATTCTCATCACTCATTCATATAGAGAATACATATAAAAGCGAAGATACATATAACTGTAAGCATGAACTTAACCATAAACAAAAGCAAACACACATATTCAATCACACAACATGGTATTTACGTGGTTCACCCCCTGGATGGGAGCTACGTCCACAAGAACTGTTGATTATATTAATGTGAAGGGTTCAACAGTTCCAGTCTGTGCACTCAGCTGCAGACTCTCTTCTCTCTACAATAGGTCTCTGCGCACGCAGCTGCAAAGCCTCTTTACAATATCCAGTCTCTCAACGGAGATCAACAAAATAGTTAGAGATCGAAATCCCAATCAACAATCAACCCTTCCCTTACAAAAATGCCCCTATTATAGATCACGCCCTTAGGTCACGTCTTTACAATGCATGTGGGCCAAAACCCCTAGAGTAACCAAAACTAGTGCGGTTACCCTGCCAATCCGGCCTGTCGTACTCGACAGCTGCTCCACTCGCTTTTGGCCGCCTTGTTGGGCTACTCATGGCTCTGACGCCCTTCTGACAGCCGCAGTCATCATAAAATGGTTATAACTGCATAGTGGCGTGTTCCTTTCCGTTGCCCCGGCCTTCCTGTCGCTGTCGACCCGTGGCTATGATGCTAGCGGTTTCCTCCACTCTAACTGACAGGTCGCTTTAATCTGCTTCCACGCTGCTCCTTACCCAACTCCCGGGAATCATGGAGTCGCTTACCCAAAACAGTTCGCTTTCATCTGCTCGACCGCTTTCTTTACTTATACTCTTTTGGCCAAAATGGTTGTTGCGCTGGCACTGCGCATCAGCAAAACTGCGTCGTGCTTAGGCTTCGTACTCCCCGCTACGCCAATTGGACTTCACAATCCGAACTGCACCATTGACAAAATTGTGCCACTTGAACTTCGCAGTCCGAACTGTGCTTCTGCCAAAACTGTACTTCATCAAAATTGTGCCAACTTGGGCCATGCCCAACAGGCCCCTAACACTTACTCATGGATTGCCCCCGATCCACTCCCGCTGAACGACTTCAGCTGCGCACCCTCGGAGGTACTCAACTTCGTAGTGAAGTCGTGCAAAGTAGTGGTGAGCTTTGCAATCGTTTCCTTTGCCTTATGCTCGAACTCTTTAATGGTCTCCAGCATCACCGGTGAGACTTGTTCCTGGGATTGTTCTTTCACTGTGCCCTTGTCTTCCTCCAGATTCTCATCCTTGGCTTCCTCAAAGGTGGACTTGACATCCTCTGGGACGTCCACCTTCCACTCCTTCGACCAATTTTCCATCATTTGGTCTATTTTTGCAGCATCCAGTTGATAGAATCTTGGGTACCATAACTCTGTCTCCACATCAGCCCTTGGCTGAATGTATGTGAAGTGCATATCGGCCCTAAACCTGAGCCTTCCTCTATACTAGACTTGTATATTTTACCACTTCTTAATGTATGAATGTTGTCCTTGGTATCACTGTCTAAATTACCGAACATTACAGACTCAAAGCTTCTAGGGATCTTATTGCATTCTCAAGACATCTTTCTCTGCTAACATCTTAATGTATAGACTGAGATTGTTCAGGTACTTACCTCTGAATCCTTTGAATAAATCTGCCTCGGCTGGGCTGTAACACTTCAACGTGTCCTCAGCAAATTCTATAACATATCCTTCTAATATGCTATCTAGCCAGAAGTCTACTGCTCTTGATATTGGGCTATCCACCGCTTTAAGTCTCTGAATCAGTTCTGGAGTCCACGCCGTAGGTTCTCCTCCATGATAGCAAGTTTTCTGTTCTGCTAGTCTTGACAACCACTCGTATAGAACGTTGCTGAAGGCTGCAAAGAAAATTTCGTAAATATCAGAATATAGGTATCTTTGCAACCATTGTTCATTAGAGAAACGTGGATGTTTGTTCTCCTTTCTTGCAAACTTCGTCTCTGTATTGTCCACCCAGTTCTGTATTTCTGTCCTCTCGGGATTCCAATATTCTAAACACATCACTAGTTCAAACGTGGAAATAGAACCATTTGTTGGCGTATACCTCGTTCTTTATCTTTCTTGTGCTGACCCAGGTTTTACGTAGTTGTGGTCCAACAAAACCCTTCTTCACCGGCCCTTTCGGCAACAACCTGTGAACAAGCTAAGGTGTCACCTGAGGTGAAGTTTATGGGGGATTACAAAATCAGGTTTCTACAATCAGGTGCTCTGCGGCTAACAGACTGGGGGATTGCGCGAAGTTTCACTTACTCTGCGGTTATTACTTATGCTATGGCGCACACGGGGACTGTGCGCTTTGGAATGGCTCTTAACAAAGGGATAGTGCAACCCCTGGCTGCACTACTTCTTAACAATCACACACCATAAATACTTCTTCGACTTAGTGTAATTGTGCATTCAACATAAGGGACTGTGCACTTCGTGACTCATGCAATATGATGAACTACAATGCAACCGCGCATTTCCGGTGCTGCGCTTTCCTGGGAATCGCACTTACATAGACTCCGCTGACTTAGTGTTACCCAAATAACTCATGCATTCATCATGTTCAGAATTACTTGCAGATTCACATTTGAGCATATATGTTCGCCACTTAGCATATTATTCTCATCACTTATTCATATAGAGAATACATATAAAAGTGAAGATACATATAACTGTAAGCATGAAATTAACCATAAACAAAAGCAAACACACAGATTCAATCACGCAACACGGTATTTACATGGTTCACCCCTAGGATGGTAGCTACGTCCACAAGAACTGTTGATTATATTAATGTGAAGGGTTCAACAGTTCCAGTCTGTGCACTCAGTTGTAGACTCTCTTCTAGATCAACAATAGGTCTCTGCGCACGCAGCTGCAGAGCCTCTTTACAATATTTTTGTCCATGATTTACTTTATTTTCGGTACCTCTCTTTTTCACATTTGAGGAGTGGATTACAGGGCACTCATGTAGATATTCTTAGTGTCGCTAGGAATTTTCCTTCGTGCAATGCCTTGTGTTGTAGTCTCTTAGAGATGGCCACTTTGGAGCATTTTTTGCTTGGTTTCTTGGCATCATTGTCACCTTTATCCCATACCTATGTTTTTCTCCATCATCTATCACATCAATTTAATAACCATCATCTATGTCCACCATGTTTAGCATTATGGTGGGAATGGAGTGCAATTATTCTTTGGGTGATTCTTTATGCTTCACAATTTGGTTAGATATTAACATATTTTAGAGTGAGCCTTAGATCAAGCACCAATTTGTATTTTGACTCTATGTTTGTAGTGTCCAAGTATTCATGTACTATGTTGAGATGGATTGACATCCATAGCGACACTAATTTTATCATGTTTTTCTCAATTATACATGAGTACCTAATCAAAACTTTGTGCAAGGACTCATTTTAAAGGACTAATATCTCTTTTACCCTTCCCTAAGTTGTGCTTAAGGTGGGGGAGGATTTTAGTGCATTTTTTAACTTTTCACAAGGAGTTTGAAATTTGTTGCTTGCATTTTTTTATGTAGATATTTGATGGATTTGGCAACTTGGGGTTACTTGACCATATTTCAGTTTCAACCATGCTTCTTATTTGGAGATTTCATGTTTGTAGGGCTCATTTCTCTTTTGATGGTTGATGGTGTTTTCTTTTGTTTGAAAGTTTTATTCTAGTTCCTAACCAACATCTATCCTTTTTAGAGCATTCAAGTGGTAGTTTTAAATTCTTGTCATTAATGTGCCTTTGCAACCCATCCTCTTTGGCTTCAGAGTTCAACCATGTTCCTTGAGGTTACTTGGCCCTCCACTTTAGATTTTTTCTCATACTTCCTAATTGGAGATTTAAATTTGCACATGCCTCGTGCTCTTTCCATTCATTGCATATTTGTGGGATCTTCTTCAATTTTAGCTCCAGGGCCTTTTCAACATTTGCTTTTGTCTCTCTTTTGCCAAGGGGTTTTTTCAACTACAAGTTTTTCTCCTTTTCTTTTCTTGTGAGTTTATTTTGTACCTATGTACCTTAGCAATTTTCATTATCATGACCCCCTTTTCTGTCTTCTTCTATTCCTCCATATGTTTTCTTTAGGAGTTGTTAGCATACATAGGATTGTTAAGCTTCCATAGTCTAATAATTATTTTCCAGGTTAGTATACTTATTTGCTCGGTTGACATACCATCAAATTACAAGCTAGGCTTCTTCTAGTTTGTTATATATATAGATGATAACTTCTTTTATATTTTACCATAACAATTATATAGATTATGGACTTTAGGCTCATCTATAGTCTAGTTTAAACCCAAATTTCTACTTAAAACAACAACAACAACAACTACTACTACTAATAATAAAATATTATTAATCACCAATAATATACTATATTATTACTTTTATTAACAATAAATAATTGATAAAACTTAAATATAAATATCTATTTTTAAAATTACTACCATAGTAGTTATTTGGTTGTTGTATGTAATGCAACTAAATTTACATCAACTTATACATATAGTACAAAACACAATTAAAAATATATTATTGAATCATTAATTTTCTTGAACGATTTATTAATAAATTTAGTTATATTAAATAAATTTAAAATACAATTTCTAATTTTTTTTCCTAAAATAATTATTTATACATAAGTTTTAGTGTTTGTTTCTACACATAAACTTTAGACTATATTAATAGTTTTTATTTTTTTAATTCACAAAAACTTTACAATATATTAATGTTTCATAAGAGTGGAAGTGTCTAAATACATGAAAGAATTAGTCCCTTCTCTTAAGATATCATTATTGTGAAAAACATCCATATATCATGGATAGCAAATGGTTTAGTATTTTTTTCTACACATAAACTTTAGACTATATTAATAGTTTTTATTTTTTTATTCACAAAAACTTTACAATATATTAATGTTTCATAAGAGTGGAAGTGTCTAAATACATAAAAGAATTAGTCCGCTCTCTTAAGATATCATTATTGTGAAAAAATCCATATATTATGAATAGCAAATGGTTTAGTCAATCTCATCTAGAATCATCGAATCTAACCCATACTATTATAAAATTAATAAAATACTTAACGACATTAAAATTGGAAATAAGTAATTAGTTAAACTTTGCTCTCTTTTATATATATATATATATAATAATTAATTAAAGTGAATAATATTTAATATATATATTTCTATATAAAATGACATGAGTAAAAAAATTCTCTGTAAAAATAGAAGTGTATGGTAAGTATTTTATTAAATTGAAATACATATATAATTTATTGAAATGAATATCATACTTTTAATAAAGGGATCTCTATGATTCTATTACATATGCAGAATGTAATTTTGTTCAATCTATTTGAAATAAAATTACGATTTTTTCCAAGGAAAAAAAAAATCATACTTTTAATAACATTATATATTTAATGATAGAAGTGATTGTATGCATATGATTGGAGGAATTAAGAGTGAAAATATTTATGTATGAATGAGTGTAGTTCGTTGACTTTTGTAAACGATGTGAGAATATGTGATGACTTGTGGAGTTAGTTATATCTACTCATTCTTTTAAATCCACTTGTATATATAGCTAACATTTGGGTGGCGTTCGTTGACTTTGCAAAGATGTGAGAATATGAGATTTAGATGGAGTGTTAAGTTTGTAGACTTGAGTGAAGAACCTATTATTTTATTAAAGTTAGAGAATCTAATATATGTTATGGAATATATTTTGCTATACAACTATATGGGAGATTATTATATTAATTTATGGGAATCTTCATCCTCAATCAAACTCAAGAAGCAGGTATTAAGATTAAAGTTATAAGTAAATTTTTTTAAGATTAAAGTTATAAAGTAATGTATTTTTCTTTGGAAAAACAGTTCTTTTCATTCACAGATAATGAAAAATATATTCAGAATTAGTGTTAAGATAATTTAAAAAACAGATTTACAATGAGTTTGGAAAAATTAATAAAAATGAGTCCAAAATATATATGGAATGGCTCAGCCATCATAAAGCTTCAAAATCAGTAACAGTAAATAAGCTACGTTGTTTATATTATTACACTTTTTTTTTTGGTAAAGTTTGAGTATTCTATTATATTAAAAAGAGTAAATTGTACATAGTCAAATTGTCCAAGTGTCAGGGTTTAGCATTGCCATGTAAGACACCCAAAGAAAGAACATCAAGAGTATAGAATTAAACAAAGCTACTGTGCTACCTAAGACCTGATAATCCAAAACACTGCTCAGAGAAAAGAGTTGATAGTAGTTCCCCCATAGGTCGGGAGTTATGGCCAGAGCATTCAAAGCGAAAACATACATGAAACATCTAGAACTAGTGCGAAGGTCGAACCATTAAATCGTCATCAGAAAGAGGAGTTGTAGAGGGACTGACATCTGGCATTTTGATTTTCCCATCGTCACCAATGGTAGCATGGCAGCTTTTGAAAACAAGTTGGGTGCTTGCCGCCAAGTCCAGTGGAGGTTTGTTGAAGGTTTTTCCCGTGAGAGCCTTGGCCAGAGTGTCAAGCTTTGCATTAACCCACTCAGTCTTTGTGCATTGGAACCGGATGACTGCATGCAAATTGGCTTCTAGATTGGAGTTGCGGTCAACCAGAGGAAGAGCATTTTTCTCTGGCCTAAGCTACCCTTGAAGGCAATCTTCCATTTCCATGGTCATCAAATCTTTAACTGTCCAGAAAGCCCCGAGAATCTTTGTGTGTTGAGTCTCCCTAGTACATGGAGACCCTGCATCCTCCATTAACCCACCAAATTCAGCAACCAATTGCTCTTCCTAGGGGCGGGCTTGCTTCTTCTTCAATTTATTTTCCAGCCAAGTTGTGTAGGCACGAGCGAAATTTGGAATTTCATTTAAAAAAAAAACCTGGACATTGCCCATTTCCTTCAGGGCGCATGGCATGTGTGTTTGGTGTGGCCCATTAACAATTTTCCTCGGATTCGCCTTCGTCCTGGCCATGGTAACCTCACTAGCAAGAAGGGTCTAGACCAAATGCTCATGAAGGGAGAGAGCCAAAGGCTTTAGTAGCGAGTAACACAAATAAAAAATTTGATATTGCGACTTTCCAATTCGAAGCCTGCATTTAAGCCGAGGCTTCCTTTTCCTATGGCCTAGAATGAGTGGACTGTGTAGAACCCCATTGCCACGACTTTCAAGTTGGATTGCCATGAAGACTCACACAAGCGAGCGAGCTTGCAGTCGTATGGGTCCTCTCGAGCATGCACAAAGATTATGAGGTAGTGTACCATGACAGAACTAATAATTAAGAGTCTGGATGGAGACCAGTGGTCGAGATCCACACGCCATGTTGCATGGTATGGCCACGTCCTCGTTGAATGGGTTAGTCGCATGGGGTCATGGCCCCATCTTGGTGGTACCTGTCATGGGGATATTGAAAACTAATTTAATTGTGTTAATTGACATCTATTTATTTATAACATAACAATATTTTCTCATTATTGTTGGTGAAAATTATAATCAATAGCTATTATAGTTAAATTTTGATATTTTGATTTATTTATACTATATTTCTTTTTCCTGCGAAAAAAGCATACTATTGATATTCAATTCTGAATCAAATAGTACATGATATCAGTATTTAAATATTGTTTTCAATCCAACCTCTTAGCAAATGAGAGTTTCAACATTTTCAAAATATACAAAAAACAAAATATTACATCCTACATATTACTTTGGTAGAACCCATCCAGATCAGTCGAGGAAATACAGAGTACCAGAATTTATCAACTTGCCCTCACAAAATTCATCCCAATATAAGTAGTCATCCTCGCCCTCCAATGCCTGCTTTGATAGTTGATCTGCTTGGGAATTAAATTCTTTGTAGATGTGTTCTAGTGTGATAGCTCCAAATCTGTTAAGTTCATCCTTCACTCTATTGCACCAACCAACTAAGTTCAATACCTTGAGGCCAAACTCACCCCAAGCCCATTTAATGGTGACTCTAGAATCACCAAAAATCTTC
Source organism: Larix kaempferi (assembly GCA_027924585.1). NCBI lineage: Eukaryota > Viridiplantae > Streptophyta > Pinopsida > Pinales > Pinaceae > Larix > Larix kaempferi. Next base: position 43,304 of record BSBM01000969.1, on the reverse strand, counting down.
ACATTCACTAATCCAAAGAGATTAGCCACTCGAGAGACACACCATAATGCCAATAGTTCTGCCTTCATATTAGTACCTTTTCCACATTTCATGCAAATTGTAAAATAATAATCATGATTGATATGAATAACCCCACCTACTCCGCAATTTCCCAAGTTAGCAGCTCCATCAAATTATTAAATATATCATTTCTAAATAAATATATAATTATAATATGTTTAAAATGCAATATAAAAAAATAATTTAGTTATTAATATTTCCTACATTATTGAAAACTAATTTAATAATGTAAATTGACATTTATTTATCTATAACCTAATATCATTTTCTTGTTATACCATTTTCTTATTATTATTGATGAAAATCATAATCATCCATTATTACATTTTGATATTTTGATTTATCAACACTATATTTCATTTCTAAAGAGATACAATTATGTTTTTGGTGCGCTTAAAGTGTAACATAGAAAACTAATTTAATTGTTATTAATATATAATATCATTATTGAAAACTAATTTAATTGTGTAAATTGACATCAATTTATCTATATCACAACAACATTTTCTCATTATTATTAATAGAAATCATAATCAATAGTTATTACATTTTGATTTTTTGATTTTTTTATACAATAAGAATATACAATTATGTTTTTGGTGCATTTAAATTATAACATAAAAAACTAATTTAGTTGTACATACGGAATATCGTTATTGAAAATTATTTTAATTGTGAAAATTGTCATCTATTTATCTATAATATAATAACATTTTTTATAAAAATCATAATCAACAACTTTTACATTTTGATATTCTGAATTGTCTATACTATATTTCATTTCAAGGTTGGGAGAACATATGTTTTGTTTTGTATATGAACTATTATTATCATTGTATTTTGAACGTTCATGGAAATCAAGTTCATGGGCTATTGCAATTCTCTCTATCGTCATAAAGGTTAAGGAATTATGGTGGAGATTAAGATGATGGTAACCTTTATTAATTATGGTGATGGTTATGATCGAAATTTTGAAAAGTTTAGCTCCATGTTATTATGTGTGGAAGTTTTTTATTTTAAATTTAATAGAAATATAAAGAAATAAGATGATGATGATAATAATTGTTATCTTTAATTTAAAAAAATAAAAAATTAACAATGATAATTATAATAGTTATTAAAATATTTTTAAATCAATTAAAATAAGGTTTTGAATTTAATTTTAATGAAAAATTTAATATTTATATGTTAATTACATTAAAAAAAAATTAAATTGGAGGTAATAATGTTGGCTTATACCCCGTTCTTTATCTTTCTTGTGCTGGCCTGGATTCTGCGCAGTTGTGGTCTAACAAAACCCTTCTTCACCGGTTCTTTCGGCAACAGCCTGCGAACATGCTGAGGTCTCACTCGAGGCGAAGTTTATGGGGTATTACAAAATCAAGTTTCTGCAATCAAGTGATACGCGATTAACAGACTGGGGGATTGCACAAAGTTTCACTTACTCCGCAGTTATTACTTATGCTATGGCGCACACAGGGACTGCGTGCTTCGGAATGGCTCTTAACAAAGGGATAGCGCAACCCCAGGCTGCGCTACTTCTTAACAATCACACACCATAAAGACTTCTTCAACTTAGTGTAATTGTGCATTCAACATAAGGAACTGTGCACTTCGTGACTCATGCAATATGATGAACTACAATGCAACCGTGCACTTCCGGTGTTGCGCTTTCCTGGGAATCGCACTTACACAGACTCCACTGACTTAGTGTTACCCAAATAACTCATGCATTCATCATGTTCAGAATTAATTGCACATTCACATTCGAGCATATATGTTCGACACTCAACATATTATTCTCATCACTCATTCATATAGAGAATACATATAAAAGCGAAGATACATATAACTGTAAGCATGAACTTAACCATAAACAAAAGCAAACACACAGATTCAATCACACAACACGGTATTTACGTGGTTCACCCCCTGGATGGGAGCTACGTCGAGGAGAACTGTTGATTATATTAATGGGAAGGGTTCAACAGTTCTAGTCTGCGCACTCAGCCGCACACTCTCTTCTCTCTACAATAGGTCTCTGCGCATGCAGCTGCAGAGCCTCTTTACAATATCCAGTCTCTCAACAAAGATCAACAAAACACTTAGAGATCAAAATCCCAATCAACAATCAACCCTTCCCTTACAAAAATGCTCCTTTTATAGATCACGCCCTTAGGTCACGTCTTTACAATGCATGTGGGCCAAAAACCCTAGAGTTACCAAAACTGGTGCGGTTACCTCGCCAATCTGGCTTGTCATAGTCGACAGCTGCTCCACTCACTTTTGGCCGCCTTGCTGGGCCACTCATGGCTCTGGATCCCTTCTGATAGCCGCAGTTATCATAAAATGGTTATAACTGCATAGTGGCATGTTCCTTTCCGCTGCCCTGGCCTTTCTGTCGCTGTCGACCCGTGGCTATGCTGCTAGCAGTTTCCTCCACTCTAACTGACAGGTCGCTTTCATCTGCTTCTACGCTGCTCCTTACCCAACTCCCGAGAATCATGGAGTCGCTTACCCAAAACAGGTCGCTTTCATCTGCTCGACCACTTCCTTTACTTATACTCTTTTGGCCAAAATGGTTGTTGCGCTGGCACTGCGCATCAGCAAAACTGCATCGTGATTAGGCCTCACACTCCCCGCTGCGGCAATTGGACTTCACAATCCGAACTGCGCCATTGTCAAAACTGTGCCACTTGAACTTCGCAGTCCGAACTGCGCTTCTGCCAAAACTGTACTTCATCAAAATTGTCCCAACTTGGGCCATGCCCAACAGGCCTCCAACACTTACTCGTGGATCGCCCCCGATCCACTTCCGCTGAGCGACTTCGGCTGTGCACCCTCGGAGGTACTCAAATTCATAGTGAAGTCGTGCAAAGTAGCGGTGAGCTCTGCAATCGTTTCCTTTGCCTTATGCTCAAACTCTTTAATGGTCTCCAGCATGGGAGACCTGTTCCTAGGATTGTTCTTTCACTGTGCCCTTGTCTTCCTCCAGATTCTCATCCTTGGCTTCCTCAGAGGTGAACTTGACATCCTTTGGGACGTCCACCTTCCACTCCTTCGACCAATCTTCCATCATCTGGTCTATTTTTGCGGCATCCAGTTGATAGACTCCTGGGTACCATAACTCTATCTCCGCATCTGCCCTTGGCTGAATGTATGTGAAGTGCATATCGGCCCTAAACCTGAGCCTTCCTCTGTACTAGACTTGTATCTTTTACCACTTCTTAATGTGTGAATGTTGTCCTTGGTATCACTGTCTAAATTACCGAACATTACAGACTCAAAGCTTCCAGGGATCTTATTGCATTCTTAAGACATCTTTCTCTGCTAACATCTTAATGTATAGACTGATATTGTTCAGGTACTTACCTCTAAATCCTTTGAAGAAATATGCCTCGGCTGCGCTGTAACACTTCAACGTGTCCTCAACAAATTCTGTAACATAGCCTTCTAATATGCTATCTAGCCAGAAGTCTACTGCTCTTGATATCGGGCTATCCACCGCTTTAAGTCTCTGAATAAGTTCTGGAGTCCACGCCGTAAGTTCTCCTCCCTGATAGCAAGTTTTCTATTATGCTAGTCTTGACAACCACTCGTATAGATCGTTGTTGAAGGCTGCAAAGAAAATTTCATAAATATCAGAATATAGGTATCTTTGCAACCATTCTTCGTCAGAGAAACGTGGATGTTTGTTCTCCTTTCTTGCAAACTTCATCTCTGTATTGTCCACCCAGTTCTGTATTTCTGTCCTCTCGGGATTCCAATATTCTGAACACATCACCAGTTCAAATGTGGAAACAGAACCATTTGTTGGCGTATACCTCGTTATTTATCTTTCTTGTGCTGACCCAGGTTCTGCGCAGTTGTGGTCCAACAAAACCCTTCTTCACTGGCCCTTTCGGTAACAGCCTGTGAACAAGCTGAGGTCTCACATGAGGTGAAGTTTATGGGGGATTACAGAATCATGTTTCTGCAATCAGGTGATGTGCGGTTAACAGACTGGGGGATTGCGTGAAGTTTCACTTACTTCGCGGTTATTACTTATGCTATGGCGCACACAGGGACTGCGCACTCCGGAATGGCTCTTAACAAAGGGACATCGCGCTTTGGAATGGCTCTTAACAAAGGGACAACGCAACCCCAGGCTACGCTACTTCTTAACAATCGCACACCATAAAGACTTCTTCGACTTAGTGTAATTGTGCATTCAACATAAGGGACTGTGCACTTCGTGACTCATGCAATATGATGAACTACAATGCAACCGCACATTTTCGGTGCTGCGCTTTCCTGGGAATCGCACTTACACAGACTCCGCTGACTTAGTGTTACCCAAATAACTCATGTATTCATCATGTTCAGAATTACTTGCACATTCACATTCGAGCATATATGTTCCGACACTTAGCATATTATTCTCATCACTTATTCATATAGAGAATACATATAAAAGCGAAGATACATATAACTGTAAGCATGAACTTAACCATAAACAAAAGCAAACACACAGCTTCAATCACACAACACGGTATTTACATGGTTCACCCCTAGGATGGGAGCTACGTCCACAAGAACTGTTGATTATATTAATGTGAAGGGTTCAACAGTTCCAGTCTGTGCACTCAGTTGTAGACTCTCTTCTCTCTACAATAGGTCTCTACGCACGCAGCTGCAGAGCCTCTTTACAATATTTAGTCCCTCAACAGATATCAACAAAACACTTAGAGATCAAAATCCCAATCAACAATCAACCTTTTCCTTACAAAAATGTCCCTTTTATAGATCGTGCCCTTAGGTCATGTCTTTACAATGCATGTGGGCCAAAAACCCTAGAGTAACCAAAACTGGTGCGGTTACCCTGCCAATCCGGCCTGTTGTAGTCGACAGCTGCTCCACTCACTTCTGGCCGCCTTGCTGGACCACTCTGACAGCTGCAGTCATCATAGAATAGTTATAACTGCATAGTGGCATGTCCCTTTCCGTCGCGCTAGCCTTCCTGTCACTGTCGACCCATGGCTATGCTGCTAGCAGTTTCTGCCACTCTAACTGATATGTCGCTTTCATCTGCTTCCACGTTGCTCCTTACCCAACTCCCGGGAATCATGGAGTCACTTATCCAAAACATGTCGCTTTCATCTGCTCGACCACTTCCTTTACTTATACTCTTTTTCCCAAAATGGCTGCTGCGCTAGCACTGCACATCAGCAAAACTGCGTCGTGCTTATGCTTTGCACTCCCCACTGCGCCAATTGGACTTTGCAATCTGAACTGCACCATTGACAAAATTGTGCCACTTGAACTTCGCAGTCCGAACTGCGCTTCTGCCAAAACTGTACTTCATCAAAATTGTGCCAACTTGGGCCATGCCCAACAAATAACATGGATGCAACCAAAAACCTTGAATTTAGAAACTCATTATTGTTATGAATGATGCATAATGAATTCAATCTTATCTTCGATTATCGTGTGTTATAATGGGAAAGTTAAGTTGATGGACTAAATTCAATATGAGTATTACATGTATACTTATAAAATGTGTTTTAATAATATGAATTGGATTATTGTGTGTTATGATGGGAAAGTGAAGTTGATGGAATAAAATTAATATGAGTATTACATGTATATTTATGAAATGTACTTGAACCATATGGATAAAAAATAATTATAATTACTTTTATTTAGAGGTGTTTTTTTATGATGTATGTGGGTAAAATGTATTACATCTATAATATGTGTTTATTTAAAAAATTAATTAATATATAAATATTATGTAAGGTTGTAATTAAAATTTTAAAAAAAGATATATTAAATTCTCCAAACATACATACAAGTACGAAATAGATTTATATAAAATTGTAAAACATAGTATTGAATAAATTGTAAAATCCATGTTCATATGTTAATTGGGCCTAGTTTGAATGGTTGCGAGGAATGATTGTTATCCACCTCACCCAAATTTAACTCCTACAAGTGTAATGTGTCACACATGTAACATTGATAAATTTTAAAAAATTGATTTTTGAATTGACTTTTGAAAAAAAAATCATTATAATAAAATAAACTAGCATAAATAAATCCTAGAGATTTTTGAGATAGAAACCATTCCTAAGATGCATCTAAGGTGTTTAGTAAATCTGGAATTAAAATGGATTCATATAATAAAAATGAAAAAATAAATAACATCATAAAATTGTAAAATTTAAACTAAAAATAATTTTTTTAAATAATACATTTTAAAAAAAATTAATTGAAAATAAGTCAATGTATCTATTTTGTAAAACAAATATGACAAATTTTATAATAAAACATTGAAATTCACAATATGAAACATGCATTTAAATACTTTTATATAAGTGTAAGCTATACAAGTAAGATCACAAATTAAGCATGCATTTAAATATTTTTATATAAGTGTAAGCTATACAAGTAAGATCACAAATTAAGAAATAGAGTGTTGCATATTTTTTATGATGTGTTACAACCAATTGGAAGATTAATCGCCTAAACAAGTCTATAACCTAGGTCTATCTAAACTCCAAATCTACCAAGTGTCTAGAAAAATCAAATCTCTAGAGATGCAAACATTTTTTTTAATTTTCTATCTCTTTTTGTATAGATGTTTGGACCCAAAGGATTTGGTTACATTTTTTTTTATTTTTACATTGTTTTATTTTTTTAATCTTTTTTACATTGTTATACTTTGTAATTTTTTACATTATTTTACTTATTAGTTTTCCATCTTCTTTAAAAGTTATTATTAAATTTATAATTAAAATTTATGTCGACTTAATTATTACTCTGTTGGAATGTTACGAACTACATAGTATGTAACATGACAACATCTCCTCCATACTAGGTTGTAGAAGCGCCTCTCAGTGTAATGAAATGGTAATGATATATTACCAACGTAGATCCAAATCCTAAGCTCTATCAAGCACTGAGAGGGATCAAATCTCCCAAGGTGCAAACCTCGGCTCATGTATTGCACTCAAGGAGCTATTCAAGGAGAGCCGGGGTAATAATAAATTACTATACTCGACATAAGAAATAGAAATTACACGATCTCCCTCATATTTACTTTTTACTTTGTATTATTATTTTTGTTTATGGCCAACATAATATTTATTACTTTTTACTTTGTATTATTCTTTTTTGTTTACTTTGTATTATTTTGTTACTCGACAAACACTGGACAGACAAATGTTACAAGATCTCCCTCATATTTACTTTTTACTTTGTATTATTCTTTTTTGTTTATGGCCGACATAATATTTATTACTTTTTACTTTCTATTATTCTTTTTTGTTTATTTTGTATTATTTTGTTACTCGACAAACATTCGACAAACTCGACAAACACTCCACACATGTTACAAGATCTCCCTCATACTGGGCTGTAGAGCGCCTCTCGGCGCAATGAATGCATTGAAACATACAAAATGTATGGAATTGCCTTTACATGAGGCAAAATATAAAATATAGCAACAATTCATTAATTACGTCGATAGGTGTTAGAATAACATCTATCAATGTTATTCTCTTCACTTTTGGTTTGAGATAGAGGTTGATCTCCACAAATATTTGATTCTCGAAAATTATTTATTGTCGTTTTCACTGTCGATTTTTACTAGAGATTTTTTTAATCTTAATACGGGGATCTTTATTTTACCGAACATATCGTGGGTTTTTAGTGTAGTGGGATTTCTTGTCACAAAAACATCCCGTGTCATTCCTTGCATGTATCTTAGGTTTTTATTTTAGTGGGGGTGGGTTTTTATTTGTATATATCTGCGGTTGTATGGACTATGTGTATATATCTATTGCTACTTGTGAAATTATAAATCATAGAAGATCATGGAGTTGAGTATATCTCACAGAGAAAGAATGAGCAGAGAAAATTGAGTTACAGTGAAAATTGCAGTAAAAAAGAGCAGAAAATTGAACATGCACTAGAACATGCACTAGAACTCAGATAGAAATAGAATAATGCCACATGATCCAATAATCAGTATAATGAACAATGATGTTACAATGGACAGAATTTGAATCACCTAGGAAAATTTGAGTCTTAGTCTGTCTAGCATAATAATTGTCACCTCAATCAGTTATCTGGAAGTCCCAAACTCAGTTAAACTCAACCAGATCTCAGTGAATTGATCATACAGTCAGTTAATTGACCAAGGAGGGTGCATCCACGATTTTGACATGAAAACCAATTAGAAAATGGCGCATGAGGTCACAATCAATGGTGGTCGGAGCTCAAACTCCCAATTAGAGTCACCATCTCATGTGTAACTCAGATAGACTGAACTGAGTCACTGAGTGGGATCCTAAAATATAGGGAACCGCCTCTGAGAGTCCTAAAATCATGCATGAAGGGCACATTAGGTGGATAATCGATGACATCTGCACACCACCAGGGGGAAAATAACATCACTAAGGTCTAGAAATTGGTAAATAATGCAAGTAGGACAAGGATGGAGTATTAAAATATCCTAACAACCCCCATTAATCCAAAATTGGAATCCTGGACCCTGGTTACTGAGACCAAAGGTCACCCATACAATCAAATAAATGATGAAAATAACATAACTATCCATGAAACAAGGTAATGGGGAAAACCTCATGGGAACCCCCCCCTAAAAAATAGAACAGTAGTAGGGAACTCAAATAACCTTCACACTAAGCAAATAAGGAAAAAAATTTCCTGAGTGAAAGCCTTTGTAAAAATGTAGGCAATATGCTCCTATGTATGATAGGAATGCAGGTACTGGATCTAGATTTGGATCTGGATTTGCTCCTCTGATGTACCTCCCACTGTGTCGAAGTTGTATTTGCCAAAACAAGTCTTCCAGGAACCCTTCTTTCTACTAGAGAGAATGGATCATTGTAGTCTAAATCATGAACCTTTGAGTACCCTTTGTCAACCAACCGATATTTGTACTTGGTTGTAGATCCCCCATGGCAAGTCTCTTCAAGCGATTGTGGATCAGACCCCACCATCATGTAGCACCTCTCTAAGAGAAGTGGATCTGCATGACATAGTGAAAGGTTTGCATGATACTGATATCTGGTGGTTCTATGGTCATATGGATCCCCAACTATGTTCCCAATAGCTACAAGGACTTCGTGAGCCCATATTGGCCTTGGCCATGGATTGGGAGTAAGTGTTGGATATGGATCCAGATATGCTTTAAATTTATTCTCAACATCAAGATCTTGATCCTAATATTCATTATAGGAGATATCACTCTAATATTCATTAGATTCCAATGGAGTAGGCAAAGAGTATGGAAAAAAGTGAGAGAATTCATATTCCTTTTAGGCATGGTTTGCAAACCCTTTCGCTATAATCTTCTCAGAAGAGATCTCTACAATATCAACTGTGTCAGGACCAAATACAACTTTCTTTGGTGAACATGTGTGAGTCATTTGATACAAGACAAAAAATTTGCCGACAAAGAAGGCACAAATAAAACATTTTTGAACTTTCCATGCTCTAATTGTATTGTTCCCTTCCCTTCAGCTGAGATCTGAGAAGCATCTCCCATGTGAATACTAGGACCATCATTGAGATCTAGAGAAGAAAATGATTCTTTGGAGGGAACCATGTGGTTGGAGGCTCCTGAATCTATGAGGAAGGCTTGTGATTGTGAAAATCTAGCCTTCAGTGCATGGCATCTCTCATGACCATCATATTCATTTCTAGAATCAGTCTCTCTTGTGCCTTCTGGGAGGGAAATGTTGTGATGTTCAAGACGTTTGGTCATCTGATCTATCTTCTTCTTCATGCATGAACTCTCTTGATGGTTTTCTTTCTTGCAATAGGAACACTTGGATCTCAAATCCCTTTTTCTTATCCTTCTTGTAGTTGGAGGCTCCTTCCAATGGATTAGATTTTGGATTCTGCTTGGTGTCAAATTTCTTCTTCTCTTTACCCTTGTTCTTCCCTTTGGAATTCACACTTTTTGACTCCCCAACCATAAGAGCCTGATTTTTGGAGGCTTGCAAAGAACCCATTTGAATCAGTTTGTCTTGTTCTTGGATAAGAGATTCGGTGAATGCATCTAGAGATGGAATTTTCCAACAAGGGATTGAAAATATCCCTAAATTAAAGGTAGAAACAAAGATGGAGAACTCAGGACCAAGATTTATTAGAATGGATAGCACCAACTTCTCATCCTTCTTCTCAATTCCACACTACTTGCATTGCATGAAAAAATATTTGAATTTGGAAAAGAATTGATGGATGGTTTCAAAACTGCTGGGTTGAAGAGCAATCAACGCATTCTCCAGAATATGGCCCATTAGCTCATCTTGTTTTCTGAAGAGGGTCTCCAACTTCAACCAAACCTATTTTGAGTCTTCAATCCATCAAGGTGGAAGAGTAGATCTCTGGAAATATGAATACACATGAAACCAAATGCTTCATCCAATCTATTCAAATACTTGGCCTTCTCAACAACTACTTGAGGTTCGACATCCTTTCCTATTGTTACCTTGTATAGTGACTTGTTGTGCAACACCATCTGCATATCATCCCTCCAATCAATATAATTGAAGGGTGTTAGGATCCTAAGAGAGAGAGGAGCATTCAAATTCTCCATTAGAGCCGTTGGAGCGAATACAATGTGGTACTACTGCTACTACTGCACTGAAAAAATTTCAATAACCTGGAAAAAACTCTCAATTTTTGGAGATAAACTACTACTGAGATTTTCTTTAGGACAATCAACACTTTTATCTGGATCCTTCACACCTAGCTAGACCTCAAAGTATTTTCCCAATGAATTCAATCAGGGAGAGATTTTGTTTTATGGGTTTAGAGAGAAACAGACATAAATATATTGGGGGTTAGGTGTTTAGAGAGAGAGGGGCGGGATTGGGAATTAGGAGTTTAAGGAGAGAGATTGGGGATTAGGTATTTGGAGATATAGATTTGGGTTAGAGGTTTAGATAGATAGATAGATAGTGTGTGTGTGTGTGTGTGAGAGAGAGAGAGAGAGAGAGAGAGATTGGGGTTAGGGGTTTAGATATATAGATAGATAGTGTGAGAGAGAGTGAATGGGTGTTAGGGTTTTAGAGAGAGAGAGATTGGGGCCTTGGGGTTTAGAGAGAGAGAAGGAAACAACATGGGACATGGTTTTAGAGAGAGAGTGAGATTGGTTGGTAGGGGTTTAGAGAGAGATAAAATGGGGGTTAGGGGTTTGGAGAGAGAGAGAAAGAGAGAGATTAAGGGTTATGGATTTAGAGAGACAGAGAGAGATTGGGGTTAGGAATTTTGTGTGTGTGTGAGAGAGAGAGAAAGAGAGAGAGATTGGGCTCTAGGGGTTTAGTGAGGGAGAGAGAATGGTGGTTAGGGTTTTAGAGAAATAGAGATATATAGAGATTGGGAGTTAGGGGTTTAGAGAGAGAGAGAATAGGTGTAGTCGTTGAGAGAGAGATAGAGTTTGAAGGTTAGGGGTTTAGAGAGAGAGAGTGAGAGATTGTGCTTTAGGGGTTTAGTGTGTGTGTGTGTGTGTGAGAGAGAGAGAGAGAGAGAGAGAGAGAGATTGGGGATTAAGGGTTAGGTGTTTAGAGAGAGAGAGGATGGAGTTGAGAGAGAGAGAGAGAGAGAAATAGATTGGGGATTAAGGGTTAGGTGTTTAGAGAGAGAGAGGTTGGAGTTGAGAGAGAGAGAGAGATTGGAGGTTAAGGGTTTAGAGAGAGAGAGATTGGGGATTATGGGTTTAAATAGAGAGAGAGAGAGAGAGAGAGAGAGAGAGAGAGAGAGAGAGAGAGAGAGGGAGGGATTGGGGTAAGGGGTTTAGAGAGAGGGAGAGAGTTAGGGGTTTAGAGAGAGTGATATAGATAGGGAGATATTTGGGGTTAGGTGTTTAGAGAGAGATGTATAGAGAGAGATAGATTTATGGTTAGTGTTTTAGTGAGAGAGAGATATTGGGGGATATGGATTGAGAGAGAGAGAGATTGTGGGTTAGGGGTTAAGAGAGAGATTGGGGTTAGGTGTTTAGAGAGAGAGAGAGAGAGAGAGAGAGAGAGAGAGATTTCAGAGCTTAGGGGTTTAGGGAAAGATAGATTTTGGGGGTTAGGGTTTATAGAGAGATATTGGGGGTTAGGGATTTAGAGAGAGAGAGAGGGAGAGGGAGATTGGGGTTTAGGGGTTTAGAGAGAAAGGGAGAGACATATATTGCGGGTTAGGGGTTTAGTGAGATAGAAAGAGATTGAGGGTTAGGGGTTTAAAGAGAGAGATTTGTGATTAGGGTTCTAGAGAGAGAGAGTTTGGGGTTAGTGGTTTGGATGGCTTAGGGTTTAGAGGGAGAGAAGGAAATATCGGGGGTCATGGGTTTAGAGGGTGAGAAGGAAATATCGGGGGTCATGGGTTTAGAGAGAGAGTGAGATTGGTTGTTAGGGGTTTAGAGAGATAGAGGGAATGGGGGTTAGGGGTTGAGAGGAGAGAGAGAAAGAGAGATATTGGGGTTTAGGGATTCAAGGGGAGAGAGAGAGATTAGGGGATAGGGTTTTAGAGAGAGGGAGAATGATGGAGAGAGAGAGAGAGAGATTGGGGCTTAGAGGTTTAGAGAGAGAGATATTGGCAGTTAGGGTCACAGAGAGATAGAGAGAGATTGGGGGCTAACGGTTTAGAGAGAGGGTGGGGGGACATATTGGAGGTTAGGGGTTTAGAGAGAGAAAGAGAAATTGTGAGTTTTTTGTTTAGAGAGAGAGATAAAATGAGGGTTAGGGGTTGAGAGAAAGAGAGAGAGTGAGAAAGAGAGATCGGGGGTTAGGGGATTAGAGAGAGAGTGAGAGAGATTGCGGTTTAGGGGTGTATAGAGAGAGAAATAGATTAGGGGCTGAGAGAGAGAGAGAGAGAGAGAGAGAGAGAGAGAGAGAGAGATTGGAGGTTATGGGTTTAGAGTGAGGGATTGGATTTTATAGAGAGAGAGATTGGAGGTCAAGGGTTTTGAGAGAGAGAGATCGGGGATTAGGGGTTTAAAGAGAGGGAGAGATTGGATTTAATGGTTTTAGAGAGAGAAAGAGAGATCTGGTGTTAGGGATTTAGAGAGAGACATAGATTTTGGTCTAGGGGTTTAGAGAGAGAGAGCATGGAGGTTAAAGGTTAGAGAGAGAGAGAAATATTGGGGGTTAGTAGTTTAGAGAAAGAGAGAGGTAGATTGAGGGTAAGGGGGTTAGAGAGAGAGAGATTAGGGGTTAGCGGTTTAGAGAGAGGGAGAGAGAGATATTGGAAGTTAGGGGTTTAGAGAGAGAAAGAGAGATTGGGGGTTAGGGGTTTAGAGATAGAGAGAATGGGGGTTAAGTTTGAGAGAGAGAGAGATGGGGATTTTGGGGCTGAGAGAGAGAGAGAGAGAGAGAGAGAGAGAGAGAGAGAGAGAGATTGGTGGTTAGGGATTTAGAGAGAAAGTGAGAGATTAAGATTTAGGGGTTTGGAGAGAGATGGAGAGAGATTTGGGGTTAGGGATTTAGAGAGAGAGAGGGAGTTGGGGTTAGGGGTTTTGAGAGAGAGAGGAGAGAGATTGGAGGTTATGGGGTTAGAGAGAGAGAGAGATTGGAGGTTAAGAGTTGAGAGAGAGAGAGAGATTGGGGATTAGGGGTTTAAAGAGAGATATAAATTGGAGCTTAGAGGTTTAGAGAGAGATATTTGGGGTTAGGGATTTAGAGAGAGGGAGGGATAGTGGGTGAGGGGTTTAGAGAGAGAGACAGAGTGGATGGTGGTTAAAGGTTTAGAGAGAGAGAATGGGGGTTACGAGTCTAGGGGAAGAGAGATATTGGGGTAAGGGTTTTAGAGAGAGAGACGTAGGGGTTTAACAAGAGTGATATAGAAAGAGAGAGATTTGAGGTTAGGCATTTAGAGAGAGAGAGAGAGAGATTGGGGGGTTAGTGGTTTAAAGAGAGAGAGATTGGGGGTTATAGATTTAGAGAGAGAAAAATTGTGGGTTAGGGGTTTACAGAGAGATTAGGGGTTAGGTGTTTAGAGAGAGAGAGAGATTGGGGGTTAGGGGTCTAGAGAGAGATAGATTTTGGGGGTTGGGGTTTATAGAGAGAAAGATATTAGGGGTTAGGGATTTAGAGAGAGATATAGAGATTTGCGTTTATGGAGTTTAGCGAGAAAGGGAGAGACATATATTGGGGTTTAGGGGTTGAGAGAGAGAGAGATTGGGGATTAGGGGTTTAGAGAGAGAGAGAGAGATTGGGGATTAGGGGTTTACAGAGAGAGAGAGAGATTGAGGTCAGGGATTTAGATAGACAGATAGTGATAGAGAGAGAGAGATTGATAAGGGTTTAGAGGGAGAAATGGATTGGGGGTTAGGGGTTTAGAGAGAGAGAGAGATTGGGGGTTATAGGTTTAGATAGATAGATAGATAGTGAGAGAGAGAGATTGGGTGTTATGGGTTTAGAGAGAGATTTGGGGCTTGGGGTTTAGAGAGAGAAATAAATATTGGGGGTCAAGGGTTTAGAGAGAGAGTGAGATTTTCTATTAGGGGTTTAGAGATAGAGAGAGAATGGGAGTAAGAGTTTTAGAGAGAGAGAGAAAGAAAGAGGGAAAGAGAGAGATTGGGGGTTATGGTTTGAGAGAGATTGGGTGTTAGGGTTTAGAGAGAGAGAAAGGGATTGGGGGTTAGGGTTTTACAGAGAGAGTTTCAAATTAGGGTTTTAGAGAGAGAGAGATTGGGGTTAGGGGTTTAGATAGAGTGAGAGAGAGAGAGAGAGAGAGAGAGAGAGATTGGAGGTTATGCATTTAGAGAGAGAGACAGAAAGATAGAGAGAGATCAGGGGTTAAGGGTTTGGAAAGCGTGAGAGAGATGAAGAGAGAGAGACATAGATTGGGATTTAGTGGTTTAGAGAGAGAGAATCAGGGTTAGGGGTTTAGAGAGAGAGAGAGATTGCAGGTTAGCAGTTTAGAGAGATGCTGAGAGAGAAATTGGAGTTGAGAGAGAGAGATTGGAGGTTAGGGGCTTAGAGAAAGAGATTGGGGATTAGGGGTTTAAAGACAGAGAGAGATTGGAGTTTAGGGATCTAGAGAGAGAGAGAGATTTGGGGTTAGGGATTTAAAAAGAGAGAGAGAGATCATGGTTTAGGGGTTTAGAGAGAGAGAATGGAGTTTAAAGGTTTATAGAGAGAGAGAGAGAATGTGGATTAGGGTTTTAGAGAGAGAGAGATAGAGAAGTAGAGAGTTTGGGGGTTAGGTGTTGAGAGAGAGAGAGAGAGAGAGAAAGAGAGAGAGGGGGTTAGGGGTTTTGAGAGAGAGAGAGAGAGATTGATTAGCTGTTATGGATTTACATAGAGAGAGTGATGTAATGAGGATTATTGGGGGCTAGGGGTTTAGAGAGAAAGAAAGCGAGATTGGAGGTTAGGGGTTTGAAAGAGAGAGAGAGAGAATGGGGGTTAGGGTTTGAGAGGGAGAGAGAGATTGGGAATTTGGGGTTTAAGGAGAGAGAGTAATTGGTGGTTAGGGGTTTAGAGAGAGAGTGGGAGATTCAGATTTAGGGGTTTGGAGACAGATAGAGACAGATTTGGGGTTAGGGATTTAGAGAGAGAGAGAGAGAGGTGTCAACAATTTAGAGAGAGAAATTGGGGATTAGGAGTTTAAAGAGAGAGATCAATTGTAGTTTAGGGATTTAGAGAGAGAGAGATTTGGGGTTAGGGATTTAGAAGGAGGGAGGGATAGTGGTTGAGGGGTTTATAGAGAGAGAGAATAGGGCTTAAATATTTAGAGAGAGAGAATGGGAGTTAGGTGTTTATAGAGAGATATATTGGGGTAAGGGTTTTAGAGGGAGAGAGAGTGGTAGGTGTTTAAAGAGAGTGATATAGAAAGATAGAGCTTGGGGGTTAGGTTTGAGAGAAAGAGAGAGAGAGATTGAGGGTTAGGGGTTTAGAGAGAGAGAGAGAGATCAGGGGTTATGGATTTAGAGAGAGATATATATTGTGGGTTAGGGATATAGATAGAGATTGGGGGTTAGGTGTTTAGAGAGAGAGAGAGAGAGATTAGGCGTTATGGGTTTAGAGAGAGAGAGAGATCTTGGGGGTTGGGGTTTATAGAGAGAGATTGGGGGTTATGAATTTAGAGAGAGAAAGAGAGGGAGATTAGGGTTTAGGGATTTAGAGAGAAAGGGAGAGAAATCTATTGGGGTTTAGGTGTTTAGAGAGAGAGGAGAGGAGAGGGATTGAGGGTTAGGGGTTTAGAGAAAGAGATTGGGGATTAGGGGTTTAGAGAGAGAGATTGGGGATTAAGGGTTCATAGAGAGAGAGAGTGAGATTGTGGTTAGGGGTTTGGATAGTTAGATAGATAGTGATAGAGAGAGATTGGGTGTTAGGGGTTTAGAGAGAGATAGATTGGAGGCTTGGGGTTTAGAGAGGGAGAAATAAATATCAGGAGTCGGGGGTTTAGAGAGAGAGAAAATGCTAGTTAGGGGTTTAGAGAGAGAGAGAAAGAGAGAAATGGAGAGATTGGGGATTAGGGATTTAGAGAGACATAGAGAGAGATTGGGGGTTAGGAATTTAGTGAGAGAGAGAGAGAGAGAGAGAGAGAGAGAGAGAGAGAGAGAGAGATTGGGGTTTAGGGGTTTAGAGAGAGAGAGAATAGGGGTTAGGGTTTTAGAGAGAGAGATTGGGAGTTAGGGGTTTAGAGAGAGAGAGAATAGGGTTTAAGGGTTAACAGAGAGATAGAGATTGGGGGTTAGGGGTTTAGAGAGAGAGTGAGAGATTGCGGTTTAGGGTTTAGAGAGAGAGATACAAAAAGGTTGGAACTGAGAGAGAGAGAGAGATTTGGGGTTAGATGTTTAGAGAAAGAGAGAGATGAGGGGTTAGGGGTTTAGAGAGAGAGGGAGATTGGGTGTTGTGGATTTAGAGAGAGAGAGAGAGAGAGAGAGAGAGAGAGAGAGAGAGAGATTGTAGTTTAGGTGTTTAGAAATAGATTGGGGGATAGGTGTTTAGAGAGAGAGAGAGATCGGGGGTTATGTATTTAGAGAGAGAGAGGGAGAGATTATGGTTTATGGGTTTAGAGAGAAAGGAACATAAATATATTGGGGGTTAGGTGTTTAGAGAGAGAGAGGGGTTATTGGGGGTTAGGGGTTTAAGGAGAGAGATTGGGGATTAGGTATTTGGAGATAGCGATTTGGGTTAGAGGTTTAGATACATAGATAGATAGAGAGAGAGAGAGAGAGAGAGAGATTGGGTGTTAAGGGTTTATAGAAAGAGAAAGGGATTGGGGGTTAAGGGTTAAGAGAGAGAGATTGAGATTAGGGGTTTAGAGAGAGAGAGATTAGGGTTAGGGGTTTAGATAGATAGATAGATAGTGTGAGAGAGAGAGAATGGGTGTTAGGGTTAGGTGTTTAGAGAGAGAGAGAGAGAGAGAGAGGTTGGAGTTGACAGAGAGAGGGATTGGAGGTTAAGGGTTTAGAGAGAGAGAGTTGGGGATTACAGGATTAAATAGAGAGAGAGAGAGAGAGAGAGAGAGAGAGAGAGAGAGATTGGAATTTAGGGTGTTAGAGAGAGAGATTTGGGGTTAGGGATTTAGAGAGAGAGAGGTTTGGGGTTAGGGATTTAGAAAGAGAGAGATTGGGGTTTAGAGAGAGAGATAGAGAGTGGGATTGGGGTAAGGGGTTTAGAGAGAGGGAGAGAGTTAGGGGTTTAGAGAGAGTGATATAGATAGGGAGAGATTTGAGGTTAGGTATTTAGAGAGAGATGCATAGAGAGAGATAGATTTATGGTTAGTGTTTTCGTGAGAGAGAGATATTGGGGGTTATTGATTTAGAGAGAGAGAGAGATTGTTGGTTAGGGGTTAAGAGAGAGATTGGGGTTAGGTGTTTAGAGAGAGAGAGAGAGAGAGAGAGAGAGAGAGAGAGAGAGAGAGTTTAGGGGTTTAGAGAAAGAGAGATTTTGGGGGTTAGGGTTTATATAGAGATATTGGGGGTTAGGGATTTAGAGAGAGAGAGAGGGAGAAGGAGATTGGGGTTTAGGGGTTTAGAGAGAAAGGGAGAGACATATATTGGGGGTTAGGGGCTTAGTGAGATAGAAAGGGATTGAGGGTTAGGGGTTTAAAGAGAGAGATTTGTGATTAGGGTTTTAGAGAGAGAGCATTTGGGGTTAATGGTTTGGATGGATATATAGATAGTGAGAGAGAGAGGTTATTAGGGATTTAGAGAGAGAAAAATAGATTGAGGGTTAGGGGTTTAGAGAGAGAGATTGAGATTGAGATTAGGGTATTAGAGAGAGAAAGAGAGATTGGGGTTAGCGGCTTAGATAAATAGATAGATAGTGAGAGAGAGAGAGAGATTGGGTGTTAGAGACTTAGAGAGAGAGAGAGATTCATGGCTTGGGGTTTAGAGAGAGAGAAGAAAATATCGGGGGTCATGGGTTTAGAGAGAGAGTGAGATTAGTTGTTAGGGGTTTAGAGAGATAGAGGGGATGGGGGTTAGGGGTTGAGAGAGAGAGAGAAAGAGAGATATTGGGGGTTAGGGATTCAAGGGGAGAGAGAGAGATCAGGGATTAGGGGTTTAAAGAGAGAGAGAGAGAGAGAGAGAGAGAGAGAGAGAGAGAGAGAGAGAGAGATTTGGGTTTAGAGGTTTAGAGAGAGAGGGATTGGTAGTTGGGGTATTATAGAGAGATAGAGAGAGATTGGGAGTTAGCGGTTTAGAGAGAGGGTGAGGGACATATTGGAGGTTAGGGGTTTAGAGAGAGAAAGAGAGATTGTGAGTTTTGTGTTTAGAGAGAGAGATAAAATGAGGGTTAGGGGTTGAGAGAGAGAGAGTGAGAGAGAGATCAAGGGTTAGGGGATTAGAGAGAGAGTGAGAGAGATTGCGGTTTAGGAGTGTAGAGAGAGAGAAAGAGATTAGGGGTTAAGGGTTAGGGGTTGAGAGAGAGAGAGAGAGAGAGAGAGAGAGAGAGAGAGATTGGATGTTATGGGTTTAGAGAGAGAGAGATTGGAGGTTACAGAGAGAGAGATTGGAGGTTAAGGGTTTTGAGAGAGAGAGATTGGGGATTAGGGATTTAGAGAGAGAGAGAGAGAGAGAGAGAGAGAGAGAGAGAGAGAGATCTGGTGTTAGGGATTGAGAGAGATATAGAGATTATGGTCTAGGGTTTTAGAGAGAGAGAGCATGGAGGTTAAAGGTTTAGAGAGAGAGAGAAATATTGGGGGTTAGTAGTTTATCGAAAGAGAGAGGGATATTGAGGGTAAGGGGGTTAGAGAGAGAGAGAGATTGGGGGTTAGTTGTTTAGAGAAAGAGAGATAGAAAGAGAGAAATTTGGGGTTAGGTGTTTAGAGGGAGAGAGAGATTTGTTTTTAGGGGCTTAGAGATGGATAAAGAGATTGGAGCTTAGTGGTTTAGAGAGAGAGAGAGAGAGAGATTGGGGGATAGGGGTTTAGAGAGAGAGAGAGAGAGATTTAGGTTTAAAGGTTTAGGTTGAGAGAGAGAGAGAGGTAGAGAGATTGGGGTTTAGGGGTTTAGAAAGAGAGATAGAGAGGGAGAATTGGGGTTAGGAATTTAGAGAGAGAGATTGGGGGTTATTTGTTTAGATAGAGAGATATTTTAGGGGTTAGGGATTTAGAGAGAAAGGGAGAGATATATATTGGGGTTTAGGGGTTTAAAGAGAGAGAAACATATTGAGCGTTAGGGGTTTAGAGAGAGAGAGAGATTGGGGATTAGGAGTTTAGAGAGAGAGAGAGAGATATTGGAGTTAGGGGTTTAGATAAATAGATAGATAGTGAGAGAGAGAGATTGTGTGTTAGAGGTTTAGAGAGAGAGAGAGATATTGGGGTTAGGGGTTTAGATCAATACATAGATAATGAGAGAGAGAGATTGTGTGTTAGAGGTTTAGAGAGAGAGAAAGGGATTGGGGGTTAGGGGTTTAGAGAGATAGGTTGAGAATTGGGGTTTAGAGAGACATAGATATTGGGCTTAGGGGTTTAGATAGATAGATAGTGAGAGAGATATTGGGTGTTAGGGGTTTAGAGAGAGAGAAAGAAATATTGGGGGTCAGGGGTTCAAAGAGAGAGTGAGATTGGATGTTAGGATTTTAGAGAGATAGAGAGAATGGGTGTTAGGGTTTTAGAGAGAGAGATATGTATTGGAGGTTAGGGATTGAGAGAGAGATATATAGGGTTAGGGGTTTAGAGAAAGAGAGATTGGGGGTTAGAGGTTTAGAGAGAGAGAGAGAGAGATTGGGAGTTAGGTGTTTATAGAGAGAGAAAGAATAGAGGTTAGGGGTTGAGAGAGAGAGAAATTTGGGGTTAAGGGTTTAGAGAGAGAGTGAGTTAGAGACTGTAGTTTAGGGGTTTAGAGATATTTTTGGGTTTAGAGAGAGAGAGAGAAATAAATTGGGGGTTAAGGTTTTGGGGAATATAGAGAGAGGGAGAGATATAGAAGGTTATGGGTTTTGAGAGAGAGAGAGATTGGAGTTTAGAGAGAGAGAGAGAGAGATTGAAGATTAAGGGTTTAGAGAGAGAGAGATTGGGGATTAGGGGTTTAAAGAGAGAGAGAGATTGGAGTTTAGTGTTTTAGAGAGAGAAAGAGATATTTTGGGTTAGGTATTTAGAGAGAGATATTGTGGTTTATTGGTTTAGAGAGAAAGAATGGAGGTTAAAGGTTTAGAGAGATAGATTGGAGGTTAGTATTTTAGTGAAAGAGAGAGGGATATTGAGGGTAAAGGGTTTAGAGAGAGAGAGAGAGAGATATTGGGAATTAGTGTTTGAGAGAGAGAGAGAGATAGAAAGAGAGAGATTTCTGGTTAGGTGTTTAGAGAGATAGATTTGTGGTTAAGGGTTTAGAGAGAGAAAGAGAGATTGGGGGTTATGGGTTTAGAGTCAGAGAGAGAGAGAGAGAGGGGAGGGGGTTAGGGGTTTAGAGAGAGAGAGAGAGAGAGAGAGAGAGAGAGAGAGAGAGAGAGAGATTAGCTGTTATGGATTTACATAGAGAAAGTGATATAATGAGGATTATTGGGGGCTAGGGGTTTAGAGAGAAAGAAGGAGACATTGGAGGTTAGGGGTTTTGAGAGAGAGAGAGAATGGCGGTTAGGGTTTGAGAGGGAGAGATAGATTGATATTTTGGGGTTTAAGGAGAGAGAGTAATTGGTATTTAGGGGTTTAGAGAGAGAGTTAGGGATTCATATTTAGTGATTTGGAGACAGATAAAGACAGATTTGGGGTTAGGGATTTAGAGAGAGAGAGAGAGAGAGAGAGAGAGAGAGAGAGAGAGAGAGTTGGGGTTAGGGGTTTAGAGAGAGTGAGAGGATATACATTGGAGGTCATGGGTTCAGAGAGAGAGAGAGAGAGAGAGAGAGAGAGAGAGAGATTGGGGATTAGGGGTTTAAAGAGAGAGATAAATTGGAGTTTAGGGATTTAGAGAGAGAGATTTGGGGTTAGGGATTTAGAGGGAGGGAGGGATAGTGGTTGAGGGGTTTAGAGAGAGATAATGGGTGTTAGGGGTTTATAGAGAGAGATATTGGGGTAAGGGTTTTAGAGGGAGAGAGAGTGGTAGGCGTTTAAAGAGAGTGATATAGAAAGAGAGAGATTTGGGGTAAAGTTTTTAGAGAGAGAGAGAGAGAGAGAGAGAGAGAGAGAGAGAGAGAGAGAGAGATTGGGGTTAGGGGTTTAGAGAGAGAGAGAGAGATCGAGGGTTATGGATTTAGAGAGAGAGAGAGAGAGAGAGAGTTTTATTGTGGGTTAGGGGTATAGACAAAGATTGGGGGTTAGGTGTCTAGAGAGAGAAAGAGATTAGGGGTAGGGATTTAGAGAGAGAGAGATCTTGGGGGTTGGGGTTTATAGGGAGAGATTGGGGGTTATGAATTTAGAGAGAGAAAGAGGGAGAGATTAGGATTTAGGGATTTAGAGAGAAGGGATATAAATACATTGGGGGTTAGGTGTTTAAAGAGAGAGAGAGAGGGATTGGGGGTTAGGGGTTTAGAGAAAGAAATTGGGGATTAGGGTTTAGAGAGAGAGAGATTGGGGATTAAGGGTTCAGAGAGAGAGAGTGAGATTGGGGTTAGGGGTTTGGATAGATAGATAGATAGTGAGAGAGTGAGAGATTGGTTGTTAGGGGTTTAAAGAGAGATAGATTGGAGGCTTTGAGTTTAGAGAGGGAGAAATAAATATCATAGGTTAGGGGTTTAGAGAGAGAGAAAATGGGGTTTAGGGGTTTAGAGAGAGAGAGAAAGAGAGAAAGAGAGAGATTGGGGATTAGGGATTTAGAGAGACATAGAGAGAGATTGGGGGTTAGGAATTTAGAGAGAGAGAGAGAGAGAGAGAGAGAGAGAGAATGGGGGTTAGGGTTTTAGAGAAAGAGATTGAGAGTTAGGGGTTTAGAGAGAGAGAATAGGGTTTAGAGATTAAGAGAGATAGAGATTGGGGGTTAGGGGTTTAGAGAGAGAGTGAGAGATTGTAGTTTAGGGGTTTAGAGAGAGAGAGATACAGAAAGGTTGAAGTTGAGAGAGAGATATTTGGGGTAGGATGTTTAGAGAAAGAGAGAGATTGGGGGTTAGGGGTTTAGAGAGAGAGGGATATTGGGTGTTATGGATTTAGAGAGAGAGAGAGAGAGAGAGAGAGAGAGAGAGAGAGAGAGAGAAATTGTGGGTTAGGTGTTTAGAAAGAGATTGGGGGATAGGTGTTTAGAGACAGAGAGAGATTGGGGGTTATGGATTTAAAGAGAGAGAGAGGGGGAGGGATTGTGGTTTATGGGTTTAGAGAGAAACAGACCGAAATATATTGGGGGTT
The DNA here is from genome assembly GCA_027924585.1 of Larix kaempferi. Classification (NCBI taxonomy): domain Eukaryota; kingdom Viridiplantae; phylum Streptophyta; class Pinopsida; order Pinales; family Pinaceae; genus Larix; species Larix kaempferi. The sequence continues at coordinate 20,519 of BSBM01000969.1, read as the reverse complement.
AGGTGTTTAGAGAGAGAGAGGGGGGATTGAGGGTTAGGGGTTTAAGGAGAGAGATTGGGGATTAGGTATTTGGATATAGAGATTTGGATTAGAGGTTTAGATAGATAGATAGATTGTGAGAGAGAGAGAGAGAATGGGTGTTAAGGGTTTATAGAGAGAGAAATGGATTGGGGGTTAGGGGTTAAGAGAGAGATTGAGATTAGGGGTTCAGAGAGAGAGAGATTGGGGTTAGGGGTTTATATAGATAGTGTGAGAGAGAGCGAATGGGTGTTAGGGTTTGAGAGAGAGAGAGATTGGGGCCTTGGGGTTTAAAGAGAGAGAAAGAAACAACATGGGTCAGCGTTTTAGAGAGAGAGTGAGATTGGTTGTTAGGGGTTTAGAGAGAGATAAAATGGGGGTTAGGGGTTTGGAGAGAGAGAAAGAGAGAAAGAGAGAGGTTGAGGGTTATGGATTTAGAGAGACAAAGAGAGATTGGGGGTTAGGAATTTTGTGTGTATGTGAGAGAGTGTTGGCGGGGAAAACTACCCTATAGTAAGGAAACAGATATTATCAACTGAAAGGGGATGAGAGGTAAGCGTATTAACTGCGTTACAAAGATGTTCATGAAAGGAAATAGGTTAAAGGCCTTGAGAACATACCTTTCGAATGACGTTCGATCCTAGCTCTTATTTGATCTTGCGCTCGATCCTCAAGTCCACCTGCCGTTCACTAAACTTGCAATACAAGTACCTTTCTCAGTGTATCTTGGATAATATATAATGATGGAAAAAGACAAAGCAAATTAAACATCCAATATTAACCAAAACAGATCCAAACAAGTATATCACTTCAATGAACACTTAATTTGGGACAAGAAAGACGCTTCAACCTTTTATTGTCAAATGCAAATTGATGTTACAAAATATACCTGACTTTGTGACATGCTCCTGCAACTTGATCCTGGGGTCCTGCTCTTCTCTGGCTTGGATATCTTCCAGCATAAACTCCTCCAATGCAAGCTTCTCTTTAAAAGTCTCTTAATAACATTCATGTATCTAACCCCTCTCTTTATTCTTCCCTGTATTTATAGGACAAGGGAAGCAGTTCAGGTCGAGAGATGGTTATGGATGAAGTTGGGGAAGTTGGGAAACCAACTGCAACTAATCCTCTTCGTGAAATTAATTATTTTTTAATCATCTTTTGAGATGTACGCTACTATTGTTCAGTGAAGTAGTGTTCAGGGCACTACTATAGTGCTTGTAAACTAGTGCTCATCACTTTTTGAATGTTGAGCGCTACTTTGCTGAAGAGGAGTAGCACTCATGAGGCTTGAGCGCTACTATTACACACTGGAGTAGGGTACAGGCTCTAGTCTATTGAAGTAGAGTAGCGCTCATATCTCAGAATGACATTTTTAGGATTTTTCCAGTCTTGTTAGGAGGTGGAGTAAGTCAAAGTCTCATCTAGGGTCAACATGCTCCTCCATCCAAGTTGTCCTTTTGTGTGATCAACAACTCAAGGTGATCATGGAAAGAGAGGTGCAGGTTTGACCTATAACAGATGCCCCCTAATGTGTGAGGTCAGAGAGAAACGATGGCCAAAATACATTATAATCCAAAGCCAGAGGAGGAGCAAAGAACCGCAGAAACAAGTCACAAGAACACCTGAAACAAAGATCAAGGTTAGCAAGTAATTACATCTTTGACATCATATAGATGTGCAGTGTGATACAACATGATCTTTGATACATAACAAGGAGATGTATATATAGCATGGCCCCTTGGAATACAAGCGTGGATCCATGTCAAACTGAGAGATCATAGCCATAACAACAAACTGGATCTATGTCTCATGGAGAGCCGAATATAAGTGAGGCTTAGTCTTGTGCAACTTGGGTGATAACAGAATGAGGTAATGTCATCCAAAATCCCAAGGTCTTCATCCAAAACAAATCTAGGTACAAACCCTAACCATGTGAATAGATGAGCTGACAGTCGAACATGGGGGGCATCATTTGATTACTGATCATTGATGTATACCGTTAACAAACGTGATGACTTCCACCGATAATGATGATGGGGCCAAAGGTACCAAATACGATTCACCAAGTGTGAATAGATGGACTTGGAGTTGAACACTTGGGGATCTTATAGAAGAAGAGACATTGATGTATTCTCAACATTCAACAGCGAGGAAAATTGCCACTGGTGACTGCAATTTCCAAGGTACTAACCGAAACTCTAAACTTCATTCCCAGAGTAAAATGAGTTGATGTCGATGGGAAGAAGTCCATTGGAAGGGAGGCCTTAAGGCATCCTCCATCATCCAACTCGAGGAACACTCAACTGGTATGAGCTGATATGGAATATATGTAACAAGACTGACACTAGGATGGCCGACACATGAGGTCAAAGTAAACTATAGAATGGCCGACACAGGGTATATCCTTGAACAGTGAGCACGACACAAAGTGACTCAGGCAGTTTCCGATATAATGGGGTAAATCATAATCCTGAAATGTAAGAGACATTATCAGACCCTCCATATGGTTGGAAGAATAACCAATCGGGGGAGTACAACTCGGAGATCAGGTTCACCCTAAGGTCAAAAACTAAACCCAACCGACAAGATAGACTCAAGTAGGTGCTGTGTTCAAGGATAGAACTGCCTGAACTGCCTTTGAAATTGAAGATATGACACATCTTTCCCATCTCTTATTATTTTTAGATAAAAGAATACCTTTCTTGTTGTTTTAATGAGTCCAAGAAAGAATGAAAACTCAATAGATCCAACCATGTGAAAAGTTTAACGAGCCCATGGGAGGAAGACTCAGGACCTTCTTCATTGTTTACAGAGTTCGAAGACGAGATAGAATATTACTCTATATTACTGATCTCTGGATTTTAATATCGAGCCAAGATCTGTTCTTGCTCGCCGGTGTTTTCAATTTTAAGGAGTCTGAAAAACTTAAACAATAACTCCATATATCTGCTCGTGGATTTTAATATCGAGCCCAAGCAGATTAATGCTCGTCGGTGTTTTCCTTTTTATAGAGTCTGAAAAACTTAAACAATCCTCTTTTCACCTATCCGTGGATTTTATATCGAGCCCGGATTGGTCTGTGCTCGACGGTGTTTTCTTGTTTATAGAGTTGAAAAACTTAAATAGTCCTCTACTTACCCTCTCATGGATTTCACATCGAGCCCGAGTAGGTGAATGCGCGCTTGGTATTTTCATGTTTAGAGAGCCTGAAAACCCTAAAGAAATGCTCCAAAAGGTCCTTTTTTCGTGCAGTTAGTCTCCTCCCCCGAAAAAGTATAAAACAAAGGGAAAATAACTCTTCTAGCGCATACAGAAGTATACCTAGAGTATACCTTTTCCGTAATTAATCCACCTAGGCCCGGAAAAGGGATAATTCTATACCTAAGTGGATGAGCCTTCGATTACTTTAACGAGATCAAAGAGGACAAGCTTGCTCAACAATATTGTTTAGGTTTAAATAGTCCAAACAAGAGCTTAAAATGACTTAAAGGTTAGCTTCTGGGATCATAGCTTCAAAATCTGCCAAAACTAGGTCTTCAACAAAATATTAGTTAATGCGACAAAAAATCTCGAATGATATATGAATTTGAACTATTAACTACATCAAGAATTTTTAAACTTAGGAGATCGATCCTACAAGAATTTAAGGAAAAATGCGAGCTGGATTAGTATTACACCATATGTATGTTTCAATTGATTAATTAGGTGATTTTGATAAAAAATTTGAAACTATAGAGAACCAAACAATGGTGGGTAAAAATTAAAATCCAATTCATATATATAATTTCATTTTAAAATTCAATTTCCAATTTGTTTTTGTAGGGCAAAGATTTGGGGCAACCTTGGCATTTTCAAATCTCCGTGGCGATCAAATCAAGCATCCAAACACCGTTCTTCTTCCACCAAGTGAGTTAGAATCTTCCCTACTTGCATTTTTATGGTTTAGTTTTTATTTTTTGAGCCAAAAATTGCTTGCCACGTAATGCTCACAACTTTTACTGTGCGGGCGCTACTGTGTAATAAGAGCAGTAGCGTGTAAAGGAGATGAGCGCTACTATGCTCACACAGACTAGCGCCCATACATTACTGTGTAGTATACACAGTAGCGCTCAATCCTGAACACCTAAAAGCAAGCGCCGAGTCTAAAAAAATGTCACTTTTTTGTGTAGGATGGTTCTTCAATGGAGGGAGAGAGAACATGAGGACATGGATAGGCTGGCCATGCAAGACCCAGCCACTCTCCATGCTCTCCGAAGATGCGGTTTATTGAAGTTTTACCGAACCATAAACATGAGGGCCCTAAACAAATTATTTCGAAGACTTATTCAGTACTGGGATGTGGATACCAATACTTTTGTCATCCGTGGGAAAACTTTGGAGCTTACAGTTGATGACATTTATTTCATTACTGGTCTATCACGGAGGGGAGATGTAATAAATCTGAAAGGGTCTTCTTGTGTGGGCATAAGATCTGTGCAAGAGTACTTGAATACATATTGTGTGGCTGGTGCTGAGAAATCGGGAAGCCAAATCTTGATTTCTATCATTGAAGGCCTCCCCTTGAAGGTGATAGTGAGTATGATTAACCGAGTGGCAGGTAGTGCCTCACTACACCTAGCTTCCAGGAATTCTATGCATGTTGGTGTACAATGCTTACACGGTCATGTATACGATTGGTGTACTAGTTTACTGGCGAGCATGAAAGCTCAATTGATAGGTTGTAAATCCGACACAATGAAGAATTTTGGGTATGGTAGCATTTTGTGTACTTTCTTCTTTGAGAGGATGCCTGCTATTAGTTTGGGGATGCCTCTACCTCAGGTTAACCCCCATGAGCCCAGAATAGGCCGTTGGGGTGACATATTCCTCCACCAGGGTGGTGGGGAAAGTCACTACTGTTATCATACTGATGATTTCTGGGGATGGTGGGAGAGGCAAGTGCCCGCTTTCGAGCAGTTTCCATATGCTGGATTGGATTTCCGTCATGATCCAGAACTGGTGCTTCTTCCAGGTGGAGCGTGGGGAGATATTGGTATGTTTAATTTTTGAGAATTATTTAATTTTTTCAAACTTTTCAAGTATTTGATTTTTATGAATGAATTTTGAAGTGCTAAACAAGTGTCATATGCAGATCTTGGGCTTGTCCGTCCCGAGGGACATCCTACCATCTTTGTGAGGCCAGCTGATATTACTGCAACAGATGCTATGTTGGGGACCATAGAGAGAAAAGTGAGTCGGTTGACTCATGAAGTTCCTGCATGCCGTATGGGTCAGATACCTATTGATATGCAGGAAGATGTAGTTGGGGTGCCCCCAGCATGGCTTAGGGTGCTGCGGAAGATAGCTAGGCTAGTCATATGCTATCGTAATGAAGTAGATGATGATGAGGTCCCTCCTTCTCCATGAGAGAGGGATACATTCTATGTATATATTTTTGAGGCTACTATGCCCAGTTTTGTACTTTTATGACATGACTTGATAGACTTGTGATCCAAAACTCATATATTTTTTGATACAGTATCGGCTATATACAGTATCGGTTATTTACATATGTATGTGTTTGAATTTTATGTGTGCAATGTTGTTTATGAAAGTGTATGATACAAATGCCAGTCTAACACATAGTTTTCTAAAGAATCAGCTAATGCGTTTAAATTTCTTGGAATGTGTTCATATATAATAGAATCAAACTGTCTTTCCAATAGTCTAACTCGTAGAAACTGATGTAGCAATCCAGGATCTCTAATCTGGTAGACACCTGTTAACTGAAATACAATTAGTTGTGAGTCAAGTCTTACCTCCAAATGTGAAATGCCATGACTGAGGGCATCTCGGAGAAGTTCTATAACTGCACTGTATTCAGCCACATTATTCGTGGTAGGACCCAAACAAACCCCCCCCGAAGAGACAAGTTGGCCAGTGGGTGAGTAAATGACCCAAGCTGCTGCCGCCAACTAACAGGTGTGGCGACTGGCGCCATCAGCAAATCCTAAGAAATGTTCGGTTGACATCTGGTACACGAAATGAAAAACACACATAAGATTAACTAACAAGCATAACGAAAACTAGCTTTACAAAAATATATAGCTATGTTACAAGAAAAATTACGTCAGCCTAAGTGTAGTACTTCTTCAGGTAGAGCCCATTTCTAGGCTCGCCCAACTTATTACCTTCGTAATCTATCAGTTCATAGGAACTTTTCTGCAGTACTTTGGAAATTATATAAGGTCCGAGCCACTTGGATTTGAATTTTCCGGGTCCTAGGGATTCTTTGTCTTGATCCCAAAGTAGGACTAAGTCTCCTTCAATGAAAACCCTAGGTTTGACGGATTTGTCATACTGTCCTTTGACTCATTTTTTGTGGACCTCATTTGTTGTGAGCACATCGCGGCGCTGTTCATCTAGATGTTCTAAGTGTAACAAACGTTCTTCTAGTATTGAAGTATCTGGTAGTAACTGAACTGCTAGTTTTAGCGAAGGAATCTCGCATTCAATCGGTACGACTGCTTCTATCCCATGCACAAGTTGGAAGGGAGAGATTCTGGTAGCAGTCTTAACGTTGGCTTGGTAAGCCCAAAGAGCCGGGTACAGCATGATGTGCCAGTTATTTCGACTGGCATTAACAATTCTCTGCAGTATAACCTTTAAATTTTTGTTCACTGCTTCGACTTTTCCATTCGCCTGTGGATAGTATGAAGACGAATGTTCTTGTCGAAAACCAAGCATTGTATACAACTCGGTCATCATGTAATTTTGGAAATGACTGCCATGATCAGTCACTATCTCTTTAGGTATTCCAAACCGTGCAATAATCTGATTAAACACAAAATAAGCAGCAGTTTCTCCATTTACCTTGACAGTAGGCATTGCCTCCTCCCACTTAGTAAAGTAGTCAACAACAACGATGATGTAATGATGTCCTCCAGCCGAAACTGGATTGCAAGTCATGTAATCAACCCCCCATTTTGTGAAGGGACTTGCTGTATTTACAGGATGAAGAGGAGCTGGGTGTGCCCTCATTTTCTTAGTGAAAAACTGACATGGACGACAACGTTTCACCGCTTCCACACAATCTTTAAAGATCGTGGGCCAAAAATATCTGGCACGCAGTATCTTCTGAGCTGTTGCCAACTCGGAAAGATGTCCCCCATAAGCTCCACTGTGGGCATCATTTAATACTGCTTCGGCTTCTTCTCGAGTTAAGCAATGTCGTAAAATGGAATCTACCCCACGTCGATACAAAGTATCTAAGATGATGAGGTAGTTCTTCGCATGGCTTTTGAGTTTGTGTCGCTCTTCTCGAGAAAAAGTAGTAGGGACACCTCAAAGTTTGGAGATATACTAAGATATCCCTGTACCATGGGTCAGAGGAAGTAATGAGGAAGATATGTTCATCTGGGAATGATGATTCTTCCTCAACATACTCTAGGTCACTTGAAAACTCTGAGATTAACTCAGCGAACACTAGTGATTTCTTGGACTTGGCCGATTGGAAGACCAAATCGAACTCCTGTAGGATTACAATCCATTTATTATATTTCCCACCGATGATTCGTCGGGTGAGAACGTACTGGAAAGGATTGACTTCTTCTATCACAGTAGTAGTTCGTAAAAGTATATAGTGACGAAGCCTCTGTACCGCATAGACCGCGGCAAGTGCTAACTTCTCAACATGCGAATATTTAACCTCAGGGGCTATCAATGCGCGAGAAAGATAGTAGACAACATGCTCTTGGAGCGTATCGTCTTCATGAACCAAAACTATACCAATTGTGTCTAAGAGACGCTGCCAGATATAAAAGAAAATCTTTTGCGTAGTCTGGTGGGCTCAACAAGGGTGTTGAAAGAAGTGCCTTTTTTAAGGCTTCAAAGGATGCTTGAGGAACCTCGTCCCACACAAAGTAGGAGTCTTGTTTGAGTAGCCTCATAAAACCTTTAGTAATTTTAGCATAGTTTATGATGAATCTCCATAAGAAATTAGACATGCCTTGCATACTTTGGAGTTGTCGCAAGGTGCGAAGAGGAGACAGATTTACAATCGCCTCTACTTTCAGTGGGTTGACCATTATGCCACGACTGGAGATAATGAAGCCCAGTAGACGTCCCAATTCGACATAGAACACACAGTTATTAGGATTCAAATGAATCTTATATTGTCTGCATCTTTCAAACACCTGTCTAAGATGAGCTGGATGATCTCGTCTCTTTTGAGATCACGCTGGGAGATCATCTAAGTAAGGTTCTACTATGTGTTTGATATCATGAAAAGTGAAATTCATCGCACGCTGGAAGGTAGCTCCAGCATTCTTCAAGCCAAATGGCATCTTCCAGTAAGCGAAGGTCCCGCACAGGAAAATGAAAGCTGTTTTATGCTGGTCCTCGGGTTTGATTTGTATTTGATTGTATCCCGAAAAACCGTCCATGAAAGAGAACATCTCATGTCCCGCACAAGCATCTATGATTTGATTGATAAATGGTGTAGGATAGTTATCTTTCGGACAAGCTTTGTTCATGTCCCGGAAGTCAGTACAGACTCTAATGGTACCTTGCTTCTTATCAACCGGAACGGGGTTTGAAACCCATTCCGTCATGTCAATCGGATAGATGAAACCGGCTTTAAGCAACTTTTCAACCTCCGCCTTGATGGCGGCTACTTTTCTAGGGTTCACAGGACGGAGCTTTTGTCTCACAGGTTTTGCGTTAGGGTATGTCGTGATGACATGTTCCATGATGGCTGGGTCTATACCTGGCATCTCCTCATATGACCAGGAAAAAAACGTCGCGGAATTCTTTAAAAAGTTTTGTATACAGAGCGATCTCTTCTGGAGAACAGTCTGCACCAATAAAAATGTTTTCCACGACCCCGGGTTTGGTGGAAATGTTGATCGGAATTGTTCTCGATATGTTAGCCATATTTCCCTCAGCATAAACAACTCTCGAAGTAGAAGGAAAATATGACAAATCAACCAATCCACCGGGTCTCACAGGGAATTCCCCTCTCTCAATCCTGTCTAGATCTGGAAGCATGTAGGACCTATGGTGCATATGTTCCCATGGTTGGTCCAGGCCCATCATGAATTCTAAGATGGCTTCATCAGATGGCAAAACCGTGTCTAAACAATCAAATGAGTGAGTGGAATTCAGTGACCATGCCGGAGCATAGTCCATATCTGACTCAGCAGAGACTGGCGGAGTCATGATATGTTCCATTGCAGCATGTTGTGTTTCCATATAGGCCACTTCTGCAATGGATGGAGGCACAAAAGGTTCTGACGTAGTGGGAAGGATCCAAGGATCAGTTCTTAAACCAACCGTGAATGTTTCGGTAGAAGTACCCACATCAGAACGCATAAAAAGAACAGGGGAGGGGAGGTCGAAAGTACCTATTAACAACCCGTACAGCCCTGCTCCCAAACTCTCATTAATCGGGGTGGTTTGATCAACTAAGGGAATTGTGGTCTCTGAAGAAGTCTGGTTGTTTCTCTGAGTGAAAGAAAGCTGATCGACTGTAACGACCTTACCTTCAAATGGGAACATAACAACTCAAAAAATTGTTGATGCAATAGCTCGCATGGCATATGTCCAGCTCCTGCCTAATAACATATTGTAATCAAGCGGAGCGTCCAGAACTTCTACTTCTACAGCAACTGTCTTACCGGCCAATGTGACATCAAATGATGGCAAAACCCCATGTGGACGGAAAGTCCTGCCATCAAATGCAGTAAGTAGTGTGTTAGAAGGGGCTAACTCGGGGGAACCCAAAGCTTTCCAACAGGAAATTGACATTACGCAGGTCGACGCGCCCTCATCTAGGACAGCTCGTAAGATGGTCATTGGGCCATGGACGACTTCAATCTGAAGAGCAATGTGGTAGGGCAACCGGTATTTGATATCAGGCATATCAAATCGCGAAGACATGTTAGAGGATTCCATACTTCCAATAGCTGCCAGAAGTGCATTCCGTTGTAAAGGACAACTTTGCAAGACTTCTAAGGTAGACATGGCACAAGGGGTCTGGGCTAAATCTTCAACCACATTGTAGTTGGAGGCGGCCCGAGTGTTGGGATTGTGCGAAGCCCGTTTCAAGACACCTTTCAGGATCTTGGGCATTGGGTCCACAAGTATGTGGAGTGGAGTGGAGGATTCTGGAATCTCTTTATCCTTTTTCTATGCGTCTGGGGTATAATTCTTTGCTCTCGTTTGTAAGAGTGCATCCGAATTAACCATGTTAATAAAAGTTTGATCAACCATAGCATGTGTAGTGCCCCCAGTGTTGGAGGTTCTAGAAGTTGAGCTCTGCCCCTTAGGGAATGGATCTTTCAGTACGACAGGATTCTTTTCTCGTAATAGCTTCTGGGCTTCTTCAAGCAGAGGGCATTGGTGAGTAAGGCGGTCCCGCTTGCAAAGTTTACAAGGGAACTTAACCTTCTTTTTCTCTTTGTTACTCTCCTCGACATTCTCTTTTTTGGGATTCTGATGGTTCCCCTCTCCTTTCTTGCCATTCTTTTTATTATTGGGTTGCCGAGGGCCCTTTTGATTGTTCTGAACCTGGTTGACAGGTTCAGAAGTAGAAGGAGAGGTTGTGACGGAAGAAACTTCTGCAGTCGATTTTTTGACAGATAAGGCATGAACCTGTTTGGTCAATGCTTCGAAAGCTACAGAGTCAACTGAATCCACTATGTCGTCAGCATGTGGTCCAGGTTTAGGTCTACTCAGATCGGTATTCGATCGCGGTGCATCAGGTATGATCTCATACAGTAACCCGGATTGTGCGTAAACGAGATCTAACTGTTGGGTCTGTAGGATGGCTTCTTCCTCGTTAGACACTCCAGACATAGCAACTTCCTTAAAAATGTAAGGAAGGAGTGATTTCAAATACCACTCAAGAAGGAATTCTGGAGGTATGTTGGCTTTAATGAGCCTCTTCCATCTTCGCCACTCCTGAATGTGATCAGATAAATGAGTGGCTTTATTTTGCCTAAATGTAGACAAAAGGTCTGTTCCGGCATCATACCGAACAGGAAGCTGGAAGTGATTAAAAAAGACAGTCGCGAGATCCCCAAAATTAAAGAATGTAGTTGTAGGTAACTCAATGTACCATTTGGCTGTAGCACCGGTTAAAGTCCTTTGGAACAGTGTCAACCTAATGGAATCTTCATTTAATGAGTTCGAGGAGCACCATAAATGGAAAGTAGTGACATGGTCACCAGGGTCTTCACCTATTTTGCCTTTGAACTTTGGAATGTCTGAAGGTAACTTGGTAGGAACTGGTGGCCATGTAGCGTAATGATACACTGGATCGTTGGTCAGTTTGGAAAGATCTGGCAAATTTAAAGTTGCCAGAAATGGTAAACGAGGCCGGTAAGACGGTACTTGGTAAGCTGGGGTCAAAAAAGGGGAACCACCCATAGTTTGACCTGTGAACTGCTGGTAGGGGTTTCCCCCAGCCGTCTGCTGGTAGGGGTTACCCCCAACCATCTGTTGGTGAGGGTTTCCCCCGGCCATCTGCTGATAGGGGTTTCCACCTGCCATCTGTTGATAGGGGTTGCCCCCAGCTACTTGTTGGTAGGGGTTGTCCCGTGCTGTCTATTGTTGCACGAAAGTATTATTGAAATTTCCCCACCCATAAGAAAGTGGGTTAGTGCTCTGTGGGTTCATCCACTGTGGTTGGGTGTTAGCTCCGCCATATTGCTAGTTAAAAATACTACCCCCTCCTCCTGAAAATAAGGAAAAAGGGACATTACCTGCAGGCATATTACATTGATTCATGTTGGGACCTGCAAAGGTATTGAAACCAGTGGTAGCTGATGTAGACGGTGCGGTCATGGTACTCATGATAGGCATAGTTGTAGAAGCACTTGGCCCTACAGCGGGTGTGGAAATCCAAGTACTGGGTATATGATATAATGGTTGAAACGCAGGAGGTGGCACTAAATTGGCTGTACTGCTAGGTCCAACAGTGGGTGTAGAGGTAGATGCCATAGTTGTTGAACTCGGCATACCTAACGTACCAGTATTAAAACTGAAAGACAAAGTGGACACAGAGGTTGTCTGTGCCGAACTCGGTGTAGCAGTAAAAGGAGGATTTACAGTGTTAGTGTTCATACCTATGGTGGGAGTTTGTGGAACTCCCTGTTCACCTCCTAGAGTAGACATAAAATGTCCAGGCAAGAAATTATATGCACTGTAATCGGGTTGCTGGAAACCAACGGGTAACAGAAGCGGATTTCTAGGATTGGTCAGAGGAGGATTAAAGGGAGTGCTATACTCCGCAGATGTAAGATCTTCAATCTCAACTGAACTAAAATGTCGCTGATCTGGAGTACCTGGTTTTGGTTCCTCAGGAACCTCTATTTCAAGGTTTTCTATTAATGTTTGTTGTTCTTCAGGAAACTCAATTTCAAGTGGTAGTTCCTCAGGAATTCCTATTTCAGGATTTTCCATTGTAAAAATTTCCTCAGGAAGTTCTGTTTTAGGAATGGTTTCTAAAGAAACACTGGGGTTTACCCGTTGTCGTCTAGCTGGTGGTAAAGGTTCTGTTCTAAGTGGCTGAAGGTTTTGAATCCTTCTCGATCTACGAAGTTCTTGGTTCTCTGTGATTATATATATAAATAAAAACTAGAAAACCTAGTGGCCACTAAGACTAGGGGGCAAACAACACACCAACTAAAAAGTCCTAAGTATGCAAACCAAGCAAACGAGATGCCTTCCGGAGAAGAGTCTGGGATGATGAGGGCCCAGAACAGATCAACGAAGGATGAAGAACAATTACCCGGGGTCCACAATACAATGACTAAGGGTGCAAGCACTGGAATCACCCAACCGCCCTCCCAAAGCCCTGCAAGGGATTTCCTCCCACGTCTGTCCTAGGTACAACAGATATACCCTCCGCTGTCACCTATGTATGAACCTATGGTCAGATACTAAGGATACCACAACACTGAAAACTCCTGGGGAAACAGTCTCTGGTCGAATCAGAAGGCGTGGGTAGGGTAATTGAGCCCGAAACTCAAAAGAGTCCCCAAACGCGATCCAATCCAGTATATGCTCGAAACAGAAAGTAGGAGGAGTATTCCCAACAATCTGATCTTGCAAGACCTACTGCATAGATCCCGGGAAAGCTTTGAGTGAAATGGATTTACTTGTGATAGTCGAACTACGATTTTTGCGTAATGTGTGATCTTGAGTGGTTTAAGGTGATTTAAACTCAAGATCCTAACCAAGACTAGTTGGTGTAGTGTATCCCTGAAAAGAAAAATTGTTTCTATTCAATTTTATTAAAGATTTTTAGGGCTGTTATTACTCAAAAGGTAGTGCATTTGTGTGGCGTGGTTGCAACAGAAAAAAAAAAAGTGCATAAATTCTAACTTTCGACAACAAATCTTTTTTTATTTTTTATTTTTTCATTTAAAATTCTTTCCAAACTGAAAAAACTGAGCAAATCTAATTAAATTTCTTTTTTGTTTTCTTTTGAAATTGTACACAAAATAACCTATGCTATCTTGTAACAAATATAAGCCTTATTAATCTTAAGCTACCAAATTTTTTGCTTTTTCTATTATTATAAACGAAAAAGAACTATAAACATGGAAAGCAAATAAGACTTGTGTGCAATGTGTAAGTATGGCTAAAAATGGTTCCTAAGCTTACAGCAGTCAAGGCACTGGCTCAACAAATACTTGTCCTACAGGTTTTTTGCAAAAGAAAAAGCCTCTATACTCAGAAACAAAGTGGGGAGAAAACAATAGGAGAAAGATACTTAAAACTGGGAATCCAACACAAGAGGACTGACCCAAAGCATCAAATCCTAACAAGACCACTATGCCAAGAAAAAAGTAGGCAAGCAAGCTACCAACCACCCTACTAATACAAGGGCTGAGAAATGAATCAGCCTAAAACACTTTAAACACACTTGAAACTAGAAAAGACAACAAGTTCGGAAGACACCCTAAAGGCTCCAAAACAGACCAAACCTTAAAACAAAGGATAAGATAGGTAAAGAGCAAACAAATGTTGCTACAAACAGCGAATGCAAAAGCATACAGGTTTGTAAATCAGCAACATACAGTCAGGGCAAGAATAAGCAGAAGTGTTCACCAAAGAACAAAACCTAGTCTTCCAAAATAGTTATAAACAGTCCAAACATTCCACATGTAAGCAAGCGATCTAAAGATGGTAAAAAGACTCAAAGAAAGGTTCTACAACTTAAAGAAAAGTTATAAACCTCAAATACCAGTCAAGGAGATCTAAAAACAAAGTCAGAAGACCACCAAAAAGGATGAAAACTCAAACAGACCACTAACAGAAGGCTACAAGAAATATACCCTACTATGCAGTAGGGAAACTAGCGCTCCTGAAGAGATGGGTGCTACTGTATGTATAGAAAAGTGGCATATGGGCGCTACTGTATGTATAACAAAGTAGCGCTCAGGTCTTAAAAGTTAAAAACTGACTTTGAGCAGAGAAAAACAAGTAGGGGGGTACCTATAGGATCTCTCAGCACATAAAAGGAGTTGAAATGGTTATGGGAAGACAAACAAGAAAAGGTTTCCTAGAGAGAAAAAACAATTTTCCCTAGCGGAGTCGCCAGTCTGTTGGCAGGAAAAACTACCCTATAGTAAGGAAACAGATATTATCAACTGAAAGGGGATGACATGTAAGAGTATTAACTGCGTTACAGAGATGTTCATGAAAGGAAATAGGTTAAAGGCCTTGAGAACATACCTTTTGAATGACGTTCGATCTTAGCTCTTATTTGATCTTGCGCTCGATCCTCAAGTCCACCTCCCGTTCACTAAACTTGCAATACAAGTACCTTTCTCACGTATTTTGGATAATATATAATGATGGAAAAACACAAAGGAAATTAAACATCCAATATTAACCAAAACAGATCCAAACAAGTATATCACTTCAATGAACACTTAATTTGGGACAAGAAAGACGCTTCAACCTTTTATTTTCAAATGCAAATTGATGTTACAAAATATACCTGACTTTGTGACATGCTCCTGCAACTTGATCCTGGGGTCCTGCTCTTCTCTGGCTTGGATATCTTCCAGCATAAACTCCTCCAATGCAAGCTTCTCTTTAAAAGTCTCTTAATAACATTCATGTCTCTAACCCCTCTCTTTATTCTTCCCTGTATTTATAGGACAAGAGAAGCAGTTCAAGTCGAGAGATGGTTATGGAGGAAGTTGGGGAAGTTGGGAAACCAACTGCAACTAATCCTCTTCGTGAAATTAATTATTTTTTAATCATCTTTTGAGATGTACGCTACTATTGTTCAGTGAAGTAGCGTTCGGGGCGCTACTATAGTGCTTGTAAACTAGTGCTCATCACTTTTTGAATGTTGAGCGCTACTCTGCTGAAGAGGAGTAGCGCTCATGAGGCTTGAGCGCTACTATTACACACTGGAGTAGGGTACAGGCGCTAGTCTATTGAAGTAGAGTAGCGCTCATATCTTAGAATGACATTTTTAGGGTTTTTCCAGTCTTGTCAGGAGGTGGACTAAGTCAAAGTCTCATCTTGGGTCAACATGCTCCTCCATCCAAGTTGTCCTTTTGTGTGATCAATAGCTCAAGGTGATCACGGACGGAGAGGTGCAGGTTTGACCTATAACAGAGAGAGAGAGAGATTGGGGTTTAGGGGTTTAGTGAGGGAGAGAGATTGGGGGTTATGGTTTTAGAGAGATAGAGATATATAGTGATTGAGAGTTAGGAGTTTAGAGAGAGAGAATAAGGGTTAGTGGTTTAGAGAGAGATAGAGTTTGAAGGTTAGGGGTTTAGAGAGAGGGTGAGAGATTTCACTTTAGGGGTTTAGTGAGAGAGAGAGAGAGAGAGAGAGAGAGAGAGAGATAGATTGGGGGTTAAGGGTTAGGTGTTTAGAGAGAGAGAGAGAGAGAGAGAGAGAGAGAGAGGTTGGAGTTGACAGAGATAGAGATTGGAGGTTAAGGGTTTAGAGAGAGAGAGATTGGGGATTATGGGTTTAGAGAGAGAGAGAGAGAGAGAGAGAGAGAGATTGGAATTTAGGGTCTTAGAGAGAGAGAGATTTGGGGTTAGGAATTTAGAGAGAGAGAGAGAGAGAGAAAGATTGGGGTTTAGGGGTTTAAAGAGAGAGACATATATTGTGAGTTAGGGGCTTAGTGAGATAGAAATGGATTGAGGGTTAGGGGTTTAAAGAGAGAGATTTGTGATTAGGGTTCTAGAGAGATAGAGTTTGGGGTTAGTGGTTTGGATGGATATATAGATAGTGTGTGTGAGAGAGAGGCTATTAGGGATTTAGAGAGAGAGAAAGGGATTGGGGGTTAGGGTTTTAAATAGAGAGATTGAGATCAGGGTATTAGAGAGAGAAAGAGATATTAGGGTTAGCAGTTTAGATAAATAGAGAGAGAGAGAGAGAGAGAGAGAGAGAGAGAGAGAGATAGAGAGAGAGATTGGGTGTTAGAGACTTAGAGAGAGAGAGAGAGATTCATGGATTGGGGTTTAGAGAGAGAAAAGGAAATATCGGGGGTCATGGGTTTAGAGAGAGAGTGAGATTAGTTGTTAGGGGTTTAGAGAGATAGAGGGAATGGGGGTTAGGGTTTGAGAGAGAGAGAGAAAGAGAGATATTGGGGGTTAGGGATGCAAGGGGATAGAGAGAGAGATCAGGGGTTAGGGTTTAGAGAGAGGGAGAGTGATGGAGAGAGAGAGAGAGATATATTGGGGTTTAGAGGTTTAGAGAGAGAGATATTGGTGGTTAGGGTATTACAGAGAGTTAGAGAGAGATTGTGTCCGTTTAGAGAGAGGGTGAGGGAGATATTGGAGGTTAGGGGTTTAGAGAGAGAGAAAGAGAGATTATGATTTTTTTGTTTAGAGAGAGATAAAATGAGGGTTAGGGGTTGAGAGAGTGAGAGAGAGATCGGGGGGTTAGGGGAATTAGAGAGAGAGAGAGAGAGAGAGAGAGATTACAGTTTAGGGGTGTAGAGAGAGAGAAATAAATTAGGGGTTAAGGGTTAGGGGTTGAGAGAGAGAGAGAGGGAGAGAGAGAGAGAGATTGGAGGTTAAGGGTTTTGAGAGAGAGAGAGAGAGATTGGGGATTAGGCGTTTAGAGAGAGCGAGAGATTGGATTTTATGGTTTTAGAGAGAGAAAGAGAGATATGGTGTTAGGGATTTAGAGAGAAACAAAGATTGTGGTCTAGGGGTAGAGAGAGAGAGAGAATGGAGGTTAAAGGTTTAGAGAGAGAGAGAAATATTGGGGGTTAGTAGTTTAGAGAAAGAGAGAGGCAGATTAAGGGTAAGGGGGTTAGAGAGACAGAGATTAGGGGCTAGTTGTTTAGAGAGAGAGAGATAGAAAGAGAGAGATTTGGGGTTAGGTGTTTAGAGGGAGAGAGATTTGCTTTTAGGGGCTTAGAGAGTGATACAAAGATACGAGTTTAGTGGTTTAGAGAGAGAGAGGGAGTGAGAGAGAGATTGGGGGGATAGGGGTTTAGAGAGAGAGAGAGAAAGAGAGAGATTGAAGGTTAAAGGTTTAGGTTGAGAGAGAGAGAGGTAGAGAGATTGGGGGTTTAGGGGTTTAGAGAGAGAGATAGAGAGGGAGAATTGTGGTTAGGAATTTAGAGAGAGAAATTGGGGGTTATGGGTTTACAGACAGGGATATTCCAGGGGTTAGGGTTTAGAGAGAGAGAGGGGTTTTGTGGCTTATGGATTTAAATAGAGAGAGAGATTGGGGTTTAGGGATTTAGAGAGAAAGGGAGAGATATATAGTGGGGTTTAGGGGTTTAGATAGAGATATATATATTGGGGTTTAGGGGTTTGGAGAGAGAGAGATTGGGGATTAGGATTTTAGAGAGAGAGAGAGATATTGGGGTTAGGGGCTTAGATAAATAGATAGATAGTGAGAGAGAGAGATTGTGTGTTAGGGTTTTAGAGAGAGAGAAAGGGATTGGGGGTTAGTGGTTTAGAGAGAGTGGTTGAGAATTGGGGTTTAGAGAGACATAGATATTGGGGTTAGGGGTTTAGATAGATACATAGTGAGAGAGATATTGCGTGTTAGGGGTTTAGAGAGAGAGAAAGAAGTATCAGGGCTCATGGGTTCAAAGAGAGAGTGAGATTGGTTGTTAGGGTTTTAGAGAGATAGAGAGAATGGGGGTTAGGGTTTGAGAGAGAGAGAGAGGTATTGGGGGTTAGGGGTTTAGAGAGAGAGAGAGAGATTGGGGGTTAAAGGTTTAGAGAGAGAGAGAGAGAGAGAGAGATTGCAGATTAGGAGTTTAGAGAGATATTGGAGGTTAGGGTTTTAGAGAGAGAAAGAGAGATTGGGAGTTAGGGGTTTATAGAGATAGAGAGAATAGAGGTTAGGGGTTGAGAGAGAGAGATAAATTTGGGGTTAAGGTTTTAGAGAGAGAGTGAGTTAGAGACTGTAGTTTAGGGGTTTAGAGAGAGATATTTTTTGGGGTTAGAGAGAGAGAGAGAAATAGATTGGGGGTTAAGGATCTGGGTAATGTAGAGAGAGGGAGAAATATAGGAGGTTATGGGTTTTGAGAGAGAGAGATTGGAATTTATAGAGAGAGATAGATAGAGAGAGAGAGAGAGAGAGAGAGAGAGAGAGAGAGAGAGAGAGAGATTGGAGATTAAGGGTCGAGAGAGAGAGATTCAGGATTAGGGGTTTAAAGTGAGAGAGATATTGGAGTTTAGTGCTTTAGAGAGAGAAAGAGAGATTTGGGGTTAGGTATTTAGAGAGAGATATTGTGGTTTAGGGGTTTAGAGAGAGAGAGAGAACGGAGGTTAAAGATTTAGAGAGAGATTGGAGGTTAGTAATTTAGTGAAAGAGAGAGGGATATTGAGGGTAAAGGGTTTAGAGAGAGAGATATTGGGGGTTAGTGTTTTAGACAGAGAGAGAGATAGAAAGAGAGAGATTTCTGGTTAGGTGTTTAGAGAGATAGATTTGTGGTTAAGGGTTTAGAGAGAGAAAGAGAGATTGGGAGTTATGGGTTTAGAGTGATAGAGAGAGGGGGGGTAGGGGTTTAGAGAGAGAGAGATTGGATTTGAGAGAGAGAGAGAGTGATTAGTTGTTATGGATTTACATAGAGAAAGTGATATAATGAGGATTTTTGGGGGCTAGGGGTTTAGAGAGAAAGAAAGAGAGATTGGACATTAGGGGTTTTGAGAGAGAGAGAATGGGGGTTAGGAGTTAAGGGTTTAGAGAGAGAGTGAGAGATTCATATTTAGTGATTTGGAGACAGATAGAGACAGATTTGGGGTTAGAGAGAGAGAGAGAGAGAGAGAGAGAGAGAGAGAGAGAGAGATACATTGGAGGTCATGGGTTTAAAGAGAGAGAGAGATATATTTGAGGTCAGGGGTTTAGAGAGAGATATTGGGGATTAGAGGTTTTAGGAGAGAGATAAATTGGAGTTCAGGCGTTTAGAAAGAGAGATTTGGGGTTAGGGATTTAGAGGGGAGGGAGGAATAGTGGTTGAGGGGTTTAGAGAGAGAGAGAATGAGGCTTAAAGATTTAGAGAGAGAGAGAATGGGGGTTAGGGGTTTAGAGAGAGAGATATTGGGGTAAAGGTTTTAGAGGGAGAGAGAGATGTAGGGGTTTAAAGAGAGTGATATAGAAAGAGAGAGAGATTTGGGGTTAGGTTTTTAGAGAGAGAGAGAGAGAGAGAGAGAGAGAGGGGTTTAGAGAGAGAGAGATTGGGAGTTATGGATTTAAAGAGAGAGATATTGCGGGTTAGGGGGTATAGAAAGAGATTGGGGGTTATGTGTTTAGAGAGAGAGAGAGAGAGAGAGAGAGAGATTGGGGGTTAGGGGTTTAGAGAGAGAGATCTTGGGGGGTCAGGGTTTATAGAGAGAGATTGGGGGTTATGAATTTAGAGAGAGAAAGAGAGAGAGATTAGGGTTTAGGGATTTAGAGAGAAAGCGAGAGAAATATATTGGGGGTTAGGTGTTTAGAGAGAGAGGGGGGGGATTGGGGGTTAGGGGTTTAGAGAAAGAGTTTAGGGGTTAGGGGGTTTAGAGAGAGAGAGAGAGAGATTGGAGATTAAGGATTTAGAGAAAGAGAGAGAGAGAGATTGGGGTTAGCGGTTTGGATAGATAGATAAATAGTGAGAGAGAGAAATTGGGTGTTAGGGGTTTAGAGAGAGAGAGATTGGAGGCTTGGGGTTTAGAGAGGGAGAAATAAATATCAGGTGTCAAGGGTTTAGAGAGAGAGAAAATGGGGGTTGGGGTTTCGAGAGAGAGAGAAAGAGAGAAATAGAGAGATTAGGGGCTAGGGATTTAGAGAGACAGAGAGAGAGATTGGGGGTTAGGAATTTAGTGAGAGGGAGAGAGATA
The DNA here is from genome assembly GCA_027924585.1 of Larix kaempferi. Taxonomy (NCBI): domain Eukaryota; kingdom Viridiplantae; phylum Streptophyta; class Pinopsida; order Pinales; family Pinaceae; genus Larix; species Larix kaempferi. The sequence goes on along the minus strand of BSBM01000969.1, from coordinate 189 downwards.
GTGAGATCGAGAGAGATTGGGGTTTAGGGGTTTAGAGAGAGAGAGAGAGATTGGGAGTTAGGGGTTTAGAGAGAGAGAATAGTATTTAGGGATTAAGAGAGATATAAAAATTGGGGATTAGAGGTTTAGAAAGAGACTGAGAGATTGTGGTTTAGGGGTTTAGAGAGAGAGAGAGAGAGAGAGAGAGAG